>CM040446.1:11446079-12052954 GCA_022749755.1 Azadirachta indica
CTTGATTTATTGTTTGCTACATCATTTTCAGAGTAGTGTGCATCATGGTGACATCAGGGCAAGAGAAGTTGGCAAGCCTAACCTAAAACCAAGAAAACCCAAGCTTTTGAATTCAGCAGATGGTGAAACATCTAGAGGACCAGTTGGACAGGTTTCGCTTGCTCTCTTCCAGACCTCTGACTATTAAGCTTTACTTTCCCTTCTGTCTCGTGTGATTACAATATGTAGCAATGAAAGCATGGTTATATGCTGTAGTAAATGTTGCACTTTAACTATTAATCTTTTGGTTTTCTACCTTCAGGTCATGAGGGTTGCAATCATGGTAGGGTTTGCAACACTTGTTCTTTTTACTAGACAAAGAAACAACTGGTATGCGTGTGTTTTCGTTTGAATTTTATTCAATTACCTATAGCATTCTACAACTCATCTTACATTGACTTACTCTTCCAAATTTAGAGTAAACAAAACAGCCTATCATTTTGAAAATGTAAAAAGAACAGGAAATATTGAATTTATAATGGATTTTACAATTCTGACACATAAATTGCCTGTTATTGCTTGCAGATGAAACAAGTTAAATTCAATATCATCATCTAAGGGTTGGCAACAACTTAAAGTTCACCAATTGCTTTGAAATTTTTAAAATTCTTTCCAGTTGAATTTAATAATAATACATATGGATGAGCAGTCCCTTCTTATCATCTATGTAAATTATTTTGTTTTCCATATTCATTACTTCAAATGTTAATTTGTCTTGAATGTAATTTCATATGGATTAGCAGTCTCTTCTTACTTATATTTTCCACGTGATCTGAAGAAATGTTTACAAATTTTATACAATCAAGGGGTAAATGGATAACTTTGCAAAGTTACAGGGACCAAACTATGTATAAAGTTACAACCACTGAAGCTCCGTTGTTGTTCCGCCACTGAGTCAAACAGCGTCGTATCTAAATCACCCACTAATAATCTAATGATAAAATGCTTATTTCTCGTGAGAAAAGTGTTTCATATTTTTTGGATATATATATATATATTATGCATATAATTATGAAATATTTATATTTATAAAAAAGAAAAACGGTCTTAGACAACCAAGTATCGGAAGAAATTATAGTTTATTAATTTAGTAGCTGGTATCGATCCTTTAAAAAAAGAGTATCAAAGAATTTTGAGAAAATGGCCATGTTTTGCGTCATTTTTCTTTTTTATTGGATAATGAAATGGTTGGAAGGAGATTATGCAACGAATAATCTTACACCGACCCACAAATTTTATTTTATATAATCTTAAATAAGATTTTGAGTGTGTATCGTTGTATTAATTTTGTTTAATATTATAGAATTTATGTACAATTTAATTATATTAAGTCGAAAATCTACTCGTTAGTTTCGGACCGTTTACAGAAATTCACGGTGAATTTGATGAAATCTGTTTTTAATTTAAGAAAAATCTACTTAATACATCACCTTTACCGCAGTCATCCCTAAATAAATAGAACGAGGAGTTACACGTCCCGTTGCTTACTCTATCAACCGACTGGACCGACCGGCTTCATTTGATACCCGGCCTGATGCGTACATGCACGTGAAATGGTATTACGCAGAGTATAAATAAAAAGGGGTCCGAGTTTTAAAAAAAAAAAAATTAAAAAGTAAAAAGTAAAAATTAAAAATAAAAACTGAGGAGTGAGAGTGAGAGACTAGAAAACGCAAAACCCTAACTATTCTTCAAAAACCCACCACACCAGAGTGTCACCAGCTCCAAAATCCCACCGAAAATTAAAATCTGACAAAATGGTTCGTAGCATCAAGAATCCTAAGAAGGCCAAAAGAAAGAACAAGGTTGTTCAATCAATTATCGATTCTCATTCATTCCCTTCACAATTCAATTATTCACCTTTTTTTTTTTAATAATTTTAGTCGTGATTTTTCTTTACGTTTAACAGGGCTCCAAAAAAGGAGATGGGTCGTCTTCATCATCTTCTTCAATGCCAACTGTACCTGCGAAGGTGTGGCAACCCGGAGTCGACAAGTTAGAGGAAGGAGAGGAGCTTCAGTGTGACCCTACTGCCTACAATTCTCTTCACGCCTTTCATATCGGTTGGCCTTGTTTAAGGTTATTTCGACATGCCCTTCTATTATTTTGTCCTGTTGTGTTGCTTGGATAAGTGATTTGGGTTATGGTTGTTTTTGCAAACAAACTGGACAACTTGTAACTTTCTAGAATTGAGTTATGTTTCCTAGCTTTCAGTTGTACATTGTTATATTGTTTATGCTTCATTTTGTTATTGAGTTCAGAGAATGAAGAAAGTGAAATTAGATTCAAGTTTTTTTCGAACTTTTCTTTTGTAGGATTAAAAATGATTGGAACTTCTATTCAGCTGAGGCTAATGGAAGTTTTCTGTTTGATCAAATAGAGCTGAGTTTGTTGGTTTTTTTAATTATCCTAGAAAATTATATCTGCTGCAGTTTGGTATGCTTAATATTTTTAATATAATTGTTCACTTTTAAGCAAAGCAAAGCACAATTTTTAGTTTTTTCTTTTCTTTTTTCTCATTTCTCTGGGAATGCGAGTGTTTGAAAACTTTATTTAATTTAATATTGGAATTTAATTATCTTTGTCAGCTTTGATATCGTGCGTGATACATTGGGTCTGGTGCGGAATGAGTTTCCACACACAAGTTATTTTGTTGCTGGGACCCAGGTGATGCATTTTCTCATTAGTTTTATATATGCACATTGAATGAATATAAATAGTTTTGTATGCAAGCTGTGCCTAAAAAATTCTTATGTTTCACTAGATTGGTATGAAGATCCTGCTCTTTTTGGCATGTGATATTTAATGAATGAGTATATGTGTTGTTTATGTTGGTGTAATTTTTTCTCTCTGAATTGTTGCTGGCCTTTTGTTTTTGAGAGAGGGAAAAACCTAATGTGGGTTTCTCTTGAGGCATAGGGCAAAGACAGTGCATGTTTTTGTCTTATCTGACCTAATTTTGTTTATGTTCTACTGCAGGCAGAGAAAGCTGCTTGGAACTCTGTTGGAGTATTTAAAGTCTCTAATATCTCTGGAAAGAGGCGTGAATTAGTACCGAATAAACCTGTTACTGGTGATGATGAAATGGAAAGTGAAATTAGTAGTGACAGTGATGAAGATAGTGAAGATGAGGAGGAAGTTGGTTCTAAAACACCAATTTTGCAGGTAATATCTTGCTTTTTGAGTATCTGATAAATTTCATGACTGTCCCTACTGATGATGCTTATTTCCTTCCTAGTCTGTACTTGGTCCTTAATTTTCTTGTTCATCTCTACAGTTGCGCAAGATAGCTCATCAAGGATGTGTCAATCGTATACGTGCCATGACACAAAGTCCCCACATATGTGCATCTTGGGCAGATACTGGTCATGTGCAGGTCAAAGTTGCATCTTTACAATCTGGAGATGTTGATGTTCAATGTCATTTTTATTAGATTTTTATGGGAGGTAGCTAAATGACTTATAAGTTTCTATTTTTATTTGGCTCTATTCATGCAGGTATGGGACATCCGCTCCCATTTGAATGCTTTAGCAGAATCAGAAACAGCAGTTGGCCAGGGAGCTAATCCAGTTTTTAATGAGAGTCCCTTAGTTAAGTTTGGTGGGCACAAAGATGAGGGCTATGCTATTGATTGGAATCCTGTCACTCCTGGAAGGCTAGTAACTGGTATTGTTAAAAATTATTTCTCATAAGTTCATTTTATTCCCCTATAAAAATTTTGCTGGTCAGTTACTTTATAGACACAAAATTTGTTCTAATGCTAAGATTTTCCAATTCATTTCTGAAGGGGACTGCAAGAGTTTCATTCATTTGTGGGAGCCTGCATCTGATGCTACATGGAATGTTGACCCTAAACCTTTCACTGGACATGCTGCAAGTGTGGAAGATCTACAGGTACATATTCTATCTGTGAAACAGTACTTAAATTTCTTGGACATGAACTTGAAAATTATAATCCATCACGAATGGTTTACTATCAATTGCTCAATATTGTAACTGCTTTTCTTCATTTTTTCTCTATGTAGTGGAGTCCTACAGAATCTGATGTATTTGCCTCTTGTTCTGTGGATGGACACATAGCAATTTGGGATACACGAGTGGGGAAGTCAGCCTTAACGTCTTTTAAGGCACATAATGCAGATGTGAATGTTATCTCATGGAACAGGTTTTAGTGTTTGGCATATTTATATTCCAATTTAACAGCCTTTTCTCATTATCTGGGATGGCCTCAATTTGGCATTTGTTAATTTTGATCAGGCTAGCTAGCTGCCTGTTGGCATCCGGAAGTGATGATGGAACATTTTCAATTCATGATCTTAGATTGCTCAAGGTATGTCCTGCCTTACTTAGGGGAAAATTTTAATTGACAACAAATGCCATTTTGATTGTTTGACTCTTGGTGTTGGGTTATCATGTTCTTATTTATATGTCTCTACCAGAGTGTTCTGCATGAATCAATTTTCTTACAATGATAACATTTAGAATTAGTATAGATCTGTGTTTGGTTTTGACTTTTTTTTTCCCCTCTGTCATCTATTCTCATTAACCATTTTCAATGGAATAATGCTTATGATTTTTTGCTTCCTGCAAACAAGAGGGAATTCTTGAGCAGTTGTCTTCAATCATTTTAAATGGAGAGAGAATTTCTTCTATGGGCATGGGTAATTTTTTTTTTTTTAATATTTTGTTGATAAGGCTGCTCAAATGCTTGTTTTATCCTTTCATTGAACAGGGCGGAGATTCTGTAGTAGCACATTTTGAGTATCATAAACATCCTATCACATCCATCGAGTGGAGTCCACATGAGGGCTCTACTTTGGCAGTCTCATCAGCTGACAATCAGCTAACGTGAGTAAAAAGTTCAAAATATGGGAACCAGAAGAAAGAAATGATTTAAGCTCTCTGTCTGGATTACATTTTCTTTTTGTCTTTGTTTTCTTGACCAGGATATGGGACCTTTCTTTAGAGAAGGATGAGGAAGAGGAGGCAGAGTTCAAAGCTAAAATAAGAGAGCGAGTAAATGCGCCAGAAGATTTGCCTCCTCAACTTCTATTTGTTCATCAGGTAACTTCTGTTCACATCTCATCACTCATAATGTGCAGCTTCAAGATCCTTTAATATTTCAATCTGTTAATACGCTTTCCTTAATTTTTCAAACAGGGTCAGAAAGACTTGAAAGAACTTCATTGGCACACTCAAATTCCAGGAATGATTGTGGATACTGCAGCAGACGGTTTTAATATCTTGATGCCTTCAAACATACAAAGTACCCTTCCTCAGGATAGTGCTTGAGAGAAGAAAGCGGACAATAATCTGCTTCTGGGGCTGCTGAAGGGTATGTTTGCAATGTTTCTGAGTTGTGATTATGTTGGTTCCATGTATCCAGCAGCCAGAATAGATAATAGATAGGTAAATTATTAAGTGATTGTGAATCTCAAGTATGAGGTTCCCTTTTTGATTCCTAATGGTGTTTCTTTCTCTTGTTATTTGTTGAAACATGGGGTACATTTTCTGTTGCACCCAAAGTTTTTGTGTAAACACAAGTTTCTTTTGTGTTTTATAGTTGAGTTTCTTGCGAATTAGCAACTAAATTTTGCGACATGAAATCATAGAATACATATACATATATAAAAGTATTTTCGTTGCAAACAAAGCATTTTGTTGTAAACGTGAGAGGGAGGGGGATGGGGTGAAGAAGGACATGAGTAGTAGAACACACTGTCAATGAATTAGCTTATTATGCAAAGAACACAAACTGTTTTATATATGTAGAGAATTGTGCTTTAAATTCAAGTTATGTTAATCATCAATTACATATGTCATCATCTCTTCTCTTAATTTTTTTTTTAATATTATAAATTTACTAGTATTTAATTAGAAATTTTTAATTAAAAATCTATTAAAATTTTATTAAAAAGATAACCTAGTATATCTAGCGTTTAGGGGGACTGATTTCATTAGAGAAGGATCTTTTATTTAGACATCTCACCCAACATTTAATTCTCCCAAATAACTTCTAAAACAAAATTATACAGACAAGTTTTTAAGTTTATACTATAAAGAAATAATATTAAATCTTTTAAAATAAAATAAAATAATTTTAGACAAGTTAACTTTTTAACTCTTTTGAATTCTTTTGAGTTTCTTCTAATAAAAGAAACTTTTTTTTTTAAATTCTCAAAAACCCTTATCCAATGTCAATTAAAATACACTAAAAAATTGAAAAAAATTTAACAATAAGCCTTTTTAATTAATAAAAAAATCAAACTTAGTGTACTAAAATAAACATTGTAGTACAGATAAAATAAGTATTCTCTGGTTTGCATTGGCATACAAAAATTACTGCTATTCATTATGATTTAGCCTAACCAAATGAACTAATAAGAATTTCAAATAAAAACATTTTAAAAAATATCACAAATCTAGCAGTTGGAACAAAAATGTATAAATTACTTTAATGAATACAACAATGTGGTATATAGCACAATTACACTTGAAGATCAGAATTTAGTTACCCATGCCGACCAAAATGAAGTGACCCAACATGCATTTATGTCCTACTGGAAGTCAAACGCTGTAGGCACCAAAACTTACATCCTTCCTAAACAACCCCTTTCACCATCTTTTATGAATTAACGGGCTTCCCATTTAATTTGGGAAAAGGATCCTGCTTGCTCAATACCACAACTTTACTCTTGTGTGCGAAGTACCCTTTTACAAGATTCTTGTATATTAATATGGCAACTATACATTCCACCTACTCATTGCAAGACCAAAAGTATCTCATTACATAACCAGCCAGGCTAAGCTACTGCAAAATCCAAAAAAGAGACATGAAACAGAAAAAAAGTACCTCATCAACATCCATGTCCATCCCGAGCCACTTCAGTGCCTTAACAATTACTTCCAACTTCATTTGGTGAGCTTTACTTGGGTCTTTCTGCTTTTGTATAATGTAACTGTCAAAAAAATATGTGATAAGTATGAATAAATATTCCATGTAAAATTAGATGTGAAAGTATAATCATGAGATATGGAACTTACATTTTCTTGAACAGTCTTTGATAAACTTGGAGCTCTAGTTTCTCTAGCACGAGATATACACCTGATCTTAACAGCCTTATCAAAAGAAAAAGAAATATATAATTCAGATTATGCTAGGGAGTAGATTACTCAAAACTTCACCTTCCAAACATTTTATTTTATGGACAGAGGGATTACAAATTATGCGAAGTAAAGAACCACAAGCATACCTATCTTCATGCTCTTGAAGGGCATGACGCAGAAGCCGCAGATCACCCCTTCTAAGAGCTTGCACGACATTCCTGTACTGTGAAAGAACCAAAACATATTGGTTCAGGGCACCAGAAGAGGGCTGACTTAATATCCTTTGTATTTTAACAACTATACTTCTCTTTACTTGCTTTCTGTTTATTTTCTCAAGCTTAAATGGTAATACAGGAATCAACATGGACAAAACCTCTAAAATCCTTTCTTTACTGCCACAAAAGAGGAAATAAACAATCGAATACTCAGGCCTTACCTCAACTAGGTTATACTTCTCCAGCATCCAATCTTTAGGTAACATGCCTATCGAAAGCTTTACGGGTATCAGATATTTTAATATCATCCTATCCATTGAAGTAAAAAAAATATGAGTCACGCAGCAGAGGCAAGAGATTGATGCACAAGCAAGATGCCATGCGACGTCAAAGACCACAGATTTTGAGATCAATATTCAGATCATTAGACGGGGGAGGGGGGAAGACAGAAAACAAGTTTTACGTGTGTAGCAAAAAATTAATGCTCCAAAAGATTGGAAAAAGAGTGATTATCAACTTCAATACTTCTCGAACAAGTTGGAGAAAGAAAATTAAACTCACATGATCCAGAGGCCAAAAAATTGTTTTAAGAAGGAAGAATTTGATTAAAACAACCAAAAAACTCAGAAATGTTCTTCAGATTTAAAAGCAAACTTAAAATAAAACCATTAACTATTTCAGCACCAGCAGAATAAAATGTTTACTACTATGCGGATATAAACATCAACAGCACAATATCCAATGAAGCCAATGGAATAAATTAATGCGGTTGAATGTGTCTACAATTGCAATAAAAAACCTCCATAGTATTTCTATCATGCCGGCACACCTGAAACAGACCTTATATTAGATTCACTTCGAGGGTTGCAGTGCATCAAGGCATATGATAATTTTTGATCGGCCTGCAAGGTCATAAAAGTAGACTAGATAAATAACAGACCGATTAAGGAACTCAACTATTAACTTCAGCACATTTACATAAGTTATAATAATCTTTCGTGGAATGCATGCAAAGGTCATATAATGTACCCATTAAGACCATAAAATATCAGTGAAACATATTATTTGCACATTGAAAAGATGAAAGCATGACATCAAGTAGCGTAATGCGAAGCATGATTAATATGATGCACTGAAATGCTCATCCAGTATGTCAAGGCTCCAAGTGCAAACCCAAATCTAGAGCTTAGGATTTAGATTCTCATTTAGCGAACCAAGTTATGTATATACTCAAGAGGAAGTTAATACACACACACACACACATGTGCATACACAATGAAGAGGAATTTAAATTAATTACTTACAGCGGGAAAATTTTCATTGAAAACTTCCAATCGGCCAGTATAATACATGTAAGTCACCTGCAGTAGCATATGTTGACTTTAAAATACTGAGATTTTAAGAATGAAGTTCCCAGAAAGAATAAAGAAACAAGATTAAAAAAAAAAAAAAAAAGACTATCACCAATAAGCTCAATTCTTACCTTATCTCTTTTAGGGAATTCCTCAAAGTCAAAAATTCGAGCAGTTTCTATACTTCTTATTACACTTCGGCAAAGATGAACTGTACCAAGCTGCAAAATCATATATGTTAAGTAGCTTAAGTCTAGCTTGTATAACTAAATTCCTTAATAACATAGTAATGAAACAAAGCAAACTGTACCTTGAAATAGATTTTGAACAACTGGCATGTCACATATAATGCTCCAACACGTTTTGAGCCTTTTCCCTATAAGTGAACGTATTTTTATTTTTAAAGAAATAGAAAGGGCAATATATTACATTCATCAATTCTGAGAACATATGATTCCCACATCAACCACAACCTAAACTACTTATGCCAACTGCAAGTTTTTCTTTGCTTATTCACAAAACTAAATAGTTCACACGTTGAAAACAACAGAAAGAAGAAAAAAAAAAAGTCTAAGGGATGTAGAGAAACATACAGCAAGAACACCGAAGACTTTCATGAGAAAAGAGCCGGCTGCCTTTAATTTCTCTGGAGATTTTCCATTAGAAGCCAACTCTCTGTCAGCCTACAATTATTTACAAGTGCATAATAATCAAATGTCCTCCTGCTACCGAAAAATTTAAAAAAAAATTGACAAAATAATGTAAAGAAAACCATACCCTTTCAGCGAGAACCCTAATTTCATAAGCAATGACATACAATGCTTCCAAAGCCCAGGAAGATTCCCAATTACGAAACTCCTGAAGGAAAGCACTGTAATTCTCACCATTAACTTCCACGTAATTGTATCTCTAATAAATATCAACAATACAATTAAAAATAATAATAATAATAATAATGGAAAAGGGGCATACTTGGCGGATTTTTCAAAGGCAAGATAGGAATCAACCAAGTTTCCAATCCGATAATTTTGCAGGGAGCGAAAAAACGGAACTATAATATCTCCAAACTGAGAGTACTTGTCGGATTGTTTGATCAATCTGTTAGAGTCCTGGAAGATGTTGAGCGCATCGGCGAGGGAGAGAAGAGAGGGGGAATTGGAGGAGAGAGAGAAGAGCTGCTTTAGAGAAACAACGTCTTGTGATGAAACGGCGTCGGAGAAGCGGTTTAGGTAATCTGTGATCCTTCTATGCGCTTCTCCCATGCTTAAGTAGGCCATTGAATAGAGTTGTAGTTCGAATCAGTTTGGATCGAAGTTAAGAATTACATAAACAAACAGACTTCTTTGTAGAAGAAAAGAATAAAGCGGAGCAAGAGGGAGAGAGAAGACTGCAGCACCACCAGCAGCAGGAGGAGGAAGGAGAAAGAGGTGTACTTAAAAGGGCACTGACTTGGTTGTTTTATCGGTGTAACTCAAGAGTGAGAGGAAACCAAAATTAATTCGGAAATTTTCGACGGTAACGAATATCGGTTTTCAATTTTCTTAAATTATCACTATATAATATATATTATAAAAATAACTAACTTTATTTAAAAATACTTTCATAAAAAATTTTTAAAAAATAATCATCAAATATATTCACACAAAAATATTTCAATATAAAAAATTTTAAATAATATTTTTTAAAAATATTTTAAATAATAATTATTATCAAAAATTCACTTTAAATATCGGTCATTTTTATTAAATTTTCAAATTAATTAGACAGCATAAATTAAATATTTATATATAATATATAATTAATTTTTTATAAACTGATTTTTGTAAAAGAGATACTGAACTTGAACTTTACTCTTGGATTTTGAAAAAAAGTCAAATATATCCTCTAAATTTTAAAACAGACATGATACTCTCTGTGTTTTAAAAAGAAAAAGTTAACGTACCCACTTAAATTATTATTTATATTTTAATTTAATTATTTTATTTTTTATTATTAAAAATATATAAAATAATAGATTTGTACTTTATAATAATTAATATAATTTTATTGTAATATTTAAATTTAAAAAAATTATAATAATATTTTAATTCTTAATTATCTTTCTTTCAAAATTTACAATCAAATATTTATAATATCTAATTATATATAACTTCTAAAATAGATTATATTATTAAAATAATTTATTTAAAAAATGATGAATAATTAATTATAGAATTTTTTATAATATAAATTTTGTTGTCAAAATTTCTTAAATATTTACACAATTATACATAATTTTGACAATATTAATTATATATAATTTTTAAAATAAACTATTTTAATAAAATAATTATTTTAAAAATATATAATTAAATATTATATAAATTTGATAATAGATGTGGAAGGAAACAAATAATTAAGTTCAAAATAATATTATAATTTTTAAATTTAAATGTCAAAATAAAATTATATTATTTATTATAAAATTAAAAAATAAAGATAATATAATTTTTTTTTTTAGATTTTTTTAATAATAAATAATTAAAATAATCAAATTAAAATATAAATAATAACTTTAAGAGAATACTTTGACTTTTCTTAAAACTTAAGAGTATTTTACTTTTTTAAAAAATTTAGAAAAGTATATTATCTTTCCCTAAAAGTAAAGGGGGTGTTAAAGTATAATATTTTCTTCTAAAATTAAAAATTTCTTTTTCATTTACACATTTTTTTCACTATGAGCTAGAGGTGGCAAATGCGTCGAGCATGTAAAATAAGTACATGCAGGCCTCAAGTTGGATTGACATGATATATACAGTAAAATAAGTTAGCTCAACTCAGCCTACGACACGATTATTGTGTGTCGTATCAACATGACTCATCAGAAAGCTGCCCATATAGGCTACACTAACACTGTATATAATAAATAGTAACTACTTTTTATCGTTCACGAGTTGAACAACCGCTCACAGATTTTTTTTTCTTGACCCATTTCGGCACGATCATTATTTACAGCACGACGTGACACCATCCATGGGCTATTTGCTCAACCCAACATGTGAATAGTATTATACTATATCAGACTATAATCGAGCTGAGTCTCCTATTTTAACACCTCTATTCTGGGCTAGTTTGAATTGGGATGGTCAAAGATAATTTTCAAATAGTCAAAAGTTGTTTTTTTATTTATATAATATATCATCTTCCACATTGTTTTAAATTATGCTAGTTAATTATCATATAACTCAATATTTAATGATATGTTATTCCTAATAATTAAATTATAATAACAAGAAATTCTAATAGTTAACTGTTTCATGTTTTATAATTTAAAAACATAAAATTTTATTTTTAAAAAAATAAAAAAATATTTTTTTTATTTTTGAAAAATAAAAATAATAACAAATTTTTTTTAAAAAAATGGATTTGTTTGTATTTTTAAAAAATTTAAAAAGTTAAAAGTTAAAATTTACTCTATAAACCCTAATAAAACCTCTAAATAACTATTAAATCATTAATTAATTTTTGTTAACTATATATCTTAATTTTGTTTTATAAATAATAAGAATGTATATCACAATTAATTACCTTTTTTAAAATGAAAAAATTTGAAAAATAATAAAATTAAAAATTTTGAAAGAACTTTTCAGAAATTATTAAAATCTTCACCAACTCATAGTATATAATCTTTTACAAATTATGATTTACAAATTTTAAAATTTGGAACTATATGATTTTCTTAGAGTTTACATGTTATCTTTGTTTCGAAGAATAAGTGTGAATAGTAGTAATTTTATATAATTATTTTTAATAATGATATGTTTTGTAATATTTTTTTTATTAAAATAAGACTGTTTAAAATAAATTTTAGAAATAAATAAACTTTTTTTTTAAAATTATCTAAATTATCAAACAGGCCCTTATTCATTTGGCTTTTCGCATCGCCGTAACTGCAATGCTGCATCTTCGAGGCTGTCATTAACTGTAGCCGCTTACAGTTGTAACCATTTGCATCCAAATCAGGGACCGTTCGATTAGATTCAATCTCTGGATATTCCTCGACATTACGTATTTAAGAAAAGACAGTTTTTTTTCTTAGTTTCGACTCCAATTCTAATCAGTGAGTCCAATAAGCCTTTGACAAGTCAGGCGACGAACAGAAGTACACAGCAGTGACAACAACCTGCCAACAATACCCACCTTCGTCTAGCTCCTCCAAACAAAACCCTTGCATCTTACTCCATTACGATCTCCATAAGAAAACATCCACTGATCACCCTGCAGAGTCCTCAGTTTCAGAAGAGAAACTTATTTTGACCATGGGTTCTGATTCGTTGACTTCAGCAAAGCCTATACTTTTATCAACACAAGAAGAAGACCCGATAAATCAATCCACGTCTCTTCTTTCTTTCAACACTGATTCCTCAGACCCGTCATCTAATCGTACTATTAAACCATCCACAACAATCCTTTTCATTGCTCTTCTACTCATCACCTGTATTGCTCTTTCTGCAGCCGCAGCCTTCGCTTTTCTGTTCTTTTCTTCGTCTTCTTCTTCGTCTTCAGCATCCTCTTCTCTTGAGACGACAGCTCGTTCTCTTAACAGATTGGATAAACCAGTTGCTCTCCTGATTTCATCAGATGGGTTTCGGTTCGGGTACCAGTTCAAGACCCCAACGCCTAACATCCACCGTTTGATCAACAATGGGACTGAAGCTGAGACGGGTTTGATTCCTGTTTTCCCTACTTTGACTTTCCCTAATCATTACTCTATTGTTACTGGTCTTTATCCTGCTTATCATGGCATTATTAATAACCATTTTGTGGACCCGAACACGGGCGATACCTTTACTATGGCGAGTCATGAGCCCAAATGGTGGTTAGGTGAGCCTCTGTGGGAGACTGTGGTCAACCATGGGTTAAAGGCCGCTACTTATTTTTGGCCTGGCTCTGAGGTCAAGAAAGGTTCCTGGGATTGTCCCAAAGGTTTATGCATGAATTATAATGGTTCTGTGCCTTTTGAGGAGAGAGTTGATACTGTTTTGAAGTATTTTGATTTGCCTAGTAGTGAAATGCCTGTTTTTATGACTTTGTACTTTGAGGATCCTGATCATCAAGGTCACAAGGTTGGCCCTGATGATCCCGAAATAACTGAAGCAGTTGCCAATATTGACAAGATGATCGGTAGGTTGATTGATGGTTTAGAGAAAAGAGGGGTTTTTGAGGATGTTAACATTATTATGGTTGGTGATCATGGAATGGTTGGTACATGTGATAAGAAGCTGATATTCTTAGATGATTTAGCTTCTTGGATAGAAATTCCAGCAGAGTGGGTTCAATCTTATAGTCCATTGCTTGCAATTCGTCCACCAGCTGGTTATAATCCATCTGATATTGTTGAAAAGATGAATGAAGGATTGAAGTCAGGGAAAGTTGAGAATGGAAAGTACTTGAAAGTGTATCTTAAGGAGGAGCTGCCCAGTCGGTTACATTATGCAGCAAGTGATAGGATTCCACCGATAATTGGGTTGATTGAAGAGGGTTTTAAGGTGGAGCAGAAGAGGACAAACAGAAAAGAATGTGGAGGATCGCATGGGTATGACAATGCAGTTTTCTCCATGAGGACCATCTTCATTGGCCATGGTCCTCAGTTTGCGAGGGGAAGGAAGGTGCCTTCCTTTGAGAATGTTCAGATATACAACTTAATTACTTCAATTCTCAAGATAAATGGTGCTCCAAATAATGGATCTGCATCATTTCCCTCGTCTATTCTTTTGCACAGTGCTTAATAAATATATCTGTAAGTATGCCTCTGCTGCCCAAGGAAGGAGAAGAAGCGAGCAGGATTATGCCATGATGAAGCTGTTTGATACATTTTCACAGACCTAGGTGGTCTTTGGGGGGGTTTGATTTGGCAGAGTAGAAAGGTAAAGCTATTAGTATTCTTGGGATCCAATTAGCTCATTGAGTCATGCATGTTGCAGTAGTGTTCCTTCTACTGGCTTGGCTCGAATTCTTCCTTTATAAGCTGCTGTACCATCTGAAGTATTAAATGGTAATGTTTACAACACTATTGTGGTTTCTATGATGTAGTATTATAGCAGCAATTGGTCATTAAGGTGAAAGTTTCTTTTCGTTTACAGCCAAGATATCTGATTATGACAGAAAATTGCATATCCAATTTGATATCTGGTTGTGGCAAATGCTTGATCATTTATACTTTACAGTAGCATGAAGATTTTGAATTATTTTAGTAGACTTAGTAATGCAATAAGTGGCTCATAGTTCACTGAGACGTAAGCTAACCTTATCCGATTATTTAATCTTTCTGTGTGATGTGTAGAGATGAAACTTTGTAAAAGAGATGATTGAAAAAAAAGCAGGTATTGCTTATTTCATACTTTATAGAACAAAAATATACTAATTATTGCTCAACGATATGTTTTATTAGCATGGAAACCCAAGTTGAGGAGCTTGGTGCAAATTCTCGCCTACTGATATATATCCACATAAACTTCCTAGGTTGCCTGTTTGGAGCAAAGGCTGTCTGAGTTACTTTTCATATAGTCACTGTGATTTAAGGCCACTCTCTCCCTATGAAACGTCTTTTCTGTGGTGGGTTTGTTGCATGTGTATTGAAATTAATTTGGGAAGTCATCCTATCAAGCAAGGATGTTAAAGTGTCCATGACAGATAATTATAGAATTTGATTACCTTTATAAATATTGTGCTTGATTTGTGCATGCATCTACAATCTTTCTATAAGCTGTTATGGTCCTGTCTTGTGAATCAATCCTCTTTGATGTTCTGTTCACTTTCACTTGAATTTGAAGCAACATTAAAAACTATGTTAAGAGAAACTAAAACTCTTCACAAAACTTAATGTTACTCAAAGGAGAGTTGGTTGGCACAAGAAGGATGTTGATATCCCAACTCTCCTATTTTGTGATTGTGTCTTGGACTCTTCCAACCCAAGGTCTGAGCTAAGGAATAGGAATTTAGATTTGTAAAAAGTACCTTTCATCTGAATATTAGAATCATCATTAATTCTGGATTGTGGAATGGATGGAAAAGTTCGGTAGGTAGCTCGGTAGAGGACAATCAATCCAGTGAGAAAACAATCTTTTGCTAAATTTCCAGTTCTTCAACATGTGGTTGGGATGGTTGGAGTTTTGGTATAATTTAGCCCACAATTCCCATGTGGTCAATCTCTGAGGTCTGCTAAAACCTCAGATAAGCGGTAGATTTCAACATAAATAGGGTCATAAATATAACAGAGACTTCTTGGAGGCATCTAACCTTGATATTTTTTTGTTCTTACTTGTCAAATTTAAAAATGTGGCTCATATGTTGTTTGTCTAATTTGCAATTTGGAAAAAGAAATAAGGGCAGGCAAAAGAAAAAAGGCTTTTTGCTTTCCAGAAATTGGTAGTTAGGATTGCGAAGGAATTGGCAGCTTCTAGCCCCCTCCAATTCTACAGCTGTGATTATGAATGCTCTTAATAACTTTCATCTCTTGAATGAATCTCATAGTTTGAACAAACAAACTCCGTTCTTACAATGGACAAATTCAATGGCCTCATATCTTCAACAATTTCCCATTTGTTATAATGGAAACATCACTTGAATATTCATCATTCATGTGTTAGTAAACTGACGAAATTCAATCAATTTATATTTTATTAAATAATTTAATCAATGAAACTAGAATTTAAAAGCAAGGTCAGCACTAAGTTCAAATAAGAAAAGAAAAAGGAAGGGTTTTAGAATTTTTTTTCCTAAAAAAAATGTTCTCATTCATAATAATTTCAGATATTTATTTAATTCATGAATTTTATAATTATAATTATATAATTAACAAAACAGTCATTCTCTTTATAAGTTAATAAATGCTATGTAACAAAGCCTTAATCGAAATTAGATGGGTAAACGGCCAACTGCTACAAAAAGCACAACGAAAAATTACAACAACAATAACTGTACCCGTCATCATCATCTCTCTGCATACATGTGGACGCATCTTCTTCGTACGATCTAATATCTTCTATTCTTCTTTGTTCTCTCAACAGTAGCCAGTTCCAACACGAGACAGAAGTTTCTTAAGTACACCTTTTACACTAACTGATACCAATTTTGAGTCTTTCCTCTGCTATGTGTGCCTTTGACCTTTTGTAGTTGAATTGATTTTTGCTTTCCTATTTTCCTTCTAAATCTTATAAATAAATTTCATTACTTTATTTCTGTTTGTGTCATTTCTTTTTCTTTTTCTGCGCAATCCGTAAATGGCAGATATTATTCGGGTATCTTCATGTCAATCACTTCGCTTTTCGTCTTCTTTGGTTCTCGGCTCATTTGCCTCGACGTTCAGTGGCCCCCAACTGGGTCTGCCCTCCAATCAAATTTTAGATAAGAGAATCTATCCTCTTGCTTATTCTTCTTCTTCTGCTGGTCTTTCTCGGCTTTCTTTCACGCCAAGGAAGCACTCAGTCTCGTTCAAGGTAAGCTACTTTTCCTTTGATGAATATTCGGCGCTTAATTCAATGTTTATGTTTCTTTTTGTTCCATAGATGGGATAACAATATGGAGATTTCGAGGAGTCATTTGTTGGAACTTTTCTTTTTATGCAATATTATATGGCAATTATGAGTTTTGTTGACTGTTTGAGTTGAAATTTATGCCAAAGGATTGAGTTTTTTTGTAATTTGAGTGAACTTAGGACAATTAGGAGTTTGCCTTGTATTTTGAGCTAAAACTTGGGTGATTCTTTAAAAATTTTGTGCCTTGTAAGTTCTGATAGTTGATCGGCTCTATTACCCAGCTTTATACTCATGACACCATATATTTTCGTGCTTAGGGCTGGTATTGAGAGTGCGAGAATCTTATGTTGTAAATGTTACGATAATTGAGTGAGCTTTGGCACTAATTTATGACGCTGTTTATATTCGAACTTCCTTTTTTCTAATCTCCTTGATTTGAGACTGATATTGCTATTCTGTTCTAAAATCACTCCTGTACTTATTATGCTATGATTTGTGTTTAATAAATGGGATTATGGTAGAAGTCATAGAGATTTATGTAAAAAAGCCATATCGATTAAGGTATCTATAGAGTGCTCTTTCTTCCCTTTCTAAATTTTTTTTGGGAGTCCTTAGCTCATGGCTAATTTGCTAGTATAATCTATTTTGAATATTGGGTTTATTTGGAGTCACTTAGACAAACTTTTAGCCTCTGTACACATCTCCACAATTTCTGTTTTTCACATCTTGCTGTCAAGAACTGAGACATGTGTCTCCGTATGTCTAGTTTCTATCTGCCTTACTCTTAGTTTGATCTTCCAAGTTGGTTGAAATGCAAAAGTCAAAATATTTTGACTTATCAGTTTGTGAGGTGCATTTCATGTGGTTGGGCATCATCACTGCTTTGTGTTTGTATTTAGAACCTAAATGATGGGGAAATAATGTCTTTAGCTTGTTGCTTCTCCCTAAAGAATCACATTACAATTTTGTGAGCCAAAAATATTTCTTTATGAACAGGTTAAATGTTGGCACGATTACATTTCCTGAAACATTAACCTAATTTAAGTTAAAAATAAAACACCTAGCTTTCAGAGGTACGCTGTAAAGGATATATAGCTTTCTCTAAAATATGCTTATCCAGAGTTGTTATAACTAGCATATCACTCTAATGGGAAAAGTTTTCACCTGGTGATATTATTTGAAGACTCGAGACCCTCATTGTTCTGATTTTTTAAGTGGATAAACACCCAGTTTCCTCACTTGTCAATTTACTTTTCCATAAGCGCACGTCAACTGAATTCATTCCTTCCTAATTTTTGAATAAAATTTGTTTTGTTAGGATTCTGTATTATGGTACACGCCAATAAGTTCTTTATTTATTTATTTTTTATGGCTTTTGTCTGAAATTTTTTATGCTTGATTTTAAGGTACATGCAGCTGTTGCTGAAACTGACCAGCCAAAATGGTGGGAAAAGAATGCGCCAAATATGATTGACATTCATTCTACAAAAGAATTTTTGGGTGCCTTAAGTGAAGCTGGTGATAGATTAGTCATTGTTGAATTTTATGGAACCTGGTGTGCATCTTGCCGGGCATTATTTCCAAAGGTAACACCCATGTTGTTATTTGACATTTTCTTTCTAGTCTGTAAACTTTAATACTGGTATTGATGTTTAGATTAGTATATTCTGCGTTATTGATGGAAATTATGGTCTCGGAATACTTTAGTTACTGCTTTGAATACCTAGAGATGAGTGGTTTATTACTCGGTGACTTACCTTGTATATGTTAATACTTCCATTAATCTTAAGATGCTATCTGTGATCCAGTGGAGTGCTTTGTTTTCTCAGATATCCTAAGTGCCATCCTAGTTTTTTACAGGAAATATTGTATGTAGAAAACATGTAGGAGAGATATAAACAAGTTTTATGTGTAAATCTGACAAATGCTTTTAAAGCAATCTAAATTTTTGCAAATTTCTGCACTTTTACCTTGATGCACCAAATAAATGAATGAATCCTTCAAGAGAGAATCTGTAGTTTTTCCATATAATATTTCCAGGCTCCACTAGTTAAGAAAGTCATAGGAAATTATTACTTGTCTATATGTCACACCTTTTCTCAAGCTGCTCCTCAACAACCATGATGATTTTCTCCTGATTTTGTCATGTAATGTATCTGTCAGCTCTGCAAGACGGCTGAGGAGCACCCTGAAATTGTATTCCTGAAGGTCAATTTTGATGAGAACAAGCCAATGTGCAAAAGTTTGAATGTGAAGGTGCTTCCCTATTTTCACTTTTATCGTGGAGCCCACGGACAGCTAGAATCATTTTCATGTTCCCTTGCTAAGGTGAGTGTTTTATTATCTTATTTCTTTCCTAATTTAGGTGCAAGCTTGCTTGATCAACTTGTATGTTGAACCCAGCAATAATTATCATCTAATTGGTTGCTGGGATGTTGAATATAGTAAAGTTGCAGTCTATATAAGCACATAAAACCTTATCATATCTGTCCATCTGATAGTTAATTGGATCACGATCTGGAAGAAGAGGTTGATGCACAAAATTCAGGTTTTGGAATACCTTGGCCTTTGCTCATTGGAATGAGATTGGTGATGTGAAATATATTTCAGGACCTCATTATTAAATTAAAATCTTAATCCAGTGCACGACGGTTGATTGGTTATCTTGTGTGTGTGATGTGAGAGAGAGGAGAGACATATATATATAATGGTATAGGAGTTGGTGATAGAAATTAAGAGAGCTTTGATTTAAATGACACTTGCCAGTGTCATTGGGCTTTTGCACGGAATGGAAGTTATGCTACTGATATTGATTTCCAGAGAATATCTTTTGCGTACATCTGGCTTCCTTTTATGTTATTGTTACATCTTGTTCTTTTGAATTCCATTTGCAGTTTCAAAAAATAAAAGATGCTATAGAACTCCACAACACAGCTCGTTGCAGCATTGGTCCACCAAAGGGAGTTGGAGATCTCAATCTTGAAATTATCTCTGCTCCAGCAGACAAACTGGCAGGAACAAGCTGAAGTGTTAAACGTAGGACTCTTAGGCATTTATCTACAGATGTCCATTGCTATTTATGTTGCTCGCTGAAGAGCATGTGTGGTGAGCTAAGCACTGATATTCTGTATATTCGCATTTTTGCTTGTACACCGAGCGGAAGATTCTATTCAGCTTCATTCTTTGTCATTATTGTTCTGGCTGTGGTATATGTAATTTAACAACTCAATTGGAAATGATATTTACGTTCTGATTATGTTTGGCAAGCAAATACTTGTCTCTTTTACAAAGTAGATAGCTTCCGAAAGTTTGCTTGATTGATTGAAGGCCAACTCAAACGTAAGGAACTCGTCTCTTTTTGTCCCACCTGACAATTCAATCTATAAGACTGTTGGCAGTTTATCTAATCCCAGAAAATAAAAACAGAATGTGCTGATACATGGATACTAAACACGATTGAAGGAAAGCCATTAGTGATATTACAGGGATACTTATAGGGTTAGTCCTCGTTAATCAGAAGGTAAGTTTATCACCAAGTTAGTAGAGTGTGGCTTGGATAGTGGATTTTTGATTGGAAAAACTCACTTACGGGAGAGAGGAGTTGTTTGAGGCGTATCAAAATATTATGGGGCAGTATGAAATTAGCCCTTATTGGTTAATTCCCTTTTAATTCAAGAAAAGGACAACAACAATAAATTAGAATATAGCAGTGATGAGATAAAACAAAAAGAAATCTATCCCTTAAATAAACAAATTACTAGCAAAAGACTTGCTTAAATCAATTAATCAGGTTTTAGGGGGCGAGTTTTATTAGCAGTTATGAGGTTGGTTGTGCCGCTACGCGTGTATGCATTGCCAGCAGAAGACTTGGTTGCAAAAAGATTTCTATATAAATGGGAGTATTTTGGTAATTTAGCAGAAAAGGAGTGGTCAACTAACAGTCAATACATTTGTCAGTTAACACTGGGGGGTAATCGTTAATAAAAATGAGCATTCTAGCTAAGTGTTGTTTTTCCAAACCTCAGGGAGGTATCCGAAAATCACCCTAATTTTAGGAGAAGTTAAGCAGCTGCTCAGCCATTTCCTCAAACCCTCGTATCGTCTATCAGAGTGCGGGGCCACTGAATTTCACGCGCCGCCTCGTCAGAACGAGGTCCCTGGTCTATGTTAAGATTTTTACAATGGCAAGTTATCTATGGAAAAAATACGCGGATTATGTGTACACAAAGTGGGAAAGAACCCTACTTTGGGACATGATTGAGCCGTACAGGAAACCCAAATCTTTTACACCTCTCGTCACTATCTATGTTGCCGCTTTCTACACCGGTGTCATCGCCTCTGCTATTACCGAGCAACTCTACAAGGTCATTCATCTCTCCATTACTGTTTAGTTTCAGTTCTTGCATTTTTGTAAACATGGTCTCTTAGGTTTAGCTACTTAAAGTTTTTTTTTCAATTAATTTTCTGGGCGACGCTTAGAATTCGATATGACAGCTCACAGTCTATCATGATTATATACCGTCAAATGTTCTATTCGAATAATTTTATTGCTAACGGAGTGGAAATTTTGCCTCTAATTATGTTAGATTTCTTGCTAATAGTTTTTTTTTTTTTTTTTCGTGTAGCATTTGTCTAGTCATCTGGTTATATGCATCACCAAGAGAAGTTGATGCTCTTACGAATTCAGAAAATTGAGGAAATGAATGTTGACAAGTGAACATATAATGCATTATTTTCTATTGCAAGTTTGATGTAAATGATATTTTAATCATAGTTATTGTTTCCTTCTCTCTTTTATAAGTTATACCAAGTGAGGGCTTTCCAAGCATTCCAGTCTTTGGACTCAGACACTATCCTTGAAACTAAAGCCTGATCAGAGTTGTAAGAATTCCATGAGTGGTGATACCCACTTTGCTTAGGCATTCTATTCATGAATAATAGAGTTTTCCCCAGTTTTAAATCATCATAAAAGTTCACTTTTGTTCCCTGAGTCTTCAGATTCTCAAGCCAAGTAATTTATGAGTTTTATGTTGTTTACTAATTTGAGGTGAAACTCAGACTAGTAAATGCATTTCATCTTGACTAGTAATCATGTTTGTCGATGGTTCACTCATCTTTTGCCTTATGTTTTTTCATGCCTCGTCAACATGTTGAAAAAGTTGAAACCAAATTCATTTACTCCCTTGAGCATTTCTGGCATATGCTTGTATCTCATTGCTTTCATTTGTGCACTTATCATCCACTCCTTTTTAAGGTCTTGTTCGTCCTAATTTGCTTGCCTAGAGGAGTAAAATTTATTCTAAAATCATTTAAAGAGTGTCATATGCATGTGAATTGGCTATGTTGATCCTGTTGATGCTTGTCATGTGGTTACTTTATTTCGAGGGCATCAAGATATGATCTCACAATTGTGCTTATTTGTATTGACAGGAGAAGTATTGGGAAGATCACCCTGGGGAAGCAGTGCCACTCATGAGGCCAAAATTCTATTATGGGCCCTGGAAGGTGTATAAAGGGGATACTCTGCCACCAAATATGTGAAAGCCATAACAACCAGTCGGAGAGTCCTGTTAAAGTTTCTTGCTTTCTACTTGTGTGTGTTGTACAAAGGTCATAGGTTTGATGATATATGGCAATCAGATGTTTCTTGTTGACACAGAGAATTAGACTAAACCTTGCAGTGGTGATAATGCATACCTTTTACCTAGTTGAGAGAGAACAATAAAAATGATAGCATACTTCCCAGTTTCATTCATGTGGAGAAATCTTGATGTTTTTGTGAAAGGTAAGAGATTTCTTTGACTTCCGCATGGAAAATGCCCATTTTGTCGCATTTATAACTTGTTGAGAGATGTAATGGGGGCTGCTTACATATTCTTAATCTATACGAATGATATAGCCCTTATCTTGGGACTCATTTTTCATTTATTTCATTTTTTTTTATATGTGAGGTTCTTGCTATAATTGATTACTGCTGTTAATAATCAGACATGTTTCTCTCCCAAGATAGCCTGAGATTGGGATGAAATGCAAGCCTTGTTCATTATATTGTCTGTAAATCCTAAAGTTGGCATGTTTAATTTTCTCCCATGGTCAGTTTGTTTTGGAAGGAAATTTAAAAAATCCAGAGCCTCTCGTTTTAGGGTCTTGATTAATCATCAATTCATCATTTAATTGACATGTAATATCCTGTGCATCAAATAAATTATAGGAATCTAATTATATTATACACGTATTTAAAATCTTAGAAATCCATGCAGTTGTACTTGCACGTTCTTCTATCCCTTTCTCCATAGCATTTCTTCTTCTCTCTGGGCGTGCGTGCATGTTAATCACCGGAAAATGACAACTTATGGAACCATCCCGACAGAGACGCCTGCATCATCCAACGTATCTTTCGTTGAAAGCGTAAAACAACGGATCCAATCATGTTTCGGTACACAGAGACCATGGAACGACATGATTCAGATCCATTCTTTCAGCCTTCCAACATCATTCGGTAACGTCATTGAAAGAATCCGAACAAATGTCGCCTTCTTCCGCATGAACTACACTCTCATCACATTGTTCATCGTCTTCATCACCTTTCTCTGGAACCCCATTTCCCTGATTGTCTTGATCGTCATGACCATTGCATGGTTGTTCCTATATTTCTTACGTGATCACGACAGATTAACTGTTTTTGGCTATGAGATTGATGATCGCATTCTGATGATTATTCTTCTGCTAGCAACGGTTGCTGTTCTTTTTCTAACGGACGTGACCAAAAATATCATAATTGGACTCTCAATTGGGATGGTGGTGATTTGTGTTCATGGTGCATTGACAACTCCTGATGATCATATGTTGTCTGCAGATGATGAAGAAAGGCTCGGATCCGCTGCACCTCGGGGTAAACAGGTTAAGCCTCTCCCTCTAAAGAATGCCGCATCTTCCTCTTTCTCTTCTTCCTCCTCCTAGATCACTCTCTCGTGCCTGTGATGTTCTTTTCCATTGTTTAGCGTGATTTCTATGCACATTCTTTGTTTTCAGTTCTGATTCTGTTGCTCTGTTTGGTTCATCTCTTGTTTCATATTAACCAGCCATTTGGCATATACACGTTGAGAATTTGTGCGACAAGTGCTGTCTATCAAATGAATATGAAGAGTTGATTTTGAGCAATTTTTCTTCTCCCTTTCTTTTGATCAATTAGAAAGACGAGATACTACATCTTTTTCATAATTTCTTTAAAAGAGAAAGCCTGCCCTGGACACCCACCATGGTAACCTCATGAATTCAGGAGACAGTTACAAAGAAACTTGTCTCTCTCTGCGCTTTGGATACCCCTTCAAACTGCTAAATCTGGTTATCAAGCTTAAACTTACATAGTGGGACTTCAAAGAGGAATTGAGAGAACTCAAAAATAAAAGGCATTTCCATTAAAAAGCAATAGCGCCAAAACGTTCATGTTCTTTTGAAAAAAAAAAAAAAAACTTGGTCCCGAACATTAATTTATGATGCATGGATCGAGTATTCAGATTGTGTTCTGTCCATTATGCTTTAACGTAAGAAACGATACCAGTTACAAATCATCGTCAGAATTACTGTAAAACAGACTACAGTTTTCATCCCGTCATTGTAGACGTTGGAAATGCATTTGCTGCAAAACAATATACTGATTTCATAAAGCCAACTTTCGTAAATACTTTTTATCTTTCTGCCACTTCAAAAAATGCTCTTCCGAATGCACTACTTTATATAGAATCATCAAGTACTTGACTTTGACACAAGATTGGGATCAAAAAAGAAAAATCTTGAGGAGAAAAAGAAAGTAGAAATATTGGAACTCCAACGCAGCATTCTCTGCAATCTGCACCGCTGGCCCATTACCAGTTACTTTGATTTACACCACTCCTAGAGATAAGAGAAATAACATGGTCCATCCAAAAGTTCAAGAAGGTTCACATAAGAATCATCGGGCTGCCACACACAATTGCTTTTCATTATACTTTATATACTACAATTGTACTACTACTGTATTAAAACTATTGATGATGGTATATTAGAGTCGTCAAACAGGGAAGAACAGTGCTCATTGCAGAGAGAGCCACAGTTACGTGATAACGATGATAAGCTATTGCGTCTATCGTTCGAGATTTTCAACTGCACAATAGAAAAAACAGGATCATACCATGCGTTTACCATTCAAATTCGAACGCCTAACTTTTCTCTGTTCCTGTAGATTAAACTCAAAACTTGACAAACGCAACATTGATAACACTTGGATCCAAAAGAAAGAGAGATTATGATTCATTAATCCAATTATGCGTGAATCTTCCATCAACACGATTGGATCACCATTACAAATGATAATCATTCTCAACAACAATTATTTATTATTCGAACAACAATGAAACACATTAAATTGACACTTTGGCGAAATCACCTGCAAAAGCATCCTCGCTGTTTGTTCTTGCCTCACAATAGGCCCTTCTTTCTCCACCAACACAGCAGCCACAATCCTCTCATATCCGCCACCATTCCCACCTGCCACGTAAGCCACCAACGACGCCTGCACAGGACCCAAGCTCGGATTATAAGCTGCAGACTCCATATAAGACCCCTTATAAATCTTTCCTTCGGAATCCATTATGGCAACCCCAGATGGGCATTTACTGTACGGAGCATGAGACTTATTCGCAGCTTCTAAAGCTGCATACTTCAACGTTTCGGAAGTTTCAGATATTTGACCGTTACAGAGGTTCTGATGATCATTACCATCTTCATTGATAAACGATAAGCCGTTGTGATGTGTCTCTAACAATAAAGGTACATCCTTGTCCAGAAGATCATCTGGACCGAACCTGTCGGGAAGAAAATGTGACAACGGGTAATAATTAAAATTATGTTCATCTTTCATGTCGGAACTTGTGTTTTCACTTGCTGTAATGAAGATCTTAATATCAGGAGCGTCTCGGATTTCTTGCAAGAATTGGCGGCAATGGCCGCAAGGAGCGGAGGAGACAGCGAAGTATTGGAGGTTAGGCTCTGCATTGAGGATGAGGTTGGTGATGAGGAACTGCTCAGCGTGGACGGATTGGTGGAGGGGGAGACCCGGAAACTCCAGGTTGCCTCCAAAAAAGATCCGGCCCGATGAGCCGAGTCCGACTACGCCCACATGGTAGTTGGAGATGGGAGGGCGGGCGAGGGTTTGCGCTGATTTGACAAGTGTAGGGAGGAGCTGGGGTACCGTAAGGCCGGATTTTTGAGCCAATGATTCGGCTTCGGCGGCCTCGATCACGAATCTGGGTCGGTCCATTTCGAGTTTATAGGTTGACCCGTTTGAGATTGGATGAAGATGGGGAGGATGATTGGAACAAAGTTTTCTCTCTGTTTATTCCTGAAAATGAGGAGAGAGGGAAGCGGAGGGAGAGAAAGAGAGTGGTGTTATTTATAGCGAAGTTTGAGGACTATTTTGCAATATTATTAATTATTTCTGGTTTTAACGTAAGTTTCGTAACATAAATAATTTATTTGATGGACACAAAATTTTCACTAATTACATGTTATGATTAAAACTAAACAGAGTTGCATGATTACATCCATCATACAAAATAATATTTTACTAGTTATGAACATTAAAGACGATGTTTGAAAGCAAAATGTGGAGTGATTTGAATGAATAATTTCATTAATGCAAATATGTGTAATTAGATTAATTTTGATTTATTAGGAAAATCTAGTGGTGTGTATTGTGACCATGACCATGATGATAATGGTCAAGAAAGGACAAAAAGGAGTAGTTGAGTGAAAGCTTAAACTTAAATCAAAATATTATTTAAAATGACCAAATTTTAGGAAAGGAACCGTGAGTATGAATGTTTCTTATGCCCATTTCTTTCTTGGTATGTAAATTATTGATATGATATGACATATGGATCAAGTCAACTTCTAGCATGTGAGAGTGAAAGATGCAACCAAACAAAGGTATCATTAGCCTTTTATTTATAATGGAAGCAGCTGCATTATTAATAATTTATTAGATGTGACAATATGGTATTGTTTCATTTATGTTGGAAAAACGGCAAACCCATATAAATTCAACCATTTTCTTAGTTTTATCAAATTTAAGAACACCTATTTTAACTTTGATCATTAATATTGTTTAACTAGGGAATCAATTATACTTTATAGTTGTTATATTTCAATGTCAAACATGCTATAATCAATATAATTATGTTTAAAGCATTTAACAACTTTTGGTACTTTAAAGGTTACTTTAAAGTGTTTTTAGAAAAAGAACCCCATGTTAAATCATAAATGTGTTTTCTTTATTTTTAATAAAATTTAATTAAAATAGATCAACTTTTTCTTTTAAATAATCAAAAAGTTTAGGACTTCATAGATAAACCAAACAATTACCACTTTGAGGAACATTTTAATTACATTACAAGGACAATCCCACAAACAAAAATGTTTAATAATCCCCAAGAAACAAGTTTCGTACTAAGGAGAGAGGATTATGAGATAAATGATTTTGTAGGTGGAATCTAGAACACAATCCATGAGTCTTTGAAAACACAGAAAGTCATATCAACAGTCAGCTAAAATCCTGATGTTATCCAAAAAGCATCCATTCTTTTCTTTCGAATTGTTATCTCCCTTTGCATTTTGCTAAATGATGCTTTTAATTACTGCTTTTAAAAGGGATAGATAATGAGGCCTTTTTATTTGCCTTTGTCTTTGTCACTACTTGTTTATGATTCTTAATGGAAATGAAAACTTTTACCACATGCAGCAAGCAACTATACTGAAGAAAAAAAACAATATGCTTTTGTGTTTATGACAACTCACCTGCTTTCCTTCAATTTTTAATAAAGTTGCTGCAAGCTTGCAAGCATTAATTTATAATTCTATTCTGTTTTTATAATGTTTCTCTATCACTATATTTGGATCTTGCTTGTCCGCTTCCTTACCTACCAATCTACTCTACTTGACAACATCTACATTTTCATTTTTACGCTTGGGTTTGGCTGCAAGCATTGCATTGGTGCTAGTTTTTGAGTTTGCACAATTTACATGAATTTAATGACTTTGGGCTGCCTTATACACAAGAATTTGGGGTTCAATGTTATTGACAAGCTTTAGTGAGTGGTTAGGAGATTGAACTCCAATTTAAAATTTAATCTTAGCTATTTTTTTTATATTTATGAAAAATATTATTTATCACGCATGTGAGGTCTATTATATTAGAATATGAATAAATTTTTTTTAAACGTGCGAAGGTGAGACATTGTTCAAAATAGATGAAAATATTTATAACTCCATAAAAAAATTTTTATAAATTTTTTACGTAATATTAATAATTTGTATATATAATATTAAAAAAAAAAAAGGAGAGAATCAGTATTCGATTAGGTGTTACTCATCTTAAATTCAATCCTTTCTGTGTGTTCGTGAAAGTAAATTTTTTTAATGGGATCAAATCACATCATTTTCTCTGCAACAACATTCATTTTTGGATTTTGGATTTGGACCATTGTCTTTCAAGTCATAAAACTGCTACATTTGTTTAACTTTGGACCATTGAGAGACAGGATAGATAGCCACGTAAACTGATAGTGCATCACTGATCCAAGATCAAAACCCAATTGAGGCCGAATCATAGATAGCATATGCTTCAATAGTGTCAGAACTACTATGTTAGTATTGTTCATCGTACGGTAGCCAGCGGCCCACGTTGCATATTTTTCAGTACCAAGGTCCAACATATACAGAATTAAACATATGAATATTGTATTAGAAACAATTGTCAAAAAATGGCTACTCTTCCACGAATAAAACTACAACCCAGGCTACCTGTTTTGCCTGGTGTTCGCTATTGTTATTCTTCCACTCCTTCAGTTACTTCTTTTTCTTCTGTTAACTCTGTTTCTGGCTTTTCCAAGAAGTGTGAAGGTGGATTTAAAGCATCTCGCCGTCTGGTCGTGGGTCTGGGAGCTGCATTTTGGGCTCAGTTTATGAGTATGGCTGGTAATGTTGGCGCCAATTCTTTCCTTGCCTCGGCAAGGCAGAAGGGTTCCGTTGAACAGGTTTAAGTTTTTTAAAAATTTTACTGCTCCATCTCATCTCTTGGCTTGTTTCTGCATTTTTGTTAAAATGTTAAATTGTGATATTTGGTTGATGTGTTATTTAGGAGATATATGCTATGGTGGAATTGAATTTCGGAATTGCAGTCAAATTCTTTATTGCACTTCGTGCAGTCCTACTAAATTTGGAAGTTGGGACTTTGATAATTTATCGTATTAACGATAATAAATAAGTTACAGTAGTTGATGCAAGTTAGCATATGAAACAATTGAACCATACATTGTTGTTTGTTTGCGTTTAAAGATTATGGGTATGTGCTATGTGCTGTTGCGTTCGGAGTTAAAGGCCTCCGAATGACTGGACTGCGGGTCATTGTTGATCAATTTATTATTTGTTCTAACTCAACATTTTAGATGTTTTCCTGATTTTGCTAGAAATTTTAACATAGTGCTCATCTTTGTATTTAACCTACTACTTTTATAGTGGTCAATTCTAGCTAAACATATGGGATGTGCAATAATGAAGGCAACAATTCATTATTGAAATTGTGAGCCATTTAATCATTGATGTTGGCAGAATTGTACAAGAAAATGCTGCAAAATGACATTACTCGAGTGTTAATAAACCTCACCCATGCGGATTTGTGATGCTTAACTTTGTTCTGCAAATCCACTTGGTCTCTGTGATGTTTGCTGTCAAACCTAGGAAGCCAGAACAATTTTCATGACATTCTCCATTCCATACAGAAGGAAATCGGAAATAAACACTGTTTTGAAGCATCTGTGTCCAGAATGATAGGTGCCTGGACGTCTTGGGAAAAAAATAGAACAAAGGAAATAATTGGTACTGGCAAACAAAATTCATAAATGACTTGCTTGATTGAGTTTTGTTGCGCAACTCCCAAGTTATTTTTCTTGAGCTTTTCTGCTGCTGCTCCAAGTTTTCTGGGCTATTGTGACACTTAAATATGTGAAACTATCGTCTTAACGAATCATTTCACTCTAACCTCGCAGATACTGAATAATGTCGACTGGCCAGAGCAATTCCCCTTCAAGGAGGAGGATTTTCAGCGACTTGATGAGTAAGGGCTCTATGCTGATGTCTTTTCTTCTTGCATTAAATTCTACATTCTTAGAATGCTGCATGTATTGAATAATACTTGAATTCAGCCTTGATTCTGCAAGTTGTTAATCCGAGTTGGTTCCATTTTAGCTGAAATTTTGTACTGTCTACTGGCAACTTCAATTGTTACCAATTCCCATTGCTTTAAGCTTTTGCATCATGCTTGTGTTTTTCATGTCTGAGAAACAGCAATTGATATTTTCAGGTCTCCTGATTCAATGTTCTACGGAATTCCTCGTTTTGTGACACACATTGATGATCCAGCAATTGCCGCACTGACCAAGTATTATTCACAGGTTTTCCCTCCTAGCAACACTCCTGGAGTAGGCATCCTGGATATGTGTAGCAGTTGGGTATGATATTTTTAACACTCTCTTGGTGTCTTTCAGAGATGCATTTTATATCATCGTAATCCTCAATCGTGGCTTCGCATTTAGGTGAGCCATTTTCCACGAGGGTACAAGCAAGATCAAATAGTTGGAATGGGCATGAATGAAGAAGAGCTCAAGAAAAATCCAGTAAGAATTCCCCATAACTTGCCGTGTCCTTTGCTAATATTTGTAGATATTTTACCTAACTTGCCTATAATCGACAATAAAAAATCCAAATTTGCTGTCACTTGAGGCTGATTTTTGCAATTGCGTTTATTCACATAATTACTCTTCAGAGCAGTTTTTCCTTCTTAGTTGTGATTGGTTGAATGATAGATGTTGCAAATAATTTCACTTTAGTTATTTCCTTGCACAATGCCTAGCAATTCTGTGTCAACAGAAAAATCCTAGCCTCTTTGCATACAAACATCTTCTGAAATTGATGATTATTATCAATTTAACTTCATGGAAACATGCAATTTGCATGTGATTCGCATTTACACCCCTCTGTATATAAACTCAGTTTAAACCCACCTGCATGAGAATGTGCATTTGCTGCCTGGACACAATAGTCATGGACTAGTGTGCATACACACAAGTATATGATCTTTGTTTTCACAAAAAATAGAACTGAAATCTTTGTTTGATGAGATAAAAAGTCCATAATAGTTTTGATTATTCTCTGTACAGGTTCTAACAGACTATGTTGTGCAAGACTTGAATTTAAATCTTAAACTTCCATTTGAAGACAATTCCTTTGATGTCATCACTAATGTGGTATGTGCACTTTTGCCACCTTTTGAATATTTAATCCTCTTTCCTGCAGCTAGTTTGCAAAGTGTATACTTCGAAAATACTACTGAAAAGTTTGTAGTTCAGATATTCAACATGATCTGCAACTAGTGTTTTCTTTCCACATTTTCACGTATTACTTGCTGGTATAGCATCACTTCAAAAGAACAAAGTTTAAAATCATTGGTTATGTTTTCAATCATATAGCTGATGATATCTTCGTTGAAACTGTGGACTGCACAGTTGAATGGCAGTCTTTTTCTCAAGAAAAAAAGGCTGATATCTGTATTGACAGAAGATTGGTGATAGTCCATGTAAGATTACCCTGAATTACTCACCATCCTTTTCGTCAATGTGATGGCTAAAATTGCTGCTGTTGACTACTACAATGCATGAACTTGTAATATCTGTTGAAGATTTAAGAACTGTGTCAAAATGTTTTTGCCTTTTTCTTTCCAATTGAAAAGATGTCATTCTACAGATGATATTGCATATGAGGTCAGAAAGTCGATTGATTTACTTACAACATCGTAACTAGTTAACTTCCAACTACTATTATGTTAGCTTCTGAGCATTTTTCAATTTTTATGTTTCTTATTGAATTCTGTTACGGAAACCTTAGTCACGACTATGCTACTAAGGTTTATATTTTCAAATATTTAATGAGGGAAATTTTTTGGAAAACTCATAAAGTTAATGTGCTTGTTATGGTCATGTATCTGATGTTTAAATCTGGCAGGTTAGTGTTGATTATCTGACAAAGCCTCTGGAAGTTTTCAAGGAAATGTGCCGGATTCTTAAACCTGGTGGATTAGCTATAATCAGGTGGAATATTTGTTCAATTCTAAACAATCACTTAAAGTTTGACTACAAATTTTTCGTAATCTATTATTGATTCCCCTTATGCAACAAAATTTGTTCGATTTACATAAAGAGCTTTTTTGAAATATATTTTGAAAATCGTAGTCCCCAGGTGTAATCATTTTGCTGAGAATTTGTTACACGATCAAGTACAGACGAATTAATTTACGGTAAAATTTCTGTTATTGTTTGAATGAAGTTCATTAAACTCATGTTTAAAGGATTTTTCAAGAATAGTTGCTGTTGAATTGCAACCTCAAATACATGTGGCCTTGGCTATCAGCAGGACTGCACTTTTCTTCTTCTTGAATTGATATTAGAATACTATAACTCGGCCTCTATGTTTCATTCACTCTTTTTCCACTCTCTTTTGTCTTTTCTTTTTCTTTTTTTTTTTCTCCATGAAATCTGGCTGTTTACTCTATGTTTGACAACTTAATTAACTCTGTGGAATATGCATATTACACAGCTTTTCCAATCGTTGCTTTTGGACAAAAGCAATCTCTATATGGACATCAACTAGTGATGCTGATCATGTTATGATTGTTGGCTCGTATTTCCATTATGCCAGGGGATTTGAACCTCCTCAGGTAATAGATGTCTCATGTACTTTATCTTAGTAATAGTAAAGTAGCTGAGGCATAAGCATAAAATCTCTTCATTTCACATAGCAGCGTCTTGGCTTTTTCCCCATTGTTCAGCCAATTACATAAATATGTTAGTGTTTCTGTTAGCATTGGTGCACACCCGCTGAGTGTTTTCTTTAGCTTTTACTTGTCCTATAAATTAAAACTTGCTTGATGTTTGCCATTATGTTGCAAGTTGTCTGAGTGCCATTTTTGTGAACATGAATCAAAATTCTGAAGGGCACCTTTTCTTCTTCAGCTGTTTAACCAATGTTGATTGGAATCAACTGATGCACACAGAATCCAATATTCCCGACATTTTGCTAATTCTGAACAAGTGATATTTATGTATGTTCAACCACATGCATGTTCACAGCTTCATGCATATGCATCCCTTTGTAATATTGGGTGCCTCAGTTGAGGACACTCCAGTAATGAGAGGCTTCTGGACTACTTACCATTTGTCTGCAGGCTGTGGATATATCTCCTAATCCTGGACGTTCAGATCCTATGTACATTGTCTACTCTAGAAAGGCATCTACAGCTTAAATCAACAATTTGAGGACCAGCAACTTGTTGACTCAGTCCTAATACGGCCAAGAGTTCAAGGGTTTGTGGATAAAGCAGAGACATTGAGGTATACGAGATTTTCTGTTGCTTGCAATCACTGGTCCACTATCATATTTGATGAGTAATACTTTATACTTCCCTTAATTCTGTAACTACAGAACTCTGCCATTTCAACCTTAATATGTGTCTGTGCAAAGATTAGTTTAAATTACACACGAAAACAACAGAGTAGAATTAATAAATATGTTATAAGATGGAGTTTATTGGTTCTGAGGTCATTCCCATTTGTAATAGAGTCGCCATATCAGAAATAATATGACCCCTCTTTCTGGGTCTGGAAATATGTGTTTTAAAGGTCGTATGAGCATTAGCACAATTTACTAAATTTGAAGCCTTGGAGCTCTTGCTTATTTCAAATCATTTGTTTAGACCCAACTAACTCACTTTTTGTTTTTTTGCTATTCCATGTAATAATTAAGTAATTATTGTTGTCTTAAAACAACCAAAACAGCTTGTTCCTACCACAAAACACAACCCACTGCTAGCAGTGCAGCAGTTCTTGTGTATATTATAATTACATCTATTCCAGAATCGATTATGGAAGATATGAAACTTCGAAAAGCGCTTGTTTCTCATCAACATTCAGTCGGTGATGTCGGTTCCTTTTTCTTTTTCTTTTTTTTTTTTTCTCTTTTTAATACGCATTTCGAAGCTCTTTGAGGAACGCTGATATTATTGGTCTCTCAACTCCCTCCATCTTCGTGCATGCACGCACTAGCGGGTACACATGGTCAATTTTTTTTAAAAAAATATTCTTCAGTTGAAGAAGCTACAATAATTCAAGAATCTCAAGTTGGAAAAGCGGAAGATAAGATTCTGTTTTCATTCTAACAGAGTAAAATAAGTACCATACGTTCATGATAGAATAGAACAAAAGGAATATATGCACAGATAAAAAAGACATTTTCCTCAGACAGCTAGGTTTAGGATATGTTATTAAGCCCAACCCTGTTTGTATCTGCGGAAGAGGTCTTCAGTTTGGGCATTCCTGAAAGCACTGCAGGCAATCAGATATACCCAAATCAGAACCACAACTGTCACAATTAGAATTATGTTGGCTTTCCTCCATTCTTTTCTCAGGTTTCCAAGTAGACCAGCCTTGCAAGAATTGCAATTGTAGCAGAGTTGGTTCTGGTCATTGTTCCACAAGAAGCAATCTGGGTCACCTGTTGGGTTCACTGGGTTTAGCCACAGTGTTGGGTTCACATAATTGAAGCCACAAGCTGTTGGAGGCTTACAACATCCTGACTGTGAACCACCAAAAATCAAAACCTTAAAAACAAAAGTAAGAAAAACAGCAGAAAAGGGGAAAAATAAAAAGACCCCACCAAACGATGTCCTTACATACATGCCAATTGCCAAAGCTGGCATCCAGAACATGCATTTTTTATCTTTTGCAATGAGGGCAAAGCCATGGCCTCAGTTAATTATTTGCTGGTTGATTACTTTAATAGTGGCCTAAATTCAATATCTTTCATAATAATTGAGTTGGTAGTTACTCTATGGCACAAACTTTCCCGGGACGATAATGAGCAGAATTTTCATCTTCTAAGATAATTGCATATACCCCACACACAGTGACTCCTGTCTAGTTCTTTCTCAAGTCATGCTGATTTAAGCTATCAATGAAGATTTTGCAGAAGGGGGAAAAAATTGGGAAAAGTAGTCCAGCTAATCTGTTTCATCTTACATGCGCCATAAATATTGATCCATGAAAAAGGGCACATACACATGTGATTCTTGTTGACCACAAATTAAAAAAATAAACCCCATATTAATATTAATATTAATATGAATATGGTAGGTCCAGTATAATTTTTTTAAGCTAGAAGTGGGTCCAAAATTTAGAGATGAATGCAGTCCTATCATGAACTGATCCAGTGACTTCGCAAGATGAGTAGATCGTCTGTTTGTACATCAAATCAGAAACAGAAGCAGAGAAGAATTATGTTCATTATCCCCTACTGGGCATCTCAAAGTGTAAACAGCAACCAGTAACAGCGTGCCACATTTCCAATATTAACTTCTACTTTACTAACTGTTGGGAAAGTGATTTTCTCAGATTAGTAACAAGTTTAGACGCTTTCTTGCATCAGAGAGAAGACTATCTAGTTATATTAAAAAGATTTCCTATGTTTATTAGCAGAAAATCCGAGCTATAAAAGAATTTTGAAGTTCAAGTACATACCTGAAGAGGAGAGAGATGAGCGGAAAAGAATTGTTCAGCAGTGACATATTCTTGGGCAAGCTTAGGACAGGTATCAGTTTCAGCAAGACAAGCTCTAATTTTGTTCCAATTCTTAGAATCAACAATATGATCTCTCAACCAACTGGAATACTTTTCAAGCCTGTACTCTTTATAACCTCTTCCAGGGACATCATAGCTACCATCAGGCCTCGTTACAACAAAAGCAAAGATGAGGAGAATGAGAAGGAGAGCAATCAAAATGGCCATGCAACAGAGATAGAAGGCCAAAAGAGTCTCCTTATACAAGTAAGCTCCAAGGAAGCCACAGAGGGAAACCAAGAGGACAAGAACTCCAAGAACGACAACAGGCCATCGAAAGAGATGGATGCATTCGTTGTCTGGTTTGGAAGCCAACCAGATGCCGGATGCTATTATAGGGATTGAACATAGAAGAGCTATGAAGTTGAGAACTGCTGTTATGTTGTTGGATACTCCCATGGTTAGGTGTTGCTACTCAGTCTGAGTTAATTGAAAGAAATAGATGGAGAAAATGGTAGTTAGAGATGAGCTTTTGTGTTGGTTGATTTCACTTTCTCAAAATGGAAACTGTGAACTCAAAGTGATATATTGTTGGGGCCTTGGCTTGGAGTTAGGGGGAGAAAGTGGATGGGAAAACTCCTCGTTTGGCTAAATGGGTAATTGTCAAAGACAGTTACGCTGAAATTAAACCAGAAACAAACACAGCACTAGTTGAAAAAAAAAAAAATATGCCACTTTGTCTCTTTTTGACTTTCACGGTTCATCTACCTTACAATATCCCAATTTTCATAAGCAATAATAATTATGAGAAATAATTTGAATTTTTGAAATAAAAAAGAAAGTGTTTGAATTTTTAATTTTTTTAATATTTATTTCATTATTACATTGTAATTATGACGCAAAATAAAATAATATCCTGAACAGGTCAGCCTCTTGATACACTAATACCACGCCTGTTTCACGGGATCGTATCATTAAATACAAGTATGTTCGGTCGCTCTCCTTTAATTTTCCTTCTCAAATCTTAAATGTGAAAAATAACATAATTGATTAATGACGAAAATGAGATGTTCAGATTGCATTTAAGATTTCAGGAATCCATGATTTTTGGATTATTAATTGCAATATCTAATTATCAACAATTATTCACCGTTAATTCCACATGGAAATTCACTGTCATGCACTCTAAAGAAAGACTTTAAACAATAAATGTGATGTATTTAATTTTTTTTTATATGAAATAAACAATAATTGGTTGTTAAAATAAGTTTTTTTTTTTTCGTTGAGCTCTTTGATCTTTCTAATTAAAAAATATAAATTTTTATTTATTTTTTTATTTTTAAGGTGAGTACAAAGGATACAAGGCGATGTATGATGAGGGTGGTGCGCACGTGCCACTTAAAATGCCGGGGCGTCGCAGTGGCGGTGCCATATGGAGTGTAGCCTTCCCCTATTCAGCCTCCCGTAAAAACGCGTCTTTCCAAAAACCAAAAAAAGCGCTTAATTCCCCGAAACGCGTAGTCCCTTGATGTAAGGGCTACGTGTTACCACGTGGCACGAATCTGCTGTTTAATGTTTGGGCCCCTTTGGCAACAAGTTTTAACTTCACCTTTCAACAAAATTACAAAAACAAAAATTTTTCCCGCGTTTTCCAGGACTAAATAGTAACACAAAATTCTTGTTTCTCAAGAGAGTAGAAGGCAAATGGAAACTTGGGTCCCGCTCATGGACATTTTTCTGAACAACCCTACGCCAGAGACGGAAGCATCTCTCTGGCTGCAACAGTTTTTCGGTGCCACGTCGTCGTCAAGCTCAACCCCGATCACTACGAGCTCTTTCATTGCTCTGCTCACGAAACCCTGCAGCGTCACTGTTAACCGTTCATCTTCTTCCCCGGCTACTAAAACGTAAATTTAGAACCCGATTTTCTATTAATTTTCCTGATTAAATGCATAAAGAACTTGCGGTTTCAAAATTTTCAATAAACTCGCTTTCAGTAGGTATTCAAACAAATTTTTGGTATTCAATAAGAGAGATTTGTCATACATCTAGTGTGTTTTCAACGAAGATCTGTTTTTCTGTTTAACGAATGTTATAACCACTGATACATCTTTATTATATTTAGAGCGTACTGTAAGCTCTGGGAAGTATGATATTCACCATTTTGTTTGCTCGAGTGACAGATAGTTGTTCTTGATTTACAGGGTTATGTTTATACAGACTCTACCTGCTTTTGTTCAGTCGAGAATTTTATCGTTTCTTGCTTCTGAGTATAAGAGATTTTGTTGGCGTGAGTTATGTAGGTTGGCTAGGGATTTAATGAGTGATGATATGGTGAGTGATTTTTGGGTCCAGAGAGCTGCGCGCAATCTGCTCGATGTATTGTCTGATTCGAATTATCAGTGGATTTCTGGCTTGACTTTGGATTCTGAGGAACACAAAATTGATGAAGAGTTTGAGTCTCTGCCAGGTTGGATTAAGGACACGGTGAGTAGTGATGATGATTTGCTTCTCCCTTGGCTGCCTATATCGCTTGATGAACTGAATTCAAGAAAGTTATGTGCTATCTGTGAACTTGAAGATGATGAGGAGTCAGCAAGTGATGTTGGAGAGAGTGTTGAAAATGAAGTGAATCAAATTCGGGAAGAAATTGAGATTGATTGTCCCATAAATGTTCCTCTACAAAGTGAAATTGAGAACATGGCCGCTGGTTTGAGGGAGAAAATTATGAATTTTGAATCTAGTTTTAAAACTGTAGGCCTGGCTAATGAAATACGTGAACTTTGTTTAGATAAAGGAGGGGATTCTTTTGCGATTTTGGGTTTGGTTGAACCTTGGAAAGCGGATGATGAGACTGCTTCAGTTTTGATTTCTCATTTATCAAATGGAAGTGAAGATGAACTTGTTTGGCCAAGCCAGGTCCTTTGCTCGGTTCTCCTTCCCAAGTTATTAGTCCTTGAGGAACCAGCTTCACGTGTGCTTGTGAGTGCAATGATAGAGTACTGCAAGATCCATCAGAGGGCTGCTGTGTATGCATTGTTGGGTCCATTGATATTGCGGAGAGAAGGTATCAACAACCAGATTTGTGATGTGGTAACAAGGATTGCGAAGGAATGCTTGCACCCAGCTCATGTTTCAGCCTTCTTGCAGAAACTGCTTTGTGGAGGAGAAGATGAGAGGAGATTTTTCTGTCTTCCATGCCACCAATGTCTTATCTCCAATGAACTGGTATGGACAGAATCATTATTTACCCTGTTCCAAAATATATTGAATCATAATGTTCATTTCACTCAGGATTCTGTTGATCATATTGTTTACAGAGCTAGGGAATTGGCAGAAAGATACACAAAATCTCTGAAATTTGGAAATTTTTTGTTATGTTTGGTCAACAAATGTTCTCCATTGTTAAGTTCTCACAAGCTTCTATTGATTGATGCTGTTGAACACACAAATACTATCGTTACCAAATCCATATTATTAAAATTGGCTAGCTTGTAGCAAATGAACCATTTGGATCATTTTTGTTGTTTTCTGGTTGAATTAGTCTCTGGGAGTTTGCAGATTGCACAACTTGTTAGCTGTCACTTGTAAAGTTGATATTTGATGTATAATAGTCTTGATCATTTATTGGGTGTTGCTACTTAGGTTTTGTTCTTGATGATTACTAGTTCCTATGTTGGTAGAAGATCAATATACTCTGCTTCCCTTGTTCAGAGAGTTAATTGTGCTGTCATCACGGGCATGTCTCACTGTTTAGGTCATCTTTCCTTCTTGGAGGCTAATGATTATTCTTGTTACGTGCAAAAAATTCTGAAGTAACGAATCATATTGGGCTGTATAAGAATGTGATGTAGGATACTCGTAGATTATTCTTGTTACCTGCAAAAATTCTGAAGTACAGAGTCATATTGGACTGTATAAGAATGTGATGTAGGATAGTTGTAATTTTTTCATACTGAATGCTATGTCAAATATGCCCTAAAATATCCCATAGTTCAACCTAGATTTCTGTTGTTTTATGTACAATCAGCCTCATCCTCATTAATAATATACAGAAAATCTTTAAAATGACCATTTTGCAGTCTGATGACAAAGTGATGTCATAAATATTCTTGCCTGTGTAATTTTATCTTGATATTTGCATTTCATTAGTTTTACAGATCTTAACACATGCATAAATGACAAATGAGGCACATTCATAGGGAGACCCATGGTTTTCAAGTACAATGTTATCTTGAATATGTAAATTTTACTCGGTCAAAGAAGTGGAAAGAAATGTCACCTTGCTGAGAACTTTTATGGAATAAGGGCTCTAGGGTACTTTCAGTAAAGTAAGACAGCAATTTGTCAATATCATGTGAGACAGCAATTTGTCAATATTGTACATAATATTATTAAATTCTTGATAAATTTGTTGGCCAATGCCTTACATTGGTTCCCTGATATGGGATTTTATGTTGGCAAACATGTGAACTACTTAGAGAACTTTCACTGTCACTGGAACGGGATTTCATGTTGGTAAACATGTAAACTATATAGTAAATCTTTACTGATGTATTCTGCTTTGACTTTAATTAATAAAACATCAGGGGTGTATTCTTCAGTATGTATAGTTAGAGGATGGAGAAAGGAAAATGGAAGTTTCATTGCTATCTCCTTCAGAATTGACTGCTTAACTCTCTTTGCTAATTGACTAAATAAAAGAACATATTCTTCTGTAGAAAACATAACAAGTAACAACATTAAACTGACAAATAAATATCAAACCCTTACATAGCAATCATTTAAATATAAGCCCCTTACATAGCAATTATTTAAGTAGAGAGTAGTTGGTACTTTTAAGAAAGGAGAATATTGCGTCCGTTGGCCCTCTCCTTCATGGATTCAAATCTAGGCGCCTTCTCTGAGAACTTTGTGGTCGCATAAAGCTTTAGGTAATCTTGAAAACTGTAGTAACTGGGATATAAGAGTTTGGGAGCGGGTGAAATAATGGCATCGCCAGCAGGATTGTAGAAGGTTGCAATGGAGAGTCTGCTTCCACTCTTATCAGCCATAACACGGTGCACTGCACTTTGATACCTTCCATTACTCAGCACTTCCAGTTGGTCACCTGTGTTGACAAAGATGGTGTTGTTTTTAGATGGTGGAATCTTAACCCATTCTCCATCTTTTAAAAATTCAAGCCCTGGAACTTGGTCATCTTGGAGCAGGAGGATGATTCCACCAGCATCAGTGTGTTCTCGAAGTCCTCGCACAAGCTCAGGATGAGGACACTGAGGGTATTTTGCTACTTTTGTTCCCACGGAAGGACCCTTTTCTCCTGTGAATGCCTTTTTTATGTAATTCTTCTCCAAACCAAGATTCTCACACATGAGCTCAGAAAGTTTCTCTGCTAGGTAAATGAGTTGATTAATGTACTCGTCCATTGTTTTTCTGCATTATGCATCATATGTAACTTAGTACAAGTAATCATATTAATTTTGAAGGGTTATATTATATAATGGTGAAAGGTATTGAGCATCACATTGACTCACCGGACATCCTCAGAGAGGTTTGCAATCTGGTTGATGTTAGAGGATGGGCGATGCCAGATGAAAAAGGTGCTTTCCCAGTCTACATCGCTTATATAATCTTTGCTTCTCAAGCTTCTAGCCAAGTCTGACTCATAAAAACTTCCTTTCAATTTATCTTCATAGTGTGAGTTCACCAGTTGCTTCACTTTCTCCATCAACTCTTTGTCTATTCCATGGTTCTCAACCTGCAGATAGTAGTGGGCGTTTATTTATATTTATTATAATGAAGAATGAAGAATGAAGTATAGAATTGAAAGAAGCTCATCATCTCCCTCTAACCTTAAAGAAGCCCCATTTCTCACAAGCTTGATGCAGAAGCGCCATTGTTTTCTTCCTATTCTGGCCTTCAAGTTCATTAAAATCTATCAAAGGAATCTCCATGTTTTTCTGTATCAGATTGTGAAGTTTGAGTAACTCACTGGGGTATTTATAGACTTAGGGACAGGGCTGGCTTTCTTCTTTTATTTATTTATTTTTTATCTTTTACCATTTGTGTTTTAGAAGGCAGTCAGATTTGTAGCAGTGGCCAGTGGCAGTTAAAAGTTAATTCTGACATCATTGCTAGGAAAATTCTTTGGGAACCTTGAAGCGAGCAATGACAATATAAAAAGTCCAAGTTCAGTTTATGACCAACCATGTGATTTACTGTTTATTTATTTATTTTTCTCTGATAAATTAGTGAATCATGCTCTCTTTGTTCTAAAGCAAGGACCTTTCATTTTTCTAAGTAAAAGTTTCCCTTGATATGGATTCTCGCCCCTTGTAATTCCCATCGTGTCGATGTTATGTATGACAAAATGGGCTTTATTTTATTAGTGGGCAACTTTGGTTGGTTGTTTTTTTTATTTTTTTATTATCTTATTCAGCACTTGAAATCATCAGTTTAAGCAAAACTAGGGGCAGTGCAGTTTGGCACTGAATGAGTTGCTTTCAAACAGCCTAAGAAAAACTAGGGGTTTTGGTATCTTTCCTACCTTTAGAGATCTTCCAGTGGGCGTTTTTGGCTGCAAGTTGTCCCAATTACATATATATATGTATAACCTCTCATTTGTTGGTTTTTGTCTTTCACTATGCATTGCTTGGCTGGTTTCGTTCCTTTTCACTTTCACATTACAACTTACTTCCATTTACACAGTTAAGTTGGTAAATTGATGAAGTCTTGTTGAATTGTGTATTGTGCATTGTTTCCATCATGTACTTTTCCATATTTAGTATAGAGAACTGAGAATTGAGAGGGAGGAGTATAAAAAAATACAGGTGGGGTTTAGAACATGCATTTGTTGTGAGATATTTTATGAGACAGGGTCTGACTTTCTTGCGCTGAATGGTCCGAACAGTTTCTTAGAAAGAGCGTATAAAACCATTTCCAAGGATGCATCAAAGCAGAGTCTAAACTTCAAGGAAAGGTAACCAAACTCCCTAGCTACGTATAATACTAATACAAGCAACTTGGATTTGTTTGGTTGGTAAGTGACCTTAACTTTATTCAAAAGAAGGTTTTCTTAGAAGACATTCTAGAGGAGAGGAATCATGTTCAGTCAAATTTATTAAAAAATCAAAGGCAAATGCTATGAATGAGATCATACATGACATAGGTTGAGGTAGTCCACATGATAATGATGATTCCATTTGATAGAATCTAGGTTCTATTTTAATTCAAGTTTTACTTGTATTCCCATCAAACAAAGATACATGATTATCCTTATATTACCTGGAAATTATTTATATATTCTTTGTATTATTAATTATTAATTATCATTACCAAATTACGTAGGTGATAATTTATCTTTCAATGATGTGTGGGTATGCACTTTTCCTTACATTCAAAATCTGTGCGATGAATAGTATGGGTTTGTTGTGGGTGTAATCTGTTTTAGCTGAGTATGTGATCAGTGGTCTATTTATTTTGAGCAAAGTTTTAAATTGGATTATTTTAATAAGATTGTCTAACAGAAATATTATATCTATTTTAAATATCCTTTCTCATTATTATTATTATTATTATTATTATTATTATTATTATTGTTTTTTTAGTAATATTTTTGTACGGTTAATCATTAAATTAGTTTATATCATTTATAAAAATAATAGATATACTTATAAATTTATTGTTTATGTCAAAATTATTTTATTCTTTTTTGTTAGTAAACTTTTACAAATTTTAATGTACAAAAAAATAAAATAAATTAATGCAATTTAGTATTCGAAAAAACAGTTTAATCAACCTTCTAAAGTTCTTTTTTTTTTCTTTCTTTCTTTAAAAAATCTTTACTAAAGAATACAGAAAATAATAATATTACGCTTACCATATTTATCGAATTTGAAAAGATTAATAAAAAATGGTATTATCTTTAGACTATTTATTTTTATTAATAAATTTGGATGGTATGTTAATGTTAGGTATGAATTTGAGATAATTGATAAATTTATGAACTTATTTATTAGTTTTATAAACAACATAAACTAATTTGATAATAACCTTTGATTGTGTATATACATTTTTTATATATGTATTTATTGTGCGAACCGACATCTCCTTGCTACTTTTTCTTCTGCTGCCTAAAATTACGGAAAAATATGTCTTAAAGAGGGAGTCCGCCCATGCTGATTTGAATTTATAAAGCTTAATACACAGTCAAGTAGATCTGTGGATCTCAGCTTCGCTCATTTTATTTATTTAACATATTAAAACAAAATAATAATACTAAATTAGTAACTCAAATTGACAAATCTGCCTCACCATCAAACGGGTTCGTTCTATCGGCCTTTTCTTCCCGTCGTCGTGCCTGGGCCAGAATCCAATCCAATTGCTCCAATCGGGTCCGGTCATCCTATGAAATCTGCCGCGGCATATGTCAACTGGATAACATCATCGTAACTGTCCGGTATGTTGACCGTTGCTAGACCGTGATTGGTGAATATCGCGTGATCCCGTAGATCTCTCCCATTCCTTAACTACAACGCGCCACAGTATAGCAGCTCATGTACTGTGACAGCACTGAATATTTGTTCTCCATAGCGGTTTGGTTGGAGGAGCTTGCTTTTTGCGAGCCTGACTAACACGGCCCGTCCACTCCGGTGCGTAGTCCGTTTACATCTAGAAAGGGAATTGTCACTTATAAATTAATCAGTAATCAAGTTTAATTCAATTGTTTAGTATATAAAGAATTTGGTCCAAAACATGGATTGACTAATTGTAAAAATTTAATTCATATTATATTAGTATATTCAAATAAATGTAATTATTGAGGTGACATAGTGCGCTAAGTGGAACTATTGATAAAACACACACGACAAGTATTCATCATGGTATGATCACTTCAATTAACGATGATAATGTTGTGAAGGAAGACTAACTCGATATAGGTTGTAAGTTTCAATTATAGAAACTCGATGGCACATGATATAAAGAAACTCAATTCAAGGTCAAGAGTATTGTGTTAAGTAAGCAAATTAACTAACATGGCATCAGCTATACCCACGAAGGTATGTCGTGGCCTCTAATGAAGAAACACGAGAACAAGTTGTATTAAGAGAATCAATAAGCGTCAAGTATGCAAATTAAACAAGCTTTATACACGTTTTTTTTCTTACAAAAGGCATAAAGAGGTTTATGGGAGATAGCAAACATGTAAATCCTAAATTTCTTGTGATTAGACCCAGTGAATCACGTGTAGAATACTTATTAGTACTAACGAACAAACACGAAACATATGTATATATATATATATATATATATAAGCAGTAAAGAGAGAGAAAGATGTATAAAGTTTTTTACAATTACAAAATTAGCTTACACAAGGAATTCCCTCAAAACCTTGAAAAAATTTTTCAATATATTTTCTCTAGTGTAACTATAATTAACTTAAGCCTAGAAGGAATTTCGCGGGTTACATTACCAATGCCCGCGGACCGTTATCTGATGTTTCAGCAGTAAGGCCGAGGTGGACAGCGACTCTACTAACCTTTTGTGAGATTGATAATGAGTTGGATGTTGTATACTCTTTATTATTGCTGTGTTTTTTACTGTGTAAAAATTATGTTTATCCACTGGAATTCATTTTTTGTGGTGTCGATGTAGTTGTAAGTTATTTCTCAAGTACACGTGACATTCGCATGACAGCAGTAGCGAGTTTTCAGCATCAAGAGTAACATAATTGATTTGATTTTAAACTAAGATACACGTTTATTAAACATTAAATTATTTACGTTTAGTGGTCATTCAATCAAATTCAAGGCATTCAGAAGTGTTGGCGTTAGAAAATCTATTAGCTTCATTTTCACTTTCAGATTAAAATAAATACAGGAATAATGAGGAGTTTGCCTCTCTAAATCGGGCCACTTCTGGGTCAAGTAGGTTTCAGGATCAGATTCCATTATGGACAAATAGAACGTTGCCAACTGGAAACTAACATTTTCATTCTCAACAGAAACCGAAAGCGCATTGTGTCGCGCGTAGAAGCACGACCCCATTACCAGGTACCAGTCCCTGACCTGACTGACATCGCTCATTTGTTTTTGGTTAGATTCAATTCCTACATCGACCGAAGAAGTACACGACGAATCACATCTGCGTTTTGCTAGACTTTCAATGAGGATATGCTCACGCTTTTCGTCATCTTTTCTCTTCTTGTCTGCTTCGCCTCCACCGAGTCGAACTAGAAGATCAATGCCACCCCATTTGAGTTGAACAGCATTTCCATTCCGAGATCCAATGAGGATAGTTTTGCCGACATGATTGATCGTGCTCTTGAGAAGGAGTTTAATGAGAATTACCAAAACGATGGTCACTAGATCTGAGCTATTGTTTCCCTTATAATTCTGTTTGCAGTTGTTCAGCTCGGGCTTTGAGGTTCTGGATCAGCCTTTTTTTTTAAAAAAAAAAAAAAACTAAATTTCGCTTAACGTTAATGCCTTATTGATTATTTATTGTTTGGAAATATTACGCACATTTATGCATTATATACGAAGTTCTAATTTAGCTAGGCTTTTTCTAATTTCATGTAGAAACAAAACTCATTTTAGAGTGAAGTTTTAAGACTCCGAGGTTCCGATTGAGCTTGTAATCTTAACTGTGTGTTGAAAGTTGAATTGGAAAATAAAGTATGAAGAACGAAAATATACAAGGGAGATCGTGCTTGCTTGTCTGTGTTTTCTGTTGCAGCACACTGATCCTCATAGCTTCAACAATAATGTTGCTGGACAGCAGGTCGGTTACCACATCCTTTAAATTCGTGGGCCTTGTTCAATTACTCTACAGACAATGGAATGCAATTTAGCAAGCAATGCCGTTTTGGTATATGTGTTATTTTGCTGCAAATGGCATAATGGAGAAAATGGGTTATACGAGGCATTGTTGGGTTAACATTATGTATAACCAAATTATTGTGAATAGGCATCAAGGCACATAGGAAATCGCTGCAAAAGCGTTAAAATGTTAAGATGATGAAAAGCGAGTAATAAGGCAATAAGGCAATAAGTGAATGTGTCACATCATATTTAAGACTGCGCAGTAGTGAAGCCGCTCATTTGCTAGTAAACAATTAAAGTTTGTAAAACTAAATGCTGATGGCTCATTAAAAAAAATAAAGAAACTGGATGCTGGTTTTGTTCGGAGTTTCATGGAGTGCTTCTATAGCTTTGTGGGGCAAATTTGGCCAATGAATCATGCTTTAGTCGTTAACTCTTTGCCCCTTTACTGAATCTGCTGAAACAAACTATGGTCATCCATGATGATTGAATTTGATATATTTGGTTTTGGCAGGCTGTTCTAGAAACTGTCGCCAGAATAAGGACCAAGAAAAATAAAACCAAGGAGGAGAAGTATGTGCCTGTAGCTTAAAAAAGCTATCAGAATTTAATTTATTCCATTTTTGGAAGGGACATTGTACTTACAGCAGGGGAATGGTTCTTTGTTATTCTATGTTTAGCTTTACAACTACTGGTTTGCAAACTGCTGACATGATTGTGAACCTTATGTTAAGTCATTCCAGTTTCATCATGTTTTCAAATTGGATAATGAAAATGGAGCAGAGGACACACCAACATTGATTGATTGGAAGGTATGTCTAATACCTTCCGATATCTTTGGTTTACCCATTACGACCATAGACTACCTCCAGTGCTTATATATGTGACTAGCCAATATTTAAAGTAGATGAAACTTTGATCTTTGAAAATTTTATCATCCCGACAATTCTTTATCACATCCAATCCGAAGTCCAAGTATCCAGTGCTACAATTCTTTATCATTCCACCTCCCTTTGCTGCTCTATCCCTTTACATAGCAATCATTTAGGTGGAGAGCAGTTGGCGTTTTTAAGAAAAGAGAATATTGCGTCCACTGGCCCTCTCCTTCGTGGATTCAAATCTAGGTGCCTTGTCTGAGAACTTTGTGGTTCCATAAAACTTTAGGTAAACATGAAAACTGTAGTAACTGAGATATAAGAGTTTGGGAGGTGGTGAAAATAATGCCATCACCAGCAGGATTGTAGAAGGTTGCAATGGAGAGTCTGCTTCCACTCTTATCAGCCATAACACGGTGCACTGCACTTTGATACCTTCCATTACTGAGTACTTCCACTTGGTCACCCGTGTTCACATAGATGATGGTGGAATCTTTACCCATTCTCCATCTTTTAAAAATTCAAGCCCCGAAACTTGGTCACCTTGGAGCATGAGGATGATTCCACTAGCGTCATTGTGTTCTCGAAGTGCTCACACAAGCTCTGGACGAGGACACTGAGGGTATTTTGCTACTTTTGTTCCCACGGAAGGACCCTTTTCTCCTTTGAATGCCTTTTTTTATGTAATTCTTCTCTAAACCAAGATTCTCACACTTGACCTCAGAAAGTTTCTCTCTAGGTTAATTAGTTGATTAATGTACTCGTCCATTGTTTTTCTGCATTATGCATCATAAGTAATTTAGTACAAGTAATCATATTATTTTTTGAAGGGTTATATTAAAAAATGATAAAAGGTATTGAGCATCACATTGACTCACCGGAGATCCTCAGATAGGTTTACAACCTGGTTGATGTTAGAGGATGGGCGATGCCAGATGGAAAAGGCGCTTTCCCAGTCTACATCGCTTATAATATCTTTGTTTCTCCAGCTTTTAGCCACCTCTGACTCATAAAAACATTCTTTCAAGTTATCCTCTTAGTGTGAGTTCACCAGTTGTTTCACTTTCTCCATCAACTCTTTGTCTACTCCATGGTTCTCAACCTGCAGATAGTAGCAGCCATTTATTTATATTTATTAGAATGAAGTATAGAATCGAAATGAAGCTCATAATCTCCCTCTAGCCTTAAACAAGCCCCATTTCTCACAAGCTTGATGCAGAAGCTCCATTGTTTTCTTCCTATTCTGGCCTTCATTAAAATCTATCGCAGGGATCACCATTTTTTTTCTCTGTATCAGATTGTGAATATGAGGTAACTCACTGGGGTATTTATAGACTTAGGTAGAGGCAGTGGCTGAGCTACGTTGGGGCCCACAGTTGCCGGGGTTCCTGCAAACTTCCAGAAAATTTTGGAATTTAAGGGTAAATTTTATCAATTTAACCCTTAAATTTTATGTTTATTATTCTAACCCTTACAAATTTTGAATCATTGCATTGGACCACTTTAAATTTAATCTTAGCTCCGCCCTGGGAAGGGCTGGCTTTCTTCATTTATTTATTTATTTTTTATCTTTTAACATTTGTGTTTTAGAAGGCAGTCAGATTTGTTGCAGTGGCCAGTGGTAGTTAACAGTTAATTCTAACATCATTGCAAGGAAAATTCTTTGGGAACCTTGAAACGGGCAACAAAAATATTAAGAAGTCCAAGTTCAGTCCTTGACCAACAGTGTGAGTTACCGTGTATTTATTTTTCTCTGATAAATTAGTCAATCACGCTCTCTTTCTTCTAAAGAAAGGACCTTGCATTTTCTAAGTAAAAGTTTCCCTTGGTATGGATTCTCGCCCCTTGCAATTCCCATCGTGTCAGATGTTATGTATGACAAAATGGGCTTTATTTTATTAGTGGGCAACTTTGGATGGTTGTTTTTTTATTATCTTATTCAGCATTTAAAATCATCAGTTTAAGCAAAACTAGGGGCAGTGCAGTTTGGCCCTGAATGAGTTGCTTTCAAACAGCCTAAGAGAAACTAGGGGTTTTGGTGTCGTTCCCACCTTTAGAGATCTTCCAATGGGCGGTCTTGGCTGCAAGTTGTCTCAAATATATATATATATATATATATATGACCTCTTATTTGTTGGTTTTTGTTTTTCACTATGCTTTGCTTGGCTGGTTTCATTTCTTTTCACTTTCACAACTTACTTCCATTTACACGGTTAATTAACTTGGTAAATTGATGAAGTCTTTTTGAATTGCGTATTGTGCACTGTTTCTATCATTGATTATTCCGTATTTACTGTAGATAACTGGGAATTGAGAGGAAGGGGTCTAAAAAAATACAGATGGGGCTTAGAATATGCATTTGTTGTGAGACATTTTACGAGACAGGTTCTGACTTTCTTGTGCTGAATGGTCCGAACAGTTTTTTAGAAAGAGGGTATTAAACCATTCCCAAGGATGCATCAAAGCAGAGTCTAAACTTCCAAGGAAAGGTACCCAAAACCCCCTAACTACATATAATAATAGTGCAAGCAACTTAGATCTGGTTTGGTGGCTAAGTAACCTTACCTTTATTCAAAAGAAGATTTTCTTAAAAGACATTCTAGAGGGGAGAGGAATCATGTTCAGTCAAATTTTAAAAAATCAAAGGCATCAAATGCTATGAAGGAGATCATATATGATATAGGTTGAGGTAGTCCACATGATAATGATGATTCCATTTGATAAAATCTAGGCCCCATTTTAATTTAAGCTTTACTTGTACTACGATGAAAGGATGATACACGATTATTATCCTTATACTATGTGGACGTTATTTTTATCTTCTTTGTATTATTAATTATTAACTACCGTTAACAAATTATGTAGGTAGTAATTTTTATTTCAACATGAATAACCCTCTTTGCCATTTGTTTGTCCTCATCAAATGATGTGTGGGTGTGCGTTTTTTGTTACATTCAGAATCTGTACTACGAATGGAATTGGTTTGTTGTGGTTGTGATCTGTTTTAGCTGAGTGTGTGATCAGTGATCTATTTATTATTTTTGATAAGATCTTCTAATAAAAATATTATCTCTATTTTAAATATTCTTTCTCATTATCATTATCATTGTTATTATTATTATAAGAGAATGTATATATGATAGGAATTCATTCTACGGGCATATAAATAACGGGATATTTTATTCGTTTTAAATGTCCTTTCTTTTTTTCACTTGAAATATTTTGGTACAGCAGGGCATATACATTAGTTTATATAATTTATAAAAATAAGAGACATTTTTATAAAATTTATTGTTTATCTCAAAATTATCTTATTTATCTTAATTAGTAAACTTTAATAAATTTAATGTAGAAAAGAATAAAAATAAATTCATGTAATTTGGCATTCAAAACAGCAGCTAATCCAATCTCTTGTCCTCTTTTTTTTCTTTATGTTTTTAAGAAAAAAACTTTATTAAATGATACATAAAATAGTAATATTAAGTTTACCATATTTATGGAATTTGAAAATAGTCAGAAGAAATGGTATTACCTTTAGACTATTTATTTTTTATTAACAAATTAGAATGGCATTGTAATGTTACTATGTTAGGGACGAATTTGAGATAATTGATAAATTTATGAACTTATTTTATTAGAACTGCATAAACTAATTTGATAATAAGCTTTCATCGATTGTATGCTTTTACGCGTTGCACAACCGACGTCTGCTTTCTTTTTTTTCTTCTGCTGCCTAGAATAAGGGGAAAACATATGTCTTATAGTAGGGAGTCAGCCCATGCTAATTTGACTTTGTTGTGCTGAATACACGTTTAAATATTGAATTAGGTACATCTGTTGATCTCAGCTTCGGTTATTTTATTTATTTAACATATTAAAGCTTATAATAATACAAAATTAATAACTTAAATTGACAAATCTGTCCTCCCCATCAAACGGGGTTCTTCGTCTTGGCCTATTCTTCCCTCCGTCATGAGTGGGCCAGAATCGAATCCAACTGGTCCGGTACCGTCCGGTATGAAATCTGCTGCCGCACATGTCAACTTGGGAACAGCATCACAACTGTCCGGCATCTTGACCGTTCACTCTCTCGTGATTGGTGAACGGTTGCGATCACGTGATCTCGCAGATCTCTCACATTCCTTAACTAAGATGAGCCACAGTATAGCACTTCATGTGCCGTCACTACACTGAATGTTTGTTCTCCATAGCGGCTTAGTTGGAGGATTCGCGAGCGTGTGACTAACACGGCCCATCCTTCCCGGTGCGCGGTTCTTTTCCATCTTGAAAGGAAAGCGTCACTCATAAACTAATCCCCATTCGCCAATCAAGTTTAATTCATTTGTTTAGTATATAAATAATTTGGTCCAATAAAATTGATTGAATAATCATAAATTTGAATTCAAATTTTATATTCAATCAATCAAGTGTATTCAAATAAATATGACTTAATTGATTTTATTTAAACTGAAGTTTACTTTTATAATCTATTTAATTATTTACGTTTAGAAATCAAATTCAAGGCATTCCGAAGTTTTTGTGTTAGAAAATCAATTAGCTTCACTTTCACTTCTAGACTGGAAAAAAAAAAAAGGTTGGGGGGGGTGGGCATCCAGGAGTTTGCCTCTCTAGTAATCGGGGCACTTTTGGGTCAAGCATGTTTCAGGTTCAGGTTCCGTTACGGACAAATAGCACGTTGCCAACTGGAAATCTAACATTTACATTCCTAACAGAAACCACAAGTGCATTGTCTCGCGCGTAGAGTCACCGCCCCATTACCAGTTACCAGCACCTGACCTGACTGACATCACTCCGCAGCTGCAGCAACCACACCATTTGCATTTTGGTTGCATTCAATTCCTACATCGGCTCAAGAAATACTTTCTCTCTCGTTCATTCTCCACGACGAATCACAGCTGCCTTTTGCCAAACTTGCAATGAGGATATTCCTCACGCTTTTCGTCATCGTTTCTCTTCTTCTCTGCTTCGCCTCCACCGAGTCCGTTACCGACTCGGACTTGGAGATCAATGCCACCGCACTTGAGTTGAACAACATTTCCATTCCGGGATCCAAGGAGGACAGTTTTGCCGACATGATTGATCGTGCTCTTGAGAAGGAGTTCAATGAGAGTGACCAGAACGAAGGTCCGTACTAGATCTGAGCGCTTGTTTCCATTTAAATTCTTTCTGCATTTGATCAGCTAGGGTTTTGTGGTTCTGGATCAACATACTTTTTAACTAAATTTCGTTTAATTTTAATGCCTTAATGATTATTTCTTGTTTGGAAATATTAGGCACATTTGTGCATTATATGCACAGTTCTAATTTAGTTGTGCTTTTAAAAGAATCATTTGCTTTCTCTAATTTCCTGAAAAAACAAAACTCATTCCAGAGTGAACTTTTAAGGCGTTGAGGTTCTGATTGAGTTGTAATCTTAACCCAGTGTTAAATTGAAAAATAAAATATGAAGAGATGGAATATACAAAGGAGATCGTGCTCACTTGTCCGTGTTTCCTGTTGCAGCCACTGATCCTGGTAGCTTCAACAATAGTGTTGCTGGACAGCAGGTTGGTTACCACATCCTTTAAATTCGTAGGCCTTGTTCAATTGCTCTACAGATAACGGAATGCAATTTTGCAAGCAATGCTGCTTTTCTATATGTGTTATTTATGGTGCCAACCACATAATGGAGAAAATGGATTATACGAGGCATTGTTGGGTAAACATTATGTATGACCAATTGTTGTGAACAGGCATCAACGTACTTAGGAAATTGCTGCAGAAGCGTTAAATGTTAAAAAGATGAAAAGTGAGTAATAAGGCAATAAGTGAATGCGTCACATCATATTTAAGACTGCACAGTAGTGAAGCCACTCATTTGGTAGTAAACAACTAAAGTTTGTAAAATTAAATGCTGATGGCTCATTAAAAAGTGAAAGAAACTGGATCCTGGTTTTATTCAGAGATTCCTGAAGTGCTTCTACAGTTTTGCGGGGCAAATTTGGCCAATGAATCATGATTTAGTTGTTTTCTCTATGCCCCTTTACTGAATTTTCATCAATACTTTTCATTTCTGCTCAAACTAGCTATGGTCGTCTGTGATGGCTGAATTTGATATATTTGGTTTTGGCAGGCTGTTCTAGAAACTGTTGCCAGAGTTAGGACCAAGAAAAATGAAACCAAGGAGGAGAAGTACGTGCTTGTAGCTTCAAAAAGCTATCAGAATTTAATTTATTACTATTTTTTAGGTTTACAACTACTGGTTTGCAAACTGCTGACATGATTGTGAACCTTATGTTAGGTCATTCCAGTTTCATCATGTTTTCAAATTGGATAATGAAAATGGAGCAGAGGACACACCTACATTGATTGATCGGAAGGTATTCTAATAGTAATACATGTCACAAAATCTTTAAACATTTCATAAACTATTTTTTTCGCTTTGGTTTATACACATTATGACCATAGACTGCCTCCAAAGATTATATATTTGACTAGCCACTATTTAATTTTGACGAAACTTTGGTCTTTGAAACTTTTATCATCAGGACAATGTCTTTATCATATCCAATCCGAAGTCGAAGTATCCAGTGCTACAACTGGACTTGAGGTCAGATTATTTTATTTTTTGTGTACATTCAACCCTCCCTTTTGCTGCTCTACCCCCTGAATTCCTTTTTCATGTAACACTATCACCCACGTATTGACCATTCTAATGTGTTAAAAATGCTGTAAGTGCAGATTGATATCAGATCTGGTAGTTGTTATAGTCTCTGCAACTTGTGGTGGGATTGCCTTTGCTTGTGCTGGGCAACCGGTGAGACCAGTATTGTCCTTTATTTTCTCAATATACACTGTTTACTTGCTGGTTTTCAAAGTTTTATTTGGATGTATGTTGTAGATCTTTAAGTTTTTGAAGCTTTGAAAGACTGTCTTCAGAAACTTTGATTGCATCATCTCTTAAGTAGCATCTTTCAATTTCATATTTTGCAGGTTATCACTGGATATCTGCTAGCAGGATCTGTGATTGGGCCTGGAGGTTTCAGCTTTGTCAGTGAAATGGTGCAAGTATGTTGCTTTCGCATATATGCTGGCCAACAGTTTGCTTTCGTTCCACCTTTTAGTGGCTTTACTTAAAAAGTTGTAGAGGTTTGATAGTTCCTTAAAATCCTCTGAGTGTGGTTTGGTCACAATATTGTCTTTTAAACTTTTGTGTTAAATTATTTTTCCAAGTCTGATGGTTCATTTGTGATATTTGTGCATATAAGATACGTCTGTGAAGGAAGAAATGGTAAGCATTTATGAGATATAATCATGTGTGATATTCGTGTGTATGAGATATGTCCATGTAAAGAAATGGTAAGCATTTTAGGTGTCTGGAAACCTATCCTCTGCATCAACAATTATTACAATATTTGACCGAGAAAATTGGTGTTTTCTGACATTATGCTTCGTTAATGTTGTAAGAGAAAAAGAACATATGCTTCTGCTGGAATGTATGGATTATAGTCTTGCTATCTTGATATGGGTCCCTATTAGAATATGTTTGTTTCATTCTTCATGTGATATATTTCAAATATCAGTTTTGCATATCACTTCCATAGTCTAAGTGTTGAATTCATTCAGGTTGAAACGGTGGCTCAATTTGGTGTGATTTTCCTTCTCTTTGCGTTGGGCCTTGAATTCTCCACTTCAAAGGTTTGCTTGTGTTTTTCTTCTACATTGATCCTTCCTTTAATTCTTGTTCAGTTGTTAAGCATATTGTCTTTTCATGATTGCAGCTTCGAGTTGTTCGAGCAGTTGCTGTTTTAGGAGGCCTTCTGCAGATTTTTCTATTCATGTGTTTGTGTGGAATAATAGCCTCGGTATGACTTATTATCACAAAACTTATTAGATTCATTGGTAATAGAATCAGTGTGTGCCAAGTGTGAAGACTGCCTTTATGTGAAGTGGTTCATGTGGAATAGCTGAGTATATCTCTGAATAGGGCATTTCACTGTATATACAACCATAATAAATATTTTCAGTTCTCTGGCTTCAAGAAAATGTTATTATTTTTCTGTTAGTATTTATTTTGTATTTACCTTTTCACCCATATCATTCTATCTCTGAGTTTTTGATGAATGGATCATGTTCTTTTTGCAGTTATGTGGTGGTAGGCCTTCAGAAGGGGTGTTTGTTGGTGTCTTGCTGTCTATGTCTTCAACTGCAGTGGTAATTTTTCCTGCATTGCTGTGTTCTTTAATATAATTGTATTTGTTGATTGTAAATTGACTGGTGAAATTGTTAATACAAATCTGTCTGTCTGCGAAAGATGTTTAATGTGTTTCTCAGCTGCTTGATATCTACATACTATTTTTATTCTATTTTTCATACGACCAGACATGAATCTCCTACATCATATGATAGGAATTCATATTTAACAGTTGCTGTTTTCCAATCGTTGTATTTGTAATTCATCTTCATGGACAAAGAATGCATCTAGAAGATGTTTGTTCCAATAGTGCTGCAGCTGAATACATTAGAAATATAATGTCAGTAGTGACAGTAAGAGAGAACTAAACTTAACATAATGGGTGGGCAAACCATTAGGTTTTTTCCCCTCCCTCTTATTAATTTTTTGATGTGGTTATGGCGTTGTTAATGTCTTGGGTTATTTTTACTTTTCTATTTTTATTTTTTAATGCCGGTTATCTTTTAACTTCCACACCCACTATTTAACCCTCTTCTTAGAAAGTTGATTGCATTTTAAATTAGAGCAGAACTTAGTCATTGAGACAAATATCTAAATCTTGTGGAGCTCCCAAAAATTCGATGAATGCAATAATATCAATATCTTATGGTGTAGGGATATTTATTGTTGATGAAAATTGCTAACTTGGAGATTGTTAAACCCTGACCACAATTACACAGATAACAAGCCAATGTGCTAGAAAAAAGAACTTAAGCATTTATGTTGATTAAAATGTTTAATTGAATGTATTTTTGGTGGCTTCAGCTGTTTTCTCGGTCACGAGTACTAGTTTATAATATTTCTGCCTCATAGGTATAGATGTAAAAGGTTCTCTTCATATGCACATTTGTTCTACCTTGTTTGGCCCCAGGTCTTAAAATTTTTGATGGAGAGAAGTAGTATAAATGCTCTACACGGTCAGGTCACAATTGGTACCCTAATCTTGCAGGTATCAATGTTCTTGCATTTAGATCTGCCAAACAATAAATGATAAGTTACTAGTGAATTGAAAGTGATTGATAATAGTTCATATTGTCTCTTTGCTTGTGGTATATTTCTTGTTGTCCCACAGGATTGTGCTGTGGGTTTGCTCTTTGCTCTGCTGCCAGTTCTTGGTGGCACTTCTGGTGTTCTTCAAGGATTAATATCCATGACTAAATCGTAAGTATAGAATTCTGATGCTCCATCTCCTTTATATGTAAAGATGCAAGGTTTGTGTGAGATGTCTGTGCCTACTTCACAAGTAATAGCTCTTTAAATTATTTTATATGATCCATCTCAAGTGCTACCTAAATGTTAAATTCCATGTCTTTTGGATAGCAAAGTTAACAGCTAATACCAAGTTTCTTAAATGTACTGGAAAGTTAACATCTTGAGAAGTAATAAATTCAAAAGCATGTGCATTTGTTTTCTTGCTGATTAGATGAGAATCATTCTATTTGCTTTTGCCTATCTGGATCTCCTTGTCTTTGTTTACCTTGTTATTAGCATATTCATGTGTTGCTTTTCGCGTGATAATTTTGAATTTCCAGGTTGGTCATGCTGATTACATTCTTGGCCATTTTGACAATATTATCTCGTACGTGTGTACCATGGTTCCTTAAGCTAATGATAAGTTTATCATCACAGGTAAGTGTAGATTATTTGTTTGATTCTACGTTTTTGTGATGATACTCATTGACTGAAATATATTTGGGGCGGACAAGTGAACTCTATTAAATGAAAATTTCTTTTGCAGACTAATGAACTGTATCAGCTGGCATCTGTGGCATTCTGCTTGCTTGTTGCTTGGGTTTGACTCATTTTCCAATCTTCCTTGTCTTGTGATATTCATGCTCTTAAATGCTTTTGAGTTATATGCCCAACTTTTGGACAGATCTGTTCTCTTTTTAATTGATTTTATGTAATATATTGTTTACCAAAGATTTTCTACCTTTCCATCTTAGATGCTCATAAACTAATAGAATCGACTTACCTCCCAGTGGCTTACAATTTATGCATTCATATGTGCATGGATATGGATAATCTAGATACGCTGACCTTTCTCCTATTCAATTATAATTTATGCCTTCATATTGTGATATAGATTGTTGTGACATTTCAGTGCAGTGATAAGCTGGGTTTAAGCCTCGAATTGGGTTCCTTTGCTGCTGGAGTAATGATATCAACAACTGACCTTGCTCAGCATACACTTGAACAGGTAATATTATAATTGGTATCATGTGTGTGTTTTGCAATGGAAGGAAGATTTCTTTTTAGAGCTCATATCTTTTGAGTTCTGTGTAGAACTTCTGAGTTGTCAAATGTTAATTGTTAATTGAATCATTTGGAATTAATGGGAAAAACATTGTGACACAGAGTTGCCACTATTGACATAAACATTTTGGAGGAAAAAAAAGGATAATCAAATTGCCAAGCATATTTACCTTTCTCATCAGAGTATAAGGGTGTGTTTGGTACCATTTTCCAATACTTCTTTTTTCTCATTTTAAAAAGACAGGTGAAAAACATGGTGTGTTGGTGATTTAACTATATCCATAAAACAGAGTAAATAAATTCCACCTTTTAGTTATGAAGTATATGACAACAACGTTTATGTTTACCTTATTCTTGGAAAATGGCTCTCGCTCCCCAACTCTCTCCTTATAGAATTAAATAATAATTATCAATTTTTTGGTCCTGTATACTTTTTTTTTTTTTTTAATCATATTTAATTTAATTAAAATTAAATATTGAAAATAATATTGAAAAATGATGTATTATACTATCTTTCTTATCTTTTATTTGGTATATTTATCTAACAGGTGGAGTCTCCCTAACTTAAATTTTTGACTTAAATTAACACATACAGTTTCAACCATTGCATCCATGCAATATAATGGTTGAAGTTTGAAGTCAAAAAGTAGCATTTAACGCTACCAACTCAGCAATTCTATCCACGTTTGGATTCTATGGTTCATTATAAGTAAAAAAATTTAAGTCAAGGGAACTCCACCCTTAGCTATATAAATTAAGTTAATATTTTAAAAAAACGTTAAAAAATTGTGATAATTATATTTAATGTTTCTTCTTTTAACAATTAAGATTAATCTAATTAATTTATATACTCAAAATTTTATATACATGATAGTTACCAAAATTTTTGAGAAATGTTACCAAATGCATTCTTGAACTTTGAAAACATCAAATAAACAACCATTTGTGTTTTCATTTTTGTTCTATCAAAACTCTAATTACCAAAAAAACAAAAAATCAGTATAGTTTTCTATTTAAGTTTTAATTTCTATACATCTTAGGCTAAGTTGCACATTGCTGCATAAAAGTGAACCCTAGTTGTTAATTGAACAGTGTGTAAAAACAAGAAAGAAAAAGAATACACCAGTAAAACAGGTAGTACTTATATTCCCAATTCATCTGTTTCTTGGTCCTTTATTTTTATGCTTTTTTAACTTTTGAAAGTGAAGCTATCTCAATAGACTTCCCGCAATTCTGCTGCAATGCTTCTCTATATTCAGTCACCTTATAAATGGAGAAAGTTTTTAAACAATGTATGAGTTTATCATATAAATATTAGCTTATTAGTTAATGGTCTCTTCTTTTTTGCCAATGCACATTAGCACTTTCAAACCATGCCTTCATAAGCAAAGTGCCCCTTAAAGCAGCTGTCTTTGAGGTAGATTTGCCAGAATTTATTCTGCTCTATTTTATTTTATTTAGTCATTCTATGTTTCCTGTATCATTTTTCTTTACTTTTCTTCTCCATGTTTCTGTAACTGCTAGACGTCTGCTTGGGCTCAGAATTTATTTTAATTTACATATATGCTATAGCTTTCTTGTCTGTGTTATATATTAAGTGTTCTTATATGTAATTATTAGACTGGTGAGTTTTTCTTTCTCTTATTGGGTTTTAATTATCTTTAGGTTGAACCAATTCGCAACTTCTTTGCTGCTCTCTTTCTTGCCAGTATTGGGATGTTGATTCATGTTCATTTCCTCTGGAATCATGTTGATATTTTACTAGCTGCTGTTTTATTGGTGGTTGTTGTAAAAACCTTTGTGGTTTCCTCTGTTGTCAAGGGATTTGGATACAGCAACAAAACCTCAATTCTTGTAAGACCTGAACTACTTGCAGAATTTTGTCTTCACCTTGACTCTTTAAACATGAGTTATGTGACAACAGGATTTTTAAGTTTTTCCATATGTGTAGGTTGGGATGTCTCTGGCACAAATTGGGGAATTTGCTTTTGTTCTCCTTAGTCGCGCTTCAAATCTCCATCTTGTTGAGGTTTGTTCTCCTGTTAATATTTTGCATTCATCCTGAGCCAGAAATGACTTTCTAATCAAAGTTTGTGACATTTATTAGAAAAAGCATAGTTAGGGCTAGTTATGGTAACTCAGCAACCAGTTGTTGAGAATGATGGTGGAATTAAATAAAAATTGAAGTTACATGGAGATTTCTATTAATTGACTTGAAGTAACATAGAATTTGCATTTAAATTCTCTTGTCATATTGTATCTGACCGACCGAATGGAAAATGGAGGACTTGAATGAAAAGGTTGATTAAACTGCTGCATATGACTTTTATGTGATGTTCATCTTTGCTGTTTGCCTGAGTCACAATCAGAAGTGTTAAGTGCATGCTACAGTGTTTTGCATTTTGTCCTAAAATGTTTCTGAAGTCACTTTTAATTTACAGGGAAAATTGTATCTGCTGCTTCTTGGCACAACAGCTCTTAGTTTGGTATGTGAGATGTCTTATTACATGTGTTTTGGGTGGTAATAGATTAGAAATGCAAAATGGTGGGATTCTCAAGTATTCTTTAGGTGATTATCCTTAGTAAACTATTACTTATTTATTGAAAACCCCAATTTCAGGTGACTACGCCATTGCTTTTCAAGTTGATCCCTGCTGTTGTTAATCTTGGGATATTATTGCGGTGGTTCTCTCCTGATTCTGCAAGTGAGGTAATAATCTGTCTTAGATTACACATATGCTTATTAGAATACTGCCTTAGTTGGTACCAAGCAAAGGGTGCATTATTTTAGAATATTTGCCTAATTCCTGCCACAACAAGTGTTTGAGGTAATATTGAATTATGATTTCTCCTACCAGATTGGATATAAAGGAGATATTCTTCGCGCAGACAGTGCTAAGCGCATTACTTTGATGGTCCAAGGCTCACATGATTCATGATATTAAATAAAACATGAACCAGAAAAATGCAAATTTGGGGCTTTTATCCTGATGGGCTTCTTATACTCTGGGGGACAGGTGCTTAAAACTGCAAAGGAGGTTGACTAAAATGTACAGTTTTTGTCTATTTCAAAGCTCTTCTCCATTTGTTGCCCACTTCACTATCTATTTCTGACAAAGCCATGAATGAGAGACTATGATGCCGGCCTTCAAGCCAGCCTGGCGATACCCAGAAAGTGAGGACTTGGATGTGCCATAATTATGATCCAAGTTTGAATATACTTCACTTACTAATTTTGGATTCAGGTCATCTTGTTACTATCCCATGCCATCCCAGATTACTGGTTTTGGAAGATAGTGTCCCATTTTGTAATGTAATTCATTTTTGTATCCTAATTTTTTAATTTGTTTATTTTTGTTTAACTTGAAAATCAAACTCTCCAAAATGTATCAATCATGTTTTTGTTCATGTAATGATATGGATGCCACACTTTGTTAACTGGATTTTGTTTTTCATTTCTTGAAATACCTTGATAGTAAGTATATATAATCAATCATTCGTGTGATTATACAAACCTTTTGTTTTGTGTTGGACTTTCTTTCTTTCTTAGCTTCTTTCATTTATATTTATGGCCCATGAAACGTACAGAGTCATTGCTTCTTCATGACTAGAATATATTTCGTCACTGGAGTAACCATTTAACTTATTCGTGTTTCATTCAAGCAGATTATTTATTTATTACGCAGTAGATGAGAAGTCATAACCATCACCGACACTATTGAAGCATTAAAGGGATGCTTCGTTACTATTGTAAACGTAATTGCAACGGAATATCCCCATTGGATTTGACCCTCGGTTAAGTTGGTTAATATATATTAATCATATCATCAAGCTTAAAAATATCTTACGTGATATGATCTGTCTCACTCTTAACCCAACCAAAAACCATCACCTTCACTTCAAAGTCGACACGGTTGTTGTTTGATGTCTTACTTTAATGAGGCTGCGGTAGAAGTCAATAATTGAATCAAACTCCTAATTATAAATTCCAAGTCCACGCACACCAAGAAAGAAAGAGAAAAAAAATGTAGAAATGAGGACAAATTTAGTTCTATAAGAAAATGTGAAACCGATGAAATTGAAATGATCTCATTCGTTCGTTAGGTGACAAAGAATGACAAAAGGATCGCGTAAGTGGTTGCATTGCATCTATATAATATTAGTAATGAAAGTCGTGACTCGTTTTACGCTATGCTATGCAAATATAAATAATCAATTCCATTTAGAAATAAAAGTGGGTAGATTTTTGAAAAGGATGTAATAATTATGATAAAATTCTCGAAAAATCGTTTCTATGCACTCAATTGAATTATTTCAATTGGGCAATTCTATTTTCTCACATATATATATGTTTGAAAAACATAAACTAAAATAAACAAAGCATCCTGAGAGAGACAGAAAGCATTATTAGGTGCATGATTTTCTGCAAAACAGGAGCAATTTTCAAATCCCCAACGTCTACTGTAGTGGTACAGGTTTTGTTTTAATAAATATAGCCCATACAGAAAGGGTTGATGAAGCACAATGTACGTGGTGCTCAGTTTCATGTAAGATCAAATCAGAAATACATGTTGAATGGTTGTCAGAAAACTTGCAAAATGTGTTGAGAAATCTCACACGTCTGTTTTTAATTTTTCGGTTGAGAAATCAACATCAAGTAAGAGGAGATGATGTTTACCCCATAGGAAGAGTGGTCCCTTGTTCTTAACTCTACAAGTTCCTCGACTGGATCCCAAACCTCAAGCAAATCACAGACAAGTGAATTCAATTCAAGATGCAAAGTTGGTAAGTGTCAATTTCTATATATATATATATATATATATATCATACATGAACAATGTGATCTTATAATTATTTACGTATGTTGGATTGAGTAATTGGTGTCACAAGTTCCTACAGAAAATGTGGGCATTACATTGACAAAACATTCAATACCAAATCAATAAGGGGAGACCTCTTCTTCAAAAGCCTCGACCAATGAAAATTTATTACACTGACTAGTGTAATATATGTATTATATATCATCACCAACGCCAAGTGGGCACCAGGACTCATATTAAATAACCTCAAAACAAAACCAAATTATCTAACACCTGTGATTGTACAACTCATTTAATATTAGGCCCACTTGTTTTTCTTTTTTCAATTTTAATTTCTATTTGAAAATTTTCAGTGCGCATCATAAAAATAGAACCCTCATCCAAATCTGTAAAATTTTGTCTATATAAGTAATTTTGACATGAAAATTTATTAAAGGAATCAATAGTTAATTTCAATAATAGGATATATAAAAGAGAAAGAAATCAACAACAGTAAATAGCCATACATATATATATATGAGAAGACAACAAAAACAACATTTTCTGACGATTTGTACCATGTAGCATTAAATGTGATAAATGCATGTATGGTCAAGTGTAAACACTGGAAAGAGATAACTGAGATTTCTATGTGTGATAGAGGATAAAGTTTTATCCTCCACAAACGACATTATATATATAAAAAAGAAACTAATTCATGCAGTTTTTGAAAACAGAAGAATCTATATATATTGTATGACACCTCAGTAGATGGTTGCAGCCAATAAATAAGACATTATTTGTTTGTTGAAAGGTCACTTTCTGTCAAAAGTATATCATATTATCATTATATAATATGAATTCATCATCAGAAGAAGAAGCAGCAGCAGCAGCTACGTATTCATAATGTAAAGGGTAGAATAAATACAGGATCATTCTATTTATTTGTAGAGGTATTGTATACTATTAATGCCAGAAAGGGAAGTTATATATATATTCTCCATGGTCATCTGAAACTGGAAACGCCATTCCCTTTCCTGTCCCACCACTCTTATATTATTTTAATTGTAGCCAACCTTCATTTTTCTTGTTTCCTTCTTTATCTTCAAAACAACAGCCCTCTGGGTGGGAGATGTGCCATTTTTGTAGTGTTCACAGTACCAATATATACTTCTCAATAACAATATTTGCACAAGTCATGATTCCACTGTAATCAAGTTTAATCGATAGGTTGAACCATATTATTATATATTCTCTAAATATTGACCAGTTAGTTTCCATTGTGAATTTTCATCTCAAGTTCAGATTTCTGACGAGTACAGTAGTCAATAATCATTTGTTTTTAGCTGACTTGATGAAATATTGACAAAGAAATTACAGCTGGTTATGAAATGGCGCCTAGCTAGCTTCTGTGGAATTCGGGTAAGATCTATTCTGCAAAGAAGACAATCAGATTTATGATCCTGAATGTAGGATATGCATATTTATACACCATTAGCAATTAGTATGGTCCCAAATCCTACTATATATATCTATATATATAACGACAGATTTTGCCTTGTCCATTTCTTTGTATTTATTCACTTCATTATTAATTGTATACATATTCTTTTCATGTAAAAGTGCATTCTCTTCATCAACTATCAACATTTGCACAACAAAAGCTGGAGGGACCATTTTTCTATTAATTAATAACCAAGATAAAAAGTAAGTGGACGAAGAGAAACTTGAACATTGGATGAAGTAAGTAATAAATTATTCTGAAAATTAATACCTATATTTTAGCCTGTATCTGTTTGAGCCTGTTTCGGGCACGAATATGTATCTACTGAAAGTTTGTTTCAGTTGATCTTACTTGACTAAAAAGTTTCTATCAATGTAAAATTTACTGAAACAATAAAAGGAATCCCATCATTGGAGGATCATGATATTTTTATTTGATTACAAGGAACTAATTAAACTTGGACTAATAATTACCCATGAAACCATAAAGATAACCTAAGTCGCCTGTTCTCCTCTCCAAGCTACCCAATCTCTCCGCAGCCACACAAGCATTACTATACATTTATATGTAAAGTTAAATAATGTTGCCAAAAGAGAGAAAGGTCAAAAGCCCTTTTAATCTCCATCACTTATGGTTTGTTCCTTCACATACCTGTCACTGTTAACACAACTTGCTCTACGTATATACAATATTACATGAAACTACTTAGATCTTATACTATATTACCCCCCATACTATCTCTCTCTCTCTCTCTCTCTCTACATATATATATATATATATATCTAAGCTTCATTTTAGAATAATTAAGAAGATATATATAAAAAAATGATTAGGTATATATGAAGATTGAAAATTTCCTACACCATTGGAGGTGGAGGTTAGGTGATTCCATGTTCTCCAATAAGGAGAACGATAACTAGTATATGATATATCTATATATATATATATACATTTATTATTATCCTTTTCATATCATAATGTTCCTATATAGCCTAATTGATCAAACCATCATCCATCAACTATATATTAATTAACAAAAGAAAAAATCTTCCCTTATAATATTAATTAACTGCATTAGCATTAAAAATGGCAGTCAGCAACATAATTAATTGTTTATTCATTTTTCTAATAAGCATAACACGGTGGATTAATTAATTAATTTATCATGATGTGCTGAGACACATAATGATTGTACAGTAGGAGATGATAATACCATGAATAATATATTTGTTGTTGATCCTTTTCATCAGCTCGATCAGATGACATCGATGTTAACTATGAGTGATTCTCTGGTTTGTAGTGGATTGTTGTCAGGTAACCCTAATGGGTCTGATGAGAAGAGGAGGTTTACCCGATGATTTTTTCTCTTCCAAGGACTTTGGAGTGGCTAGCTTGAGCTCTAGATCTTCAGCTACTTCATTTGGAGATGATGATTTTGAAGGTTTAGGCAGCTGTGAATCAATAAATCCATTTAGCCAAGAGGGCACCCGTGGATACTGTAAAGGTGGAACAGTATTCGTTGATTGATGAAGACACTGATCAGCTGCTGATTCAAAATCTCGTTTAAAGTAGGTAGTAAGGTCTACCAGAGACGCCACTGCTGCAGTAGTACTCTCATCGTTATTACTTGGATACGGAATAGGAGCTAAATCTCTTGGCTGCAGCTGCTTGGAACTAGGAATAATGTTAACAGCATCATGACCTGCACTCACACTGCTTCCGATCTGCAGTTCCCATTTTAAATACACAAAACAAACTTATGTATATGATTTCTTCAGAACTAGAAATGATCAATTCCACTCATACAAACAACTGATATATGGATATGTATGTACCATGTCAAAGAGGCTAGAACGTCGCTGCTTCTTCTTGTTGAGAGTAGCCTGTCGAAGGAAATACTTCTGAGCATGACTTGCAACCTGGGTTGGAGTTCTAGTTGTAACAAAGTTTCTGGAGATGCCTCTCCAATCACCCTTTCCAAGCTTCTCTAGCCCCATTAAGAATGTCCTATGCTCCTCTTCCGTCCATGGAACTCCTATTTTTTGGCGGATAGAAGTTCAAAGATATTATCATTTGTAAACCAATCATATTAATTGAAGAGAATAATGTAATTTCAACATTATCAGATAAGAAAGTTCTAGCGAAACAAAGTAGATGTAGTGAGATAATTAATAAAAGCTAATTTAATTAATCAACAGATTTACAAGGAGCAGAAGAAACTAGATATACCTACCTACCTAATTGTTTACATATGATTGGAAAAAATTGCCCTAAACTGAAGTTGTGTTGCAGAAGGGTTTGCATAAAAGGAAATGAAAATAAAAATAAATAAATAAATAAAAAAGTAATGTTTGTAGTTACTAAGAAGTTAATTAAAGCGGTACGGACCCTTCTTTCTCTCTTGAGTTGGAGGCATGAGACCATCAGAAAGGTAGCCGGCGGCAGTTTTATCTTCATCTATGGAAAGTAAGGAGGAAGAAAAGGAAGAGGAAGAAGGAGAAGATGATGAAGCAGCAGCAGCAGAAGCAGAAGCTGCAGACAAGCAATCCATGCTAAAACTCTTCTTAATCATAGCAACAGATGAAGATGAAGAAGAAGAAGAAGCAGAAGAAGAGGAAGAACAAGTGTCAAGTTGAACACCAAAAAGCCTGAGTCCAGCAACAGAAGAAGAAGCAGCTGCTTTGTAAGAGGTGCAGGTCCTTGAATTATGGCCAATGTTCCCACAATGTGAGCACTTCCTGCCCATTTTCACCCAGACAAAACCTCAAACGTCTATCTAATTCTAACACGATCTCAACAAATAATAACAAAACCCAAAAGAGAGAGAGAGAGAGAGAGAGAGAGAGAGAGAGATGAGTCAATGAATGAATGAATGAATGAATATATGATAAGTAATTGTGGGGTTATACGAAATTGGATGCACACCAAGAGAAGCTGATTGGATAGAATTTTATTTATTATTTTATAGTACTTTTCCAACTCGTCGTCTACCCTATGATATTATGCTATATTATATATATATATACACAGAAAAATATTAATAAAAAACTATATATCAATCTCTCTATGAATATATGTTAATTGTATTATATTGTATAATATAGTGCACCATTTCCATATTTCTACTCATCCATTTTGTCTTATGTACAAAGTGTGTATTGTCCAATATTATGTATACTAATAACTATCATATACTTAAACTAGTTAGAAGTTTTCATATACTAATGTTGACATTTGTAAAACTTCCAACCATGAATTCTTTTGCAAGAAAATAATTTTGCTAAAAAACATTAAAAATTGTAACTGTAATTGTGTAGAAAGTTAAATAAATCAATTACTATACAAACAACTTGTATTATGTATATGTATAAATGAAACTACTTGTTCATATATATATATATATATATATATACATACATACATAGGAAAGAGAGTAGAGGAAATATAATAATATTATTAAATTATTAATTATCTAGAGATAAGAGGAAAATTGAATTGATCCTCCAATCCAATGGTTTGAAAGTGGGTCAAGCTAGATATATTTAGATGACTTGAATGAGAAAATGTAGAAAATTAACGTCAACTTTGAATTAAAGTTGATCAACCAACAACTCCTCTTTCATAGGAAATTCACTAAATCATCAAGCCAACATACTATAATCAAACAAAGAAATTTTAGCAAACTTTAATGCTTTGAATGTTTCAATCCGTAGCTATATTATTAATTAAGTTGAATTCTTTGTTTTGAACCGAGTCAATAAATATGGAAGAAAATTACAAAAAAAAAAAATCTAAATTTCTCTTTAAGAAAAAACTCATATAACTATTTTTTATTTCATAATATACATACATAAGTTGAAAATATTTTATAACGACAAGACGAAAATATTATAATTTTACATATATGTTAACATTATTTTATAAATCGTTAAATTTATATAATTTTAAATATTGAGATTGAATTTGATATATATATATATATATTATGATATATTAATTATATATTATTATATTAATTATATATATCTAATTTAATACCAATCATTAAAAAAAATATAAATTCAATCATTTATATAATATATATATATATATATTGTAAAAAATTAGGAAGCTTTTGATTCTGCTGCTTATTTTATATGCACAGATGATAGAATTGAGAGCAATCGTACTTAAAGAGATGAGGGCGGCCAAGAAGTCAAACTATATATGCCATTCCTATCATGTATCATATCATATCATATATAATCAAGCCTTTTTTATATGCTTAAATATTTTCCTTAAATATTTACCATTCAACTATCATAAAATATATATATATATATATATATATATAAAATGGAAGTGATTGACATCTCACATCATCTATCCGTCTTTCCTGTTTATTTAATTTATACATAGACTTGGGGCCAAGATACCATTTTTAGCCAATAGAATCTTTGGATTGGAATAAGATTAAGATAATAATCACTTTCCTAGAAAAGTAAGCCAATTAATTTAAATATTAATAAGTAATCAAAACCATTATTATTATTATTATCATTAATTAATATGTTGAATAGATATCTTAACCTACTAGCCAACTTTTGTTTCAGCTCTTACTAGTGTTGTTATTATTATTATTATTGTGATTATTTTATTGAGGCCAACAATAACATGAAAAGGATATATTAAAATAATGTGTTATATTAATCCTATGTACGTATTATAAATTAGAGGCCAAGTTGAGGAATTTATTAAAGTAGTTGTCTTTGGGTTGAAATATATAGAATAACGTATTCAATTAATTAATTTTCTCTCATTCGATTTGGAATTATCACATAAAAGAATCTTTTTTCTCCTTAATAAGAAAGATAATGCTATCAAGAAAATCTTTCCCCACTTGTTTGACTGGGTTTAAATTGCTTTATTGAGCGCTTTGTATTCTTTTACCATAAATAATTAAGTGGGAAACAGAGATTTTTTTTTTTTTAAAAAAAAAAAAGATAATTATAATGAAGTAGAATCTTCTGAAAACTTTGGTACACTTCAGACGTACATACATGTACTGGTGTACCAATTCAGATATCACTAGAGCATGCATGCATTTTTACAAATTAAATTTGTGTTTTTTTATCAATTTCTGAAGCAAAAAGCTATGTGCAGGAAGCAACCAATTGTGTTTTGTATGTTGTGTTGGGCACTAAATCAAGTTAGTGGAAGTGGAAGTCATTTCTTGTCCATTGCTTAATCACATCTCACTTCTCATGTAAAGACAGCCACAACTGAAAAGTATTAATGGGAAAGGCAACCGATCACTTTTAAAGGTCAAATTCCAATGAAGAAAGACACCACCAACTACAGAAAACGTGAGCAAAATGCCAATCATATAAGCTTTAATTGAGCCAATAATTGGTTCCGAAAACATCAAAGAGTAAGATTACACTGGCAAAAATGATAAAAGAAAACAAACTGAGTGGTTTCCCAGAACAGCAAGACCTTTTGTAAGCAAGCTAATTGTTTTCTAGCAGAAGAATGTTGCAACATTCATATTTCTTTTCTTATCATAATTGTTTTCAAATGGGTTTAGCATATTGGAAATGTAGTTGTGATCAAATTCAATGTGTCTTAAAGAGTTAAAGAGGCAAAAATATCATTGAAGACTGAAATATAGCGTACTCATTTTCGTCCCATAAACAAAGAACTACATAATTTACTTTCTTTAAAGAATACACAAAAATACAACATCATGATTTCAGTATTTCACCTTATGTCCACATCTGCTACATTTTAACAGGAGAAAGTTGCTCAACGGTTCTCAAATCTCAACCAACACAGCAGCCTACACCAGCTTGAAAAAGTGATTACTTCTGAGCAAAGAGCTGCAAGGAAACAGGCCTAAACCACTCAAATTATCCACCAAAACAATACACACACACACACACACACACACATGAATATGTTAACTAAATTCTGTTTCCCTGGTAACTTAAATACTAAAAATAGTAGCTTATAAACACTCACTCCTATTCAGATCCTATTTAAACTATTTTCTGGACCAAATCATATGGATGCCCATGATAGAAAGTAAAGATGCAAAGCTTACTGTGAGATTTGCCTTCAAGAACCACTCCATTCTCTAAACTTGCATATTCCTCGACGATTTTCTGCAAAAGAATCACGAATAGACTGCACCATTGAAAGTACAGCAGGAACCTGACCCAATTGTTCATCTTGCTCCTGCAATAGAGGTTTAGCTTTCGCAACAAATATTGAGACAAATTCTGAGAGTAAATGCACACATACGAGAGAGAGAGAGAGAATACCACTTCAGTAAGACGTTCTTCAAAAACCAGAGCACTGGCACCAACAGGCATAAACATCTTTCGGTAAGCTGTCCTCAAACTCTTAATCTAGATCCTCGCTCAGAAAGGAAAAACAGAAAAAAGCTTCTTTAGAACACAGGATCGGATAAAATGAATAGATAGATACAGGTTGATGACAACAATGCCAAAATAACTTCTCTCCATATCGAGAATAGTACACATAAGTGAAGAACCATAAACAGGCTATTGAAGGAGACAAATCGTTACCAAACTAAACAACTCAGTAATATTGCACTAAAATGAACAACTTTTAAAAACACCTGACATCCGTAAAGCAGCTAATAAGACAGGGCTAACAGAAAACTAAATAAATAATTTCTGTTTCAACCATTGTCACACTTCTTGTGCATAAAATTGTTGTTTTCACCAAAATAATGCGACTTTAGTCAATCCCCCTCTCAATTTGGACACAATTGTATAAACCAAAATGGGGTGAAACTGACCAACAAAGACATGCCACCATGACTAAGACTCAACTAATTAACGTCTGAATCCCAGTAACATGGTGTCTGGTTAAAATGCCATTATGTTTCTTACTGAGAAATATTCTTATTATCAATTTTATAATCTTTGCTAATGCCAAAACTGAACCATGGGAATAGTAAATGTTCACTAAGATAATGTAAAACTAATCTGCTGTCATTTAAATAGTAAGTATGATAGGGCCACTTTTGCAACAGCCTCAGCTGCCAAAACAACCAAAATCTTCCTGAAGACTGATTCCTAGCCTAATGACTGATCTTTACTCTCCCATCTTAACAGGGGATTCTCTTTCCTAACCTGTTATTATTTCAGAAATTGGCCACTCTCTTTTCATTTTTTCACAAACAAATGCAACCTTTGTAAGTTCCATTGACTTAATGAAAATCTTGTTTCACCATATTGACTGGAAAGCACAGCTGCATGAAAAAGAGGTACGCAATCTCACATGTATTATCTGTGGCTACACGTGAAAGGGATGCTTTTGACCTCATAGCTATAAATTATAGAACAGTTTTTAGTTACATCAGAGCCATCAAAACAAAAGTTCATAGATGGCCAACCTCTGTGACTGTGAATCCACGACGATGAAGACCCTCTATATTCAGACCACGAAGCTCAGCTCTTTCTCCAGCCACCATTGAGTACTTGGGAACATCTTGTGAAACCTTCAGGGCATAAGAAACAGAGATATGAAAGTTTTCTTGTATAACAGATACTTATTATCATTTTCACAGGATGTACTCGTCAAGTACTATACGTATAGCACTGGGGTATGTAACTAGCAATTTTTTGTTTCTGTTCTGAAAATTGACATCAGTATTGATAAATAAAATTGTCGTAAGCTTGCTATCCTCTAATATCTCACATCCATATATGACATCCAAAACTAATGCTAGGTTCCTTGCTACTTAGAACAGGAAAGCAAAATGAAAAGCCATGGCCAGAAAACAGGAAAAGATCATACCACGGAGCCCCCACCAATAAAAGAATAAGACCCAACACGGCAAAACTGATGAACAACAATTCCTCCTGCAGTGTGAGTATAGTCCTACATTTCCAGCACTTGAATCAACTTCTAATCAGATACTTGCAAAAGATAACTATGCAGACAAATCTATGCTAAATTGTGCAAAATTTAAGAACTTACTTCCACAACAACATGACCTGCTAGAAGAGTATTGTTTGCGAATATGTTATAGTTGCCAATCTTACAATCATGAGCAATATGACAAGAACCCATGATAAGATTATTATCACCAATAACCTGGTCATTTTATTCTAGTTAGAATATGGAAGCAGCCTCAGCATCACAAAGAAGGATATTGTCTCCAGAACAGAAAAGAGTAAAATTAGCAGAAAACCCCATACTGTTCTGTCACTTGACTTCGAAGATCGATGAATTGAAGCATGCTCTCTGATCTCATTATTGTTCCCGACATCAAGAAAACATTCATCCCCTGACTAAAACCATGAAGCAAGATATTAGTTAGCTAAACATGAAAGAGTATATGCATCAAATTGCAACCACTAAACATTACAATGATGATGATGTTCGTGGATTCAAATGCAATTAACTTCTACATATAAAAGAGAACCTTGTATTTCATGTCTTGGCATTTAATACCAACAACAGCATGATGCCCTATAATATTATTGCATCCTATGACAGTTCGGCCAGGAAGATCATCACCAACCACAGCACCACTGCCTGACAAAGTTTAAAGGCTTACTTAAAGTTAAAACATCACAAAGGAAACAAAGACGTTTTCAAAGGTTTGTAAAAAATAAAAAAATTAAGTGAAAGCAAAATCAGAACTCACGTCATCAAAATGCAGTGATCTCCCAGTTCTGTATTTCCAAAAATATGGCTTGCGGGGTATAACTGACAACCATTTCCAAGCTTTACAGATGAGCCAATGGTACAAAACGGACCAACTGAAACACCCTGAAACACGAATGGTAACTTTCAAACTCTAAATATCATTAAAAAGTACAAATCTCTTCAAATAGCTTGATCATTTTCTACCAATATTCTTGCCAAATACCTAACATAAGAAGCAACAAATTCCAAGGAAGTAAACAATGAATCAACTCCCTAAAGAAAACTCAAAAATTCAAGAAACATTTTTTCATTGGCTTGTGTTTTATTATCTTAGTTCTATAATAAACCTAAAAGACAGACAAACAAATACTTATCTTCACCCATCATTTTTCTAAAGCATCAAACCTCTAAAACTACAGGAAATTTAATTAGAAGAGCATGCAGCCGCTAATCGGTTTGGGAGCTTAATTTACAGGCGTTTACAAGACAGCAAACAATAAAAAAAAAATTAAAAAAAAAAAGAGAATGGAAATAACCCATGAAAAGTCGCACCAAATTACAACGAACACTTAATTATAATTAGAAATAAAAAAAAGGTTCCAAGCTTAGTAACATGACAAACTAAAAATAAAAGAAAAATAAATAAAAAACAAAGAACAGAGTAGAGTTAAAGAAAGAAAGAAAGAAGTAAGAAAGCACCTGCCCAATGACAGCATTTGGATGCACAACTGAAGTGGGGTGAACGAAGCTATTGCTAGGCTCTATTCTCTCCGCACACGTATCTGTTTACAGTAAAAATAAACCCACTTCACAAGTTATTCAAATTCCATAGCCAAAAAAAACGAAGAAAATGATAGTGAGAAGAATACTTACGAGGGAGTGCTGTAGAGAGGCGTCGCAGAGTGAGCATAGAAAGAGACGGCCGTCGAATTTTGAAGAGTAAACTCATGGCGCTCTGTTCGTAGACAGAGAGGGAGCGGAGGGGAAAGCTGCGGCCTTGTTTCCTGCAATTGAATTTGAATATTGATTCAGGCAGCAGCTTCGTGTATACTGCCTTGTCGTTCGTACGATTTACTACTAGTAAAGTAGTGGGCAGATCTTCACCGTTCAATTATCCGACAGCATGGAACGGAACCAATATTGACACCATTGGATTGTTTTAGGAAATTTAATGCCACCAAACGATAGTACGTTAAAAAATGAATACGTTAACATAGCTTCAAAATAATATTTTAAATAAATTAAAATTAAAAATAAAAATATTAGGCCACTTTTTTAATTTGACTAAGTCGAAAAATTTCTCTGTAAAAATAAGTTAAATGAGAGAAAAATACTCCCATAACCTTAAAAAACTCAAACAAGATTTGCATATTTAATTGTTTATTAACCTAAATTTGTAGAATTTAAGGCGAAATTGAGAAATTGAAGATAAAATGCAAAAATCTCAAAACTGGTTCATTATGTTTAAGAATACTCTCTTACTTTCGAGCTAAACAACATTAAAAACATTGGGCTCGAGAGTGACTCGAGCATACTTCTATGTTGCTCTGTAATTTTTTTTTAGGTAATTAGGATTTATCCAGTTCTACCTTATTTTTTTGGTAAAAAATAAGAAAATTCTTGAAGTTATCCAATTTAAAAAAAAAACCCAAAAGTTTTAATTATTTACCAAAATTTCCCAATTTTCTTTGAACCCCCCTTCAATTTACAAAATGTTCCGGGTTCCGAGTCCAATATGAAGTAAGGAAAGAACTTCAGATATATATATATATATATATATATATGGATATTTTTTGCCACCGAAGCATCCTTCAATTAAATTCTTACCATGTTCACATCTTGAACAAAAAAATAATAATTAAAAAAATAAATAAATAATCATTATTCCAAACAACCCAAGCCTTTATCATAACACTCTGCCTACAGCTTTGAGATGAATACATTTAGCAACACAAAACTCCATATGAAAAACATTTTGTTGAATAAACTATGATTACAAACCGTTGCAATTTGCATAACTTTCTATACCCTACCAGATCAAAACATCTAAACTATATATTTAACAGAAATGGTAATAAGACTAGTGCTTTCAAGTGAATGTTTGCCAATGGTTCTCAAAGCATCGTTTCTTCATTGTCTCCAAAAGAACTGCCCTTTGCACTCCATGTGAGAGCTTCCAAGTTCCAATTAAATCCTTCTGCTATCCCATTCCAGAATGTACAACAGTTTTGATGATAATGACAATGCGACTAATCTGTTATCATTACTTTCCCTCCAATGCTTCTTACACGGGCAGAAACTCATGTGTCATCCGGTGAATTCATGAGAACATCCCCTTCCAACATCCGAAGCACCTTTGACAACAGGGTTAGGACAATATAAATTTAACATGAGGTACTATAATCTTCAGTGTTTCAGAACAAAGTTAAAAAAGTAAAGAGAGCTGATTCTTAGGAGAAGTAGAAAAGTTAGATTCCGCTAGGTTTATAAATTCATGATACGTTCCTGCAGCTCTTTGACTCCGCTGATCATTTCTGAGAACCACATATGGATACTTCGATCAAAACAGAATTTTGTCATTTACAAATACAAAACTTCAGATATCTTTGGGATTGACGTGTTAATAACTTTTAATCACAACTACTATAAGATAGAATTACCAGTTATTAAATATAAGTATGTGGTGGGTTGTAAACATTAGCTACCAAGGAAAAGCGATTCTTTATCAAATATTTTAGCTGCTGCATTTTCAAAGTTAAGGTAAAGAAAATGCTTCTCTATAGGGGTTGCCTTTCATGGAACATAGTAGTCAAAGTCGATATTTTTAAGCTGTCGGAAGAACTTTGTTCCCTCACTCTCAAGAAAAACATGGGATTGATAGCAGAAAACAATTGCAAGTACCAATTTCAAGAAAGTCTTGTAAATACTCAGATGCAACTCTAAGCAGTGTGAAAAGCCAGTTTTTAGCAAATGTAAACGTCAATTGATGTGAAATGAGAAGCAGGGAACTCCCTAGAAACATCCAATCACACAAGCTCTTTCCAATGATTTTGATTTGATAATCAAACTAAAAATGGAAAGCAAATTAATTTTAACAAAAAGAATATGAGTTACATATTACCAACCTGCGACATACGAGGTCTGAAACGAGGATCCTTACGGATGCACAAGGAGGCACATTGTAGCATTCCATAAACCTCTTGCTCGGAATAGCAGTTACTTAAGCGAGGATCAACCAGTTCGCCAATGGCACGTCTTTTTAGTAAAGGCCGTGCCTGTTCCAAACATGGAACATGAGTAAACAGCCAATAACAAAAGACAAAGTGTAAATCAGATTAATGTTGTCAACAGGGGTTCTCTATAATTCCATGGAGAGGCAAGATAAACTACAACACTTTTTTTATTTCATTTCTCTAAAAAATATGATATTTAATTTATCTTGCAAGGAATTGCTCAACTCTCACCACTATATAAAATTGCAAACTGAAAATAAAGTCTTCTAATACATACCCATTCAGTGAGGCACTGCTGACCTTTGGGCCGGTTTAAATCCATAGCTTTCCTCCCTGTAATGAGCTCCACCAATACAACCCCAAAGGAATAGACATCAGCTTTTTCGGTGATTTGACCACTCTGGGCATACTCTGGAGCTAAATACCTACGTAAAGGAGAGTTTTACGTTTCAACTTGTTGTTGTTTAAAGGTAAATTACTATGCGAAAAACCATCAAACTGTTTTACCCAAATGTTCCAATTACTCTCGTTTCAACTCCCAAATCTCCATCCGGTTGCCACCTTGCTAGTCCAAAATCCCCAACCTAAGATCCAATAGTTGGAGATCAGTTTCAGCATCGCCTATTGATACTAATAAGCAATGCAAAGATACATGTAATATGTGCTTATTACTTGCAATGTAAGAAACAAGAGTCATTTGCAAATGCAAAGTGCATCAAAGACAGCTGGGAATGAAAATAATTGACTTTTGTTTGTAATGATATAGTAAGGGCACGACATACTAATGGTTCAAAATCATGAGTGACAAGAATGTTGTTAGGCCTCATATCACGGTGGACGATACAACCCACTCTACATTCTTCATGAAGGTATCGCAACCCTCGAGCTGCTCCTACAGCAATTTTTTGCCTTGCAGACCATTCCAATGGTTCTCGATTACGTCCTGCAAATCGCCAACTCTGTAATTAAGTTGTTTGGCCACAAAAGTATTTTTGTTTAAAATTCATAAGGTACCATTCCAACATGCACAATGAGTCCCAATTTCAAGATCCCATCATGTAATGCTTTCTGAAAAAAAAAAAAAAAGTTTCAACAAAAAAATAAGTTGGTAACTATACATTCAGCATCCTGAGTTTTATACAAACTTTTGTGAAATTTTGAAGGGCAATCTTTCTAAGGCATAGACCACAATCATAAAATAACGAAAATTCAAAGCAAATGAAAAAGTTCCTGTAGAAACATTTAACCACGAACTTGCTGGGCATTCTGGTAGTCTAAGATCAATAACATACAAAGGCTTTTAAATTGATTAAACTAGCATCAAATACTGCAATGTCAATCTGGAAGATGGATTTCCATGAGAACAATTCTGGATATGCACTTTTAAACTTAGCATTTACATTACCATTATATTGTTAACACTATGTTTTGGTAGGACAAACATAGAAAATAGGGTGGTGAGAGAGAGAAAAGAAGAGGAGAGACCATATCCATCATGTGGTTAGACGGAAAGAAGAAAAACATGTCTCCTTTTCATGCCAGCAAAATCCACTCTTTCCAAAGTTCCTTCATGTTCCTATATTTAGAAAATTATAAAGTTCGCAAATGGGGCAAATATATGCAACTTGAACAAATGGGAGTATAACAGTAAAACTAGCATGAAATGGATATTGGACAAATGATAGCTTTTTCATTTCCTGGTCTTTTCCATTAATGCAACCAAAAAGATAGTAGAAGGATATATTTAGCTTCCTTTTGCTTTCCTTCCCTTCCCCTCCACCTTCATTTTTTCCTCTTTTCTTTCCCTCTGGCCAAACATAGTGAAAATAACAACAGAATTTAGGATCAAAGAGAATAATTTACCATAAAGATGAGAATCCAAAGACCCATTGCAAATGTATTCATAAACCAGCAATCTCCTCCCACCCTCCACACAGTATCCAATCAACATCACAACATTACGGTGTTGAGCACAACTTAAAACCTCAACTTCTGAGCAAAATTCTTGATCACCTTGAGAACTAGCCAATTTATGTTGCTTGACAGCAACAACCTGGCCATCTGGTAAGACACCACGGTGAACGGAACCAAATCCACCTTCAGCCAAGAAATTTGCTTCTGAAAATCTATCTGTAGCAAGTTCCAATTCAGCATAGGTGAACCACCTGGGAGGATTACCAAATACAGGTGCCTTGTGCTGACATACTGAACACAGTGGAGGGGGGCCTGCAGGTTTATGCCTGGACAATGAAATTGCCTCTCTCACACTTTTGCTAATTTTCAAATCAAGCTTATACTTCAACACACCAATATCAGGTTCTTGATTTAGTATTGATAATTTCTCCAACAGTAACTCATATGTGGAAGTCAGAGATGGATGATTTGTTCTTTGTGAGGTTCCATCCAGTTGTTTTAAGAATTCATTGAAACGTGGACTTGTAGAAGGTGGATCCAGAATTTCACTATCTGTGTCAGAATCAGGTCCAAAACGATTTTGTCTTTCTTCATTGATAAATAAACACTCTTTCTTCAGGTTCCCATATATTCCAGAAACAAAAAATGGAGAAGTCCCTGGTTCTGAACTTGATATAGAAGAAGTTCCAACATCTGTTAAAGTTGATGGCGACTCTTGCTCTGGACTACTTGCAGGAGTCACAAATGGTCCCTGAATCACATATGCCTCATCATGCTTGCTTTTCAAATATTTTGTAGGTACTTCTATATCAAAGGGTGTGGGGCAAGCCACATGAGGTTCCGTTGTTGGTTTTCCAGCCAAATTCAAGCGAAGAACCTTTGGTTGAGATCGTTTCATAACCACAACATTACATTGCAGCTCTTCCATGCAGCATTTTTTCTCATGTTTCAGTTGTCTGTCAAGAATTGTAAATGATAGTGAATTGAATAGACCACAGAAATGGAGGGAACAGAAATTCTGAGTAGATAGTTTCAAACGTGAAATTTGTTAGCTAGTAACAACATTGTGAAATCAACAGCCCCTAAGACTGCGTGTAAAATGTATGCAGTTAACTAAGCAACAGTTCTTATTATATGTCATGTAAGAAAGCAAAGTGTCATCTTTTTTATTACTTATCCAATATAACCCAGTTTGATTGAGCTTTCTTGGATTCGGCAGCCACAACTCCACATGGCAAGCCAGAAACAATTTTTACCCTGACTTTTATCTGTTAAGAAGAATCAGACAGTGGAAAAATTTTCAAGATTAGACAGGGAGTATATAAGAATAAAACGATTACAAAATTGATTAATGTACTGACCTTCTCTGGGTCATAAATATCATGTAGTTGACGCATCATTTGGGAGCATGAATCTACAATATAATCCTTCTGATCTGAACTAGTTCCTGAGAAGGACCTCTTGTGACCAGTGGTGCAATCACTGGTGAATCTTGAAAGTCCCCATAACTTTTTACCTGGAAATGCATTTTGCTTGCATGAATTTCAACACCAGCTATCCTAAAGTCGATATAACCAGGCAGAAATAAAAGAAAGAAGGGAGAAACACTAAGGTCTTTAAACTGCAATGCTGGAATCTAAATAGTTAAAGATTTTGATGGTGCTTGTTTATGGGTCATTGATGATCTATTTATGACCTATGCTACAAAGAAATGTCAAGTATGTGAAGCAGCTGTACACAACATTAGAGGGGTATGGTTATGAAACACCCTGTAGGACACTGCCAACAAAGGAAGAGAAAAAAAAAAAATTGCAATTTGCTGTAAGTCTTGTCATGCTTTCTTTAAGCAATAAGATGAAATAATCTCAGAAGGAAGATGAAGAACCAGTACAGCCATGGCATCAGATGCTTCATTTTAAAACCAAACCAAGCTAGTCCTCAGTAATCCTCCTAAGATCTAGATATTGAAGATAGCATGTTCAAATGAGACCACCAAACCAATGAATATTATCATGCAACCAAACAATCATACAGAATTGTCTGGCAGGTGAATAATTCTCCAGGAAGGGACCCTTAATCTTGAAAGATTTGAGAACAATTAAAAGACCTTACAGCAAATCAAAAGCCATTTGAACATTATCCTATAAATTTCTATACAAGTAAACATTTTCATGTTACAAGGGGAAACGGAGGAGAAAAGGGAAGGCTTGAGAAGAATACTTGAAGAAAGAGCAGGTAGAACCACCAGAAGCTTAATGTAATCTCCGGGTTGAACAACGTGAGTTAAAGCCCACACCAAAGCACTTCTGGGAATGTCCTTCGATGCCTTAACCGCAACAACCACAACTTTCCCCTTCAATCCCGGAAAACCCTTCTGCTCCATTTCCACACTCGCCTTTCTCAACACAAATTCACAACCAAAACCCCATCAAATTTCTCCATCAGCAACCAAAAGATCTCATTATGAACACTCGAACATCGCTGAAACCACGATACTTTTCAGATTTCCCCTCAAAAAACAAAAAGTGGAAGAGAGTACGTGCAACTCAAGGCACTTTTTAACAACAGAGAAACAGCTCTTTCCGTAAAAAGGGACGTGTAAAAATCCAAAACCACAACCCTGATCGAGAACCCAGTTCTTACAAGAACCGAACCAAGTCTCTTTCATAACAAAAGAAGCTTACTTTATTTCTCTTCTTTCTTCATGTAAAGTGCGTGAAGTTAAAAAAGTTGTTTAAACAGAATCATTTGATTCTCAACAAGTAAAGCTGTAATTTAACAAGGGTTTGGCATTGGCAGCACAGCTTGGACTTTGTACTAGTTGCAGTACATTAATCTCCGCTCCTGCTTTGCGAATAAATTACAAGAGAAAAACCGCCAAATCAGAAAGGGAAAGTTAAGCTTAACGACAAAACAGAAACCGGCGGTTTAACTAAACGACACCAAATAAATATTTGTAAACAATTGGCATTCAGATTGGACTTTTGATTTGCTCTAATCTTTATAATAATATTTCTCGACATTGACATTCAATTAGGTATATATGTGCAAAAAATTTCAAGTTTATGATTGGAAAGTAGTTCACTTTCCACTCATTTTCACTGATTTTTCCACATGGTTAGGCGCAGAATTAGTTTTCATTTTTATTTTTTTAATATGAAATTAATATGTGAGATATTGGAATTATTATAAAATTAATTTAATTTAGTGTGATCTTAGAAAGTATTCATGGAAGAATAAAAGGAAAAAAATTTTATGGGGAGGATACAAAATTAGCAATCTGAAAATGACTTGAATGATTTGAAATATAAATTTTGAAATTGTAAACCAAATAGCATATTCCACTTATTAGTTGTACCTAGAGGATAAGATAGGATACAAAAATGTAGCAAAGTTTTGTTATTGTTATTTATTGTTTTATGAACTATTAGGGCACATTAATTAATTATTGGGTCTGTAGGCATGTGCCTCAAAATATGTACAACATGAATGTGTGCCCAATTTCAATGTTATTTTGTTTTCTTGTGCTTAGATATGGTACAACATTTCATATTGGTAGGACAACCCATGGTGGGACAACAAAGGAAACATCAATAGTGAACTTTTTTATTAAATATCATTTTTAATATTTTAATAAACTTTTTGATTAAAAATGCATGTCTTTTTTTTTTTTTTGCTGTTAATATGCTTCTTGTTTTAAGAGTTAATGTCTCATTGGCTAGGCGTTTTAACTTCTTGTGTTTGCATGTACTCTAATTAGAAGTTTAATTAGTTTTGATTGCTTTTGATCAATAATAATTTAGTCAGTACGCTGTTGTTGTTATGATCATCATCACCATCATCTTTTGCTAGGTGCATTAATATTCAAAGTGGAAGAAAATTTATTTATATTTGCGTGTAATTTCTTTAATTGAGAAATTAGAAAGGACATTTAATAAATTTTAAGATCTAAAATTTATCATATAACCCTTTGAAAAGTTATTAAAATTTTCTTTAAAAGTTAAAATTACAGAAGAATATCTTAAAAAAAATGCTTAATCAAAATATAACATTAACAGAATTTTAATAGGAAGTTACATTCGATTACATTTTATTTGAAATTTAAAATAAAAGAATAAGATGGAGAGAGAAAGAGTAATTGGAATTAAATACTTTTAATATGGATTAAGATATTCAAATTTTAAATTTCAAAATAATTGAATATGTAGTATAGTACTATAGCACATGGTTGGATAGTCCCATTATATTATCATGTCCAACGGAAAACTATTATGTTGGTATGGTAAAAAAATGGTTTCACTTAAACATTTTATCTACTATATTGGGTAGAATGATGGTGGGCTCCCATTATATTATCATGTCCAACGGAAAACTATTATGTTGGTATGGTAAAAAAATGGTTTCACTTAAACATTTTATCTACTATATTGCAAAATTAAAGGTAGAATGATGGTGGGCTTGTGGGCTTAATGTGACAAATGAAGTGGGCCTAACCCAAAAAGTTCCAAAAGTTTCAAACAATGGAGTAACTTCGAATATCTCTTCATAAATCATATCGGTCATTTTACACACGTCCAACGGAGAGCAAGACACAGCGTAGGATTGCACGAGCATTAAACCTTTGCTAAAATTAGGCCAAATTTCGGAAGAAATCGAGTAAAGAATTCAGGAAGGCACTGAATTTCACAGTCACTAAAGCTAAAGCTTGCGGCCTCCTCTTTTCTTTTCTTTTCTTTTCTTTTCTTTTCTTTTCGCAATAATAAAGTTAAAAGCATAATAATAATAACGTAAGATTCTGTGTGTCTCCTTCCTCGATTACTTTTCAACATTGTAAGACACACAAACTAGTTGTAGTATCTGAATCTCACCTATTACTATTCAGTCAGCTAACATGGTCAATTCTCACAGGTGGATGATTATAAATAAGGCATCTCATTCTCATGTAATCCAAATGATACGTCTACTTATTAAAATCTCTGTTTCCATATTCTTACTCAAATTTTGTTTTTGTATTTAATGCTTAATATGCTATATCACTCACACTACCCTTTTACACATTTATTTATATTCACTAATAACCTAATAGTCCACAACTTTGGTAAAATTTTTATTTAATACAGAACTCGAGAATTTTATCTTTTATATAATAATGAAAAATCTTGAATTATAACGCACTTAAGTAACACTTTAAATTTTGAATAAAATAAAAATAAATTACAAGAAAAAATGATTGTTGAATACTTAAATATATATATATTAATTCCAATAATTTAAAAAATAAGATTTAATTAAATACAGAGTATTTAGAATATGTACTAGTCTCATTTTATGATTTATTTGTGGAAATTAATTATATCATTATGTAAATTAAGAAATTTAGAAGTCAATTATAATTAAATAAATAAATTTTTAAACAACTAAGATTAAAATATATATTTTAGACATGTTAATCTATTCATCTTTAGAAAGCTTTATGGCAACTTCTTTCATTATGAGGGGCAATCTGGTCTTTGCGTTACGAACAGGCCTCTGCATAAAAGGGCGCAAATAACGGTTGTTTTCTGCTGCAGCGGGCACCGTTGCAAATGGGAGCGGCTGAGGTAGCCGTTGCTGTTACCAGGACTAAGAGAGAAGGATGCAAGCGAACCAAACACGACTCCCACTTCTCTAAATGGAAGGTTTGCATCTCTCTTTCTTTCTTTCATTTCCTCTAGATTTCATCTTCATCAATTGTAATTGCATCTGTAATTGGATTCCTTTTCTGCAATTTTCTCACTTTATTCACAATTTCTGTGGTGTTGAACCAAATTTGGCCTTCTGGGTTTCTTGATCACGGTTGAAAAACCACATCTTTAATTAACTTTGTTCCTAGACTATTTTTTTCCCGATCAAAATCATTCCCTAGATTCAATCTTGGACAGCATTTCCACGTGCTAGCCCATCTGGTCTACTGTTCAGTAGTATTATAAACATGAATGATAAAACTTGTTGTGTTTGGATTCGTGATTTCGGTGGACAATGCTGTGTATGCGTCTATATTTAGGTTCTTGTTGGACCATCGGATTGGGAAGATCATTCACTTGGGAAGGAAGGAGCAGATAGGTATAGGGTTCATAACCTCCCTACTGCATCAGGTCCTGGACTTTATGAGCTTGGAGTAACTGTATCTCGCACTGATTTACGGCGTAAAGCTGACAAGCTTGACTCTGATGGTGTGGTTGTGGTTTATCTTGGACAAGCTGACAATGTCCGAACACGACTCCAGTGTTATGGCCGTAGTGGTGCTCATTTGAATAATGCGAATGATGGACTTGGATGTTTCGATGATATCTTCAGTAGAGGTCACTCCATTGTGTATAGATGGGCTCCTGTAAGTGCATCTTTTACACCCTTTGAGTTTTGAGTTGCTTCGGTTTGCCTGTTCTGTACTTTCTTGGTGATAGGCATGGCATATTGTAGGGAGAACACTTCTTTTATTCATTTATTTAATGATCTGATGCGTACAATAAATTCACTTGGATAGATGATATTAGGCCCATTTTTTAACGTCAACAATCATGACTTCTGATCTCAATAGAAGTTTGAAAGTGATTATTGGCAGATTGAAGAACAGTGAGAGGACAATATGCTCTGGAGCATTATTTTCATTTTATGATGTTTTATATTGAATATATCATGAAGATTTTTTGGTGTTCAACGTTCATTCTTATCTATTCTTATCTAAACAATCACGTTTTGAATTATATCATACTGCATTTTTTTTTTTCATTGGCACTAGCTGAAACAAGTACTCAGGGAAGCACTAATCCTAATGTTCTAAATATATCCTGTAGATCAAGGCTTGTGAGCCGGCCTAGGGGTTATTCTATAAAGCTCTACTCAGTTCACTGTACATCCAATTAATGAATACAGAAACAGACAAGACAAAATTAATTGATGGATAAAATTAGCCCAAACTGGCAAATGATAAGTTTTGGTGTAGAGAAAGTCCTGAGAGCTAGTAATACAATAGAGTTGTTCTAAGCATGGGTTTCCTTCTTAGTTCTTGGAATAGCATGAATGCAACAGATTTTTCTTTCTTTCAAATGTTACCGTATCCATAGCATATTGCAGAAACCAGTTCTTGTATCTTTTAACTTATAGTTAACAATGAATGTGCCACATTTGATTTAATTAATCTAGCTGATAGTTTTAAAGCCTGCATTTTTATATAGGCACAATTATATGAATTTGTATTAGATATATTAAACACTCTTATACAGGTAACAGATGTTTGAGTGGTTCCGGTTATGTCATATTTACATATGAGTCAATAGTATTTCAATTCTTCTGGTTATGTTATGCTGGTTTGCATGGATGTAGGTAGGCCTACACGAAAAGTTTGGTTTATAGAGTGCAAAATTTTATTTATTTTATTATTATTTTCCTTTGTTCATGTTTGACAGATGAAAAACAAGGCAGCTGCTCTGAAAACAGAAAGTGAGCTTCTCAATACATTTGATTATGCATGGAACAAAGGCAGTAACGGTACACGTCGCCGTGATGATGTTCTCCAGAAACTCGATAAAGTTTCCTCAAACTATATTCAGTTTCCCAAAACTATCAGGAAGCTCCTATATATCAGTCAAAAGCCAGCAGGCATTACAATCAAGGCAAGCAAGCTGCCTTTGGAGAGGAATAAATTCAGCACTTATGCTGATGAGGAGAGTCACAATTTCTTTTCTGAAATTTTTAAGTTTACCAAATCAAGGCCTAGATTAGTTTTGGATAAATGTGGTGCCAATGAGGATTGTACTGGTATTTGTGGGGTTTCCTTAGGTGATGATTTTGTCTGTAGAATGCCAACAGTTGAAGGAAGAAAGAGGTGCTCTCAACACAGAGGTTTGAGGATCAGTGGGTCAAACCCAGTGAAGCTTCCAGTGGTTGCAGAGAAGTGCTCAGTTGGTGAGGGCGTCAGTTCCATCTGTGGAGTAGTATTGGATGACGGCAGTCTTTGTAGAAGACCACCAGTTCAAGGGAATAAAAGGTGTGAAGAGCACAAATGGAGAAAAATTAATGGATCCACTTCTAAGACAATGGGAACATCACAATTTGTGCACGATGCGGTTTTTGATTCCAATCCTCGCGGTGGTTCAAATTTTTCTGAAATGTATGGACCTGAGAAGGTAGAGCCTCAAATATCCTTGGACAGGTCTGCAACCAAACTGCACGATGATACTATATGCGGGGTGGATTTAGTAGATGGGACTTTTTGTACCAGGCAACCTTTTAAGGGAAGAGTGAGATGCGAGGAGCATAAGGGGATGAAGACTAAAGGGATCAAATCTAAATCAGCCACACAGGATAAATCTCATGTGTATGATGCAGGTTCAAATCTCAGTACATTCGATGACAGGGACTATTGTAGTTCTGTTTGTGGAGCACAAACACTTAATGGATCATATTGCAGAAGGCCTGTTAAGGGAAATACAAGGTGTTGGCAACATTCAAAACAGGTGTTTGATATGCGTTCACCAATCATGTCATGTAATGATTGGTATTATGGAGGAAGCTCTGTCTGCAGAGCTCCTACACGGAGCGGTTCTTATTGTAGAAGAACAGTTAATGGGGGTGGAAGGTGTTGGCAGCATTGAACAAAGTGTGGTGTTATATATTGTAACTTACAGAAAGAATCCATTCGTAAGGGAGCTTCTTGCACTGCAAGTTCTTAGAGGAAGCTGTTTGTATGTTGTATCATAGTCTCTTTACATGACAGTTCACCCAGTTGAACTAAGCTTCAGTTTGCATTTTCTTAGGCCAGTCTGATCAGAAATCCTTTGTGTTCCTGTAGAAAGCAAGTTCCTAGTTGCATATTTATCCTTGGCTATGGAGAAGTAAATCGTTTAATTTAATAAATAAAGTGTATTGACCTTGCTGTATTAACACTTTTCATCATCGTAGTTGATATTTGGATATTTATAACATGGGGACGTATGTGAGAATAACTTTTTACCATCTTTAAAGGAAAAAAAAAAGAGAAGAAATTCATAACTAAGTAGGATATGTCAGTTTTTAATCTAGTTTACTGTTATTTTGGTGGGTTAGACTTGAGAAATTGGTGGGATTTGATAAGAAAAAGTTATGGAAATAAACTGGGGAGTCTTTTGTATTTAAAGGTGTTAAAAGGAAGTTAAGTTTTGTTGCAAGACAGAAAAGAAATTTAATTTTAGTTTTGTAATATATAAGATAAAAAGAAAAAGTGAGAGGGGAGAGAGAATGAAATAAAAAACAAAAAAGATAACAATAAATTTAGATAAAAATATAAAATAATAAAAAGATTTATATTTATTCAACAAGTAATGCTATATTTTACTTTTTAATATTTACTTATTATTAAATTACTTATGTTATTTTGCATTTAATTTTTTCAATAAAAATGTAATTTTTGTTTATCAATTATAGTCAAATCTCTATCTTGACAGCATGGACAATGAATGTCACGTCTATGTTGATGATGACTTGCAAAAATCTGGACTTGATTTAAAAATTTATTAATAAATAAAGGAAAATTTTAAAATTAACCCTAAATATTTAAAATACAAAAATATCTCTATTATTTAACAAAATACTCAATCATCTCCTACTATTTCAGAAAATACTCACTTATTACCCTAACATTACTACTTTTTTTTTTTTGGTTGCCCTAACATTATTTCATGTTATTATTTCTATCTAATTTTTGGGTACTTAGAATATCATGCCAAGTGTTAAGCTTTCAAGTAATTAATATTGTCCTCCCTCAAAATTTCCTTCACCATCATCGTCCTTATCTTCTTTTTCTGTTTTGAGGTGAGCTTTGGTGATGGTGGTGGGTGACAGTAGTGAGTGATTGAGACTTTCATCTCGACAGAAAGAGAGAGGAGGAAAGAGAGAGCTAAGTGTGTCTGCAAAGGGATCAATCAATACTGACATGATTGAGTGGAGCAGTGGACCTATCTACGTTGACATGGCTTTTATTACCTTTTCGTACTAAATGGAAACGTGAGTTCTCATTAAATCATAACTTTTTTTATATGTGAATTTAAACAAACCTCAGGGTAGGTATATGAAAATTACCCTAATGGAGTAACTTGTAATATCCCGTCCCCCAGTCGAGCGCAAGCCTTAGCGTAGGATTGCAGCACTGTCATTTAAACTTTTAGTTAAAGTTATTATTATAAAAGGAAGGCCAACTTTGGAAGAAATCGGGTTAAGAATTCAGGAAGGCACTGAATTTCACAATCACTAAAGCTAAAGCTTGTGGCCGCCATCCCTTTTTTTCTTTTCTTGACTTTACTTTTCTTATCTGCAATAATAAAGTTTTAAAGATAATAATAATAATAATAATACGTCAGATTCTGTTCGTCTCTTTCCTCCATGACCTTTTAGCAGGGCTTGCTGCCATTCTACATTTCGTGCCCATCCTGTCTATCCTGCCTCCCCTCCTCAGTAGCCAAATAATTGATAATTAGTTTCATTATCTTTTCATAAAGTAATAAATATGACAGAAAATAGAATTCTTTTCATCGTTTTTATAATTTACGAAAAAATAAAATAAAAAGTTAAGACAAAATCTCTGTTTCCATATTCTTACTCAAATGTTGTTTTTCTATTTAATGCTCAATGTGCAATAACACTCATGATGCATGCGACCCTTTTACTCATTTATATTCATTAATAAGCTAATAATAACCCACAACTTTGATAAAATTTTTATCTACTAAGGAGTTTAATTTTATCTTCAATATAATAGTAGAAAAATTTTTGAATCATAACGTATTTAATTGACATCTCAAATTTTGGTTAAAATATAAATAAATTAAGGAAAAAATGATTCTTAAATCTTTAATATATATATTTCACTTGTTAAAAATTATTTATTTGAATTCTAATTTTTATTAAATAAGTAGTATTTAGAATAATGACGATAACCTATTTTAAATAAGTTATAGATATTACTCGACAGTTAAATAAATAATTTCTGGGCAGATGAGATTAAAATATTTATTTGGCAATAATTTAGGAATCTAACATTTGTTATTATCTAAATTCTATTTAGCTTAGAAAGCTTTATGACAGCTTCTTTCATTATGAGGGGCAATCTGGTCTTTGCATTACGAACCTGCCTCTCTCCATAAAATGGCGCACATAACGATCGTCTTCTGCAGCCGAGGCCACCGTTGCAAATGGAAGCGACTGAGTTAGCCCTTGCTGTTATTAGCAGGACTAAGAGAGAAGAATGCGAGCGAACCAAACACGGTCCCCACTTTTCTAAATGGAAGGTTTGCAGCTCTCTTTCTTTTCTTTTCTCTACATTTTATCTTCATCAATTGTAACTACATCTGTAACTGGATTCCTTTTTTGCAATTTTCCCACTTTATTTACAATTTCTGTGGTGTTGAACCAAATTTGGCCTTCTGCGTTTCTTGGTCACGGTTGGAAAATGACATTTTTAATTAACTTTGTTCATAAACTATTTTTTTTCCCGATGAAAATCATCCCCTTGATTCAATTTTGGACAGCATTTCCACACGGTAACCCATCTAGTTACTGTTCAGTAGTATTATAAACATGAATGCTAAAAATTGTTGTGTATGGATTGGTGATTTCGGTGGAGAATGCTGTGCATGTGTCTATGCTTAGGTTCTTGTTGGACCATCAGATTGGAAAGATCATTCACTTGGTAAGGAAGGAGCAGATAGATACAAGGTTTATAACCTCCCTACTACATCAAGTCCTGGACTTTATGAGCTTGGAATAGCTGTATATCGCACTGATTTAGGGCGTAAAGCTGACAAGCTTGACTCACGTGGTGTGGTTGTGGTTTATGTCGGACAAGCTGACAATGTCCGAACACGGCTCCAGTCTTATGGCCGTAATGGTGCTCATTTGAATAATTCGAATGATGGACCTCGATGTTTTGACGATATATTCAGTAGAGGCTATTCCATTGTGTATAGATGGGCTCCTGTAAGTGCATCTTTTACACCCTTTGAGTTTTGAGTTGCTTCGGTTTGCCTGTTCTGTACTTTCTTGGTGATAGGCATGGCATATTGTAGGGAGAACACTTCTTTTATTCATTTATTTAATGATATGATGCATTCAGTAAGTTCACTTGGATAGATGATATTAGGCCCAGTTTTTAACATCAACAATCATGACTTCCGATGCCAAAGAAGTTTTGAAGTTGATTATCGTCAGATTGAAGAGCAGTAAGAGGACAATATTCTCTGAAGCATCATTTTCATTTAACGAGATTTTATATTGAATATGATATCACGAAGAATTTTTTGGTGTTCATTCTTATCTATTCTTATCTAAGCAATCACGTTTTGAATTATATCATACAGCATATTTTTTTTCGATGGTGTTCACTAAAGCAAGTACTCAGGGAAGCACTAAGCCTAATGTTCTACATATCCTGTAGATCAAGGCTTGTGAGCTGGCCTACGTATTATTACACAAAGCTCTACTCAGTTCACTGTACATCCAATTAATGAATACAGAAGCAGACAAGGCAAAATTAATTGATGGATAAAATTAACCCAAACTGGTAAATGATAAGTTTTAGTATAGAGAAAGTCTTGAGAGCTAGTAATACCACAACAGAGTTGTTCGATGCATGGGTTTCCTTCTCAGTTCTTGGAATAACATGAATGCAAGAGATTTTTCTTTCTTTCAAAGGTTATTGTATCCATAGCATATTGCAGAAACCGATTCTTGTATCTTTTAACTTATAGTTAACAATGAATTTGCCATACTTGATCTAATTGATCTAGCTGATAGTTTTAAACCTGCATTTGTATATAGGCGCGAATATATGAATTTGTATTAGATATATTAAACACTCTTATAAAGGTAACGGATGTTTCAATGGTTCTGGTTACGTAATATTTACATATGAGTCAATAGTATTTGAATTCTTCTGATTATATGCATGGCTAGAAGTAGGTCTACCTGCAAAGTTTGGCTGATAAAGTGCAACATTTTATTTATTTTATTATTATTTTTTTTGCTCATGATTGACAGATGAAAAACAAGGAAGCTGCTCTCGAAGCAGAAAGTGAGCTTCTCGGTAAATATGATTATCCATGGAACAAAGGCGGTAATGGTAGACGTCGCCATGATGATATCCTTCCGAAACTCAATAAAGATTCCTCAAACTATATTCAGTTTTCTAAAACTATCAGGAAGCTCCTATATATCAGTCAAAAGCCAGCAGGCATTACAATCAAGGCAAGCAAGCTGCCTTTGGAGGGGAATAAATTCAGCACTTATGCTGATGAGGAGAGTCACAATTTCTTTTCCGAAATTCATAAGTTTACCAAATCAAGGCCTAGATTAGTTTTGGATGACTCCAGTGCCAATGAGGATTTTACTGGTATTTGTGGGTCAAACCCAGTAAAGCTTCCAGTGGTTGCAGAGAAGTGCCCAATTGGTGAGGGCTTCAGTTCCATCTGTGGAATAGTATTGGATGACGGCAGTCTTTGTAGAAGACCACCAGTTCAAGGGAATAAAAGGTGTGAAGAGCACAGATGGAGAAAAATCAATGGATCCAATTCTAAGACAACAGGAACATTACAATATTTGCCTGACGCGGTTTGTGATTCCAACCCTCGCAGTGGTTCAAATTTTTCTGAAATCTATGGACCTAAGAAGGTACAGCCTCAAGTATCCTCGGACAGGTCTGCAACTAAACTGCACTATGATACTATATGCGGGGTGGATTTAGTTGACGGGACTTTTTGTACCAGGCAACCTGCTAAGGGTAGAGTGAGATGTGAGGAGCATAAAGGGATGAAGATTAAAGGGATCAAATCTAAATCAGCCACACAGGATAAATCTCATGTGTATGATGCAGGTTCAAATCTCGGTACATTCGATGACAGGTACTATTGTAGTTCTGTTTGTGGAGCACAAACACTTAATGGTTCATATTGCAGAAGGCCTGTTAAGGGAAATACAAGGTGTTGGCAACATTCAAAACAGGTGTTTGATATGCGTTCACCAATCATGTCATGTAATGATTGGTATTATGGAGAAAGCTCTGTCTGCGGAGCTCCTACACGGAGCGGATCTTATTGTAGAAGAACAGTTAATGGGGGTGGAAGGTGTTGGCAGCATTGAACAAAGTGTGGTGTTATATATTGTAACTTACAGAAAGAATCCATTCGTAAGGGAGCTTCTTGCACTGCAAGTTCTTAGAGGAAGCTGTTTGTATGTTGTATCATAGTCTCTTTACATGACAGTTCACCCGGTTGAACTAAGCTTCAGTTTGCATTTTCTTAGGCCAGTCTGATCAGAAATCCTCTGTGTTCCTGTAGAAAGTAAGATCCTAGTTGCATATTTATCCTTGGATATGTAGAACTGAATCGTTTAATTTAGTAAATAAAGTGTATTGCCCTTGCTGTATTAACACTTTTCATCATCCTAGGTGATATTTGGATATTTATAACATGGGGATATATGTGAGAATAATTTTTTTGCTATCTTTGAAGGAAAAAAAAAAAATGAAATTCATAACTAAGTAGGATATGTCAGTTTTTACTCTAGTTACTGTTATTTTAGTGGGTGAGAGTAGAGAAATTGGTGGGATTTAGTAAGAAAAAGTTATGGAAATAAATTGGGGAGTCTTTTGTATTTAAAGGTATTAAAGGAAGTTAACTTTTGTTGCAAAACAGAAAAGAAATTTAAGTTTAGTTTTGCAACACATAAGATAAAAATAAAAAGTGGGAGGGGAGAGAGAATGAAATAAACAACAAAAAAGATAATAATAAATTTAGCTAAAAATATAAAATAATAAAAAGATTTATATTTATTCAATAAGTAATGCTATATTTTACTTTTTAATATTTACTTATTATTAAATTACTTATGTTCTTTTGCACTATTTTTTCTATAAAAATGTAATTTTTGTTTATCAATTATAGTCAAATCTCCATCTTGACAGCATGGATAATGACACGTGTAAGTTATAATGACTTACAAAAATTTGGAGTTGATTTAAAATTTATTAATAAATAAAGGAGTAGTTTTAAAAATTAACCCGGGATATTTAAAATACAAAAATAGCTCTATTATTTAACTTAATACTCAATTTTCCCCTACGATTTTATAAATACTCACTTATCCCCCTAACATCTCTATTATTTCCTGTAGTTATTTCTATCTAATTTTTGGGTACGTACAATATAATCCTCAAGAGTTAAGGTGTCAAGTAAACAATACTATCCTTAGACGCTTAGATGTAAGTAAACACTCATACTAAATTAAAATAATTTTATTGTTGTATTCATTATCTTGCTACTTCCAACACAAAAATTTTTCTACTTCTTTTACGCAAAAAATCTAGAAAACCCATATGTTAATTTATGAGAGAGAGCCTAAGAAATCTTCATAATTTTTTATGGTTTGTTATTGAGAAAGGAGAAAACACTATTGTTGTATATGGGATTTCTGGGGATTTCTTCTACTTCTGATTCGATCCCATTTTGCACTAATTTATAGAGGCCTTTGGGATTTGTAGGTTTTTTGTAATTGCGATTTGGAATATTGGTATTTGTGATTTACTTGGCAAATTTTTCATCAAATTATTCTTACGTTGTGTTTGTGTGGGAGAAAAGAAAGCGATAAATATAAAAATTAAATTAGAGATAAAAATAAAGGATGGTATTCTACCGAGTAAGATCAAGATTTTGAATATTTTGGATTAATTACTGAAGGAAAAATGAAATCAGATTGAATTGGAATTGAAAGAGATGATGATGCTTTTTTTTTTTTTTTTCCTAATATCTCTATCATAGAGGGTGTTGAAAGAGGGGGAAAGAAAGAGAGAGATAGAGAGAACGTGTTTGACAATATTCCTTTCACACGGATCCTAAGATGTTAATCAGTGCTTTTAAAACATAAGTATGAAAGGAATAAATTGGTCTTTTATATTTTATTTAACAAATAAAAATATAACTACTAAAACGTCTCCTTTAGTTTCTACCTACTCCCAGTTTTATCACAAATTCACAATAACCAATTTTTATTAACATAATTTATATTAATAATATTGAAATATAATTTTAATTTAACCCAATTAAAAAAAAATAATAAAAAAAAAAAGAGGCTCTGTAGTCGTACTAAGGCAGCGCAACAACCTCTCTAGACCGCTCAGCTTCCAGGCAGCAGCCTATGTAGGCTGCGCAACGACCAGGAATCAGCTTCTCTTGGCCGACAACTCTGCTAGGTTCCTGCGTTTGGTGGCCTTTTATAGTCGTTCTCCAAAAGAGAGGGTAATATCTCTTAAATATATACAAAGAAATTAACACACACCTCCCTTCAAATTTAAAATATCTTTAAAATTTAAATTTATATAAAAACAAAATAAATAATTAAATAATTCAAAAAAAATTTTAAAAGTTAAATTTGAAATTATTTATCCAATTTTTTTTATGATATTTTGAACTATTGTCAAAATCTTTTATAATATTTAAATTATTTTGAGTTATGTATGAATATAAATAAAAAAAAATAATAATAATAATAAAAAAAATATTAATGAAAATGAAAATAAATAAAATTAAAATATATATAATAACTATTCATATTATCAATATGCTATAAAAATAATAAATTATTTACTTTAATTAATTGTTTATGTTATCAAATTTTAGAGATTTATTATTATTTTTAAATAATTATTATTGTATATGAATATAATTGTTATTTTAGAGATATTTTGAAACGGTTAGGACTAATAAATGTATTAGACTAAATCTTTAAAATTAAAAGATAATTTATAAAAAAAAAATTGACAATTATCTCGTGTTTGAAAAAAAGTATTATTTTAATAAAATATTCATAAGTGTAACAGTTAACTAAGTGTCAATCTTGATAGCTAACAATCCAAATAAAGTATATATGAGTTTACCTTCAATTGATGTACGGATCTCGTGGGAGGTATATATATATATAAATATATATTTATATTAATAAAGTGTATGTATTAATATTATCTTATCTCCACCAAATATCCTATAGCTAACTTTTTCTCCACCAAATCCTTAAAAGGTTTGATACTGTACAAAATTTGTAGCAAACCTCCCAAAGTAACCGTTGTCGAAAGGTGATCAACTGTAAAATTTTTATAACATAAAGTTTATTGTCAAAATTTGTTAGAATTTTTTAAAATAAATTATTTTAATTAAATGGCCTATTTTAAAAATTATATATAATTAATATTGTAAAAAAATTGATAACAAATTTGTAAAAAAAAAATTAAGGCTCAAAATATTATTAATAATTTTTGAATTTAAATATTTCTAGGAAGATTATATTAATTATTACAAAATAAGAATAAAGACTATATAATCATTTTATATCTTCTAATAATTGAGCGGTAAAGTAATTAATTTAAAATAAAAATAATCATCTCCTGATCTCTTCTTATTATGTTAGGAATATCTCGACGGGTTAGAAACTCAAGGTAAGTTACTTTTTTTAAAAAAAAATTAGGGATAAAATACAATACTCTTAATTAATTTAGATTCTGAGGATAAAATAGTAACTTAATTTGATCTTTAATATTTCATGAGTAAAATAGAACTTTACTTAATCAACGACAGTTATTTGTTAAAAGTACAAAGTTAACTAGGCGTAGGATTGTATTGAATATTTTATAAAAATTTTAAGAGCAATATAAATTTATCAAAAAAAAATATTGTTATTAATTTCAAAAAATTCCTAAAAGGCGTGAGTTCAATTCCTATCCCTTGTTGGGAATATGAATTCCCCAGCAAATTTGGGTATTTCACATAAATTTATAAATAAATTTTCCTCTCTAATAAAGGTAGATTATTTGCGATTCTTACCCCTTGTTGGGAGTATGAATTTCCTAGCAAATTTGAGTATTCTTTTAAAAATTTTTAGGTAAATTTTTTTCTCCAATGAAGATAAATTATTTGGATGCAAGGTGTGTTATAACGGTATCTTGAACTTTTTAGTAGACTCCTGATTGTATATTAATAGACTTATATATAATATAAGATTGTAACACTCAAAAAAATATTTAGAGAAATAACAAATGATTGTGTTTTAGTAGACTTGTAAATGATATAAGATTGTAACACTAAAAAAAATAATTCAAAAAATAATAAATACTCAAAAAGTTTTAGGCATTGTTAGATATTCTTAACGTTGTAGGTAAACTCTTGGACGGGATGAAAATTAAATTTTTGTTAATTTGACTAGGTGATATTATTACTTTGGTTAGCAGGCATGACAATTAAAAAGGAGAATTAAAACATATCTCTTTTTAGGTTTAACTTTTTAATATTTACAGAGAATGTTTAGAAAGAAAAATGCATACTTTATCTGAAACTATTCACGTCTGTTACCTTACTATTAAATTTAACGACATTAGAGTAAAAATAGGACAAACTTTTAAGATAGAATGCAAGAAGCAGAGGGAAATGTATTTCCCAGGCATCATTGACAATAAAACACCCACAAGGCAAATAAAAAGGAAAAGAAAAATTGAATCTAAAAGCGTTGAAGCGTGTACTCAACTTATTGCCATCACATTCATTATTGTTCAGCTGCCAAAAAATAAATACCCAAATAGAAAAATTAAAAACCCACAAAAATTAAAATACAAAGAGTAAGGGGAAGATGAAAGGATATGGAGTTCGACAGATCTGGCCTCCGTCTGCCTAGCAATTAAAGCAAGACTCAATCAGAAAAAATGTTAAGGAGCTAATAGTTAAGACACAATACTACTTGAAAAGATTTTAAACTTTGTCAGCTCATCAATATCTTGAGTGTCTAAAACTGTTGGGATTATTTTTATTTTTTTTATTTTTATTTTTTAATACGAAGGGCTATTGAGTCTTTTTATTGTAATTGAATGAAGTTGGATGGTTTTCAGGGGAGGTATGTGTTTCTTTTTTCAAATATTTTATTTAAGTGTTAAAAAATCAAATCCCAGGGGGGGTATGTGTTAATTTTCTTAAAAAAATTTATTGATAATCAATTTCAAGTTGCGTACTTGCATTTGTCACGCTAGTCAAATTAGGAGGGCAACAGGCGTGTCAGGAATCTTCTCGTTTAAAAACAAATTTTCTCGCGTTTTAGAAAATTATTTTGTGCATCTCGTGAACGACGTGATAATAAAGAATCGTCTGCATTTATGTTTATGTTTTTTTTAATCATTTCTGCCCCACGTGGCACCGCCATTTGGTAACACGAAAGATTTTCGGTCCAACTCTCTAGCGTTTTGCTCCTCTCTCCTCCGGACATTATAACTTCGAGGCCGCATCGGCAGATTAAAAGACCGCTGTGCTCCATAAGTCTTTTAGAATTCTCTCGACATTGATCGGAGTCCAAACATGCCTGCCGGCGAACTTAGATATCCTTCTCCGCCGGAAAATTCCACGACCGAAATATCCGCTGTCAATGACGAGGAATGGCTGTGGTCCCAGATCAAAGCCGAGGCCCGCCGCGATGCCGAATCGGAGCCGGCTTTAGCCAGCTACCTCTACTCCACCATCCTTTCTCATTCCTCTTTGGAGAGGTCACTGTCGTTTCATTTGGGGAACAAGCTCTGCTCCTCCACGCTTCTCTCCACTCTGTTGTACGATCTTTTTCTAAACACTTTTTCCTCTGACCCTGCTCTACGCGCCGCCACCGTCGCCGATCTTCGCGCCGCGCGTGTTCGTGACCCTGCTTGCGTTTCCTACTCCCACTGCCTCCTCAATTACAAAGGATTCTTGGCTTGTCAGGTACCAATTTATACTGGAATTGCAATATTTTGAAATTTCTTTTAACTATTACATATCCTTTTGGGAGTGCTTTTGTTTAACAGAAGGAGATAGATAAAGGAAGCACTTATGGAGTGCTTTCCAGGGTACTTACTTAGTGCATGTTTTTCTGGAAAGTGTTTTTGAGGTTTAAAAAGTTAATCTTATGCTGCTTTTTTCGGAACCAAGATTTGATAGATGCTTTTAGTGTAAATATTTATGCTAAACTTTCTGTGAAAAAGCACTCCCAAACGCACCTTAAACTTCTACGTCAAATAATCAGAGTTGTTGTTAAGTCCACTTATCACCAATTTGGGCATTTCTTTGGGGCTGAGTTTGAACAATTGCCATTAACGTCTCTAGTTATGTTTCTTTGCAAGGACTGTATCCTCTGTAGTTATTTTACTGTTTCGCCATTGATCGAGATCTAGATTTCTATTTGTTTATCTTTCATTTGTTTACCGTTTAAGGTTCCTTTGGTACTGCTTGCTTCTACTTAATTTTTGGGTACTATTTAACTTAACTTTGAAAATAAAGCTAAAAAAATGTTTGATGAATACTAATTTCTAGTGGGGAATGATCATTGTTCAACTAATATTTTGGCATTTTGTGATTCAGTTGTTTCAAAATCACGTTATCTCAATCCCTAATCAAGCCTAAGAAACTGTTTGCTAATGCTTTCTGAATGTTTTGAAATGATACAATAGTATATGTAAAAGGATTTCAGTGTGAAGTGTCAATTTAGATTTGAGAAGAAACTATACCTATGGCTTCCTATAGTTTCTATCTTTATTTGTTGTAACTGTCTTTCCTTTTGGGTTATTGCATTAGGCTCACCGTGTAGCACACAGGCTCTGGACTCAGTTACGGAGGCCGCTGGCACTTGCATTACACTCACGCATCTCTGATGTTTTTGCTGTTGATATACACCCAGCAGCAAGAATAGGAAAGGGGATTTTGTTTGATCATGCAACAGGTGTGGTAATTGGAGAGACAGCAGTGATTGGTAACAACGTATCCATTTTGCATCATGTTACCCTGGGCGGTACAGGGAAGGCATGTGGGGATCGACACCCGAAGATTGGAGATGGTGTGTTGATTGGGGCTGGTGCAACCATATTAGGGAATGTGAAGATTGGGGAGGGTGCCAAAATTGGGGCTGGATCGGTGGTACTGATTGATGTGCCACCAAGAACAACTGCAGTGGGGAATCCAGCAAGGTTGGTGGGAGGAAAGGAGAAGCCGACTACAAATGAGGAATGTCCGGGGGAGTCCATGGATCATACTTCCTTCATCACCGAATGGTCAGACTATATTATTTAATCATTTGATCTCACTGTTGTTACTGGTTATTGTATTATGCAAGTATATGTATTCCGCAATGCACTATGTTACAATACTGAAGCTGTTATTTATGTTTCTATCTTGTTTGGCATTGTGATCTTCGCGATGCTGGAATGTATTAATGATTTGGGCTTCCTTCCGAATCCGAATAAGTAAATGAACCAACTTAAGTTAAAAACTTATTGCAATGACAAGCTCGATCCACGGCTGTGATTATCTTGTTTGTGAATGATTGCTGTGTTTAATCCTTCTGATGGTAGATTGAAATCTCGGATTGTACAGGTTATTTAGTGATCAAAGGTAGCAATTCTCCAAGCCTAATCGTTGTCTGGTGCAGAGTATTTATTCTACATTAACATCAGTAATATCATCACGAGTATTTATTGTAAATTTAGATACTCCGACGTTAAGAAGGGTTAGATAGTACTTGCATATTATTTTGGAGAGAAAACTTGATTAATTAAATAAACGTATGGAAACACACATTATAATATCTTTTCGCCAATTTCAGCTTAATAATAAATATTATCGTGATAGCAACTAGACTGACTCACAAAGGCAAGGCTACAGAACTGTTATCACAAAATAGATTTGTGATATTTTTCCCGAACTTCGTTGGAGGTGGGATGTTCCCGATTCCAATTCCAAACGAGCAGAGTTTGAAATAGAGAGAGTTAGAAACGATGGCGACACTGGTACCCATTCAACGCGCTATGATAACATTTTCTACCCTGAACATTAAAATCAGCCACTCGTACTCTGCTTCTCAATCGGTCTCTCTTAAAACTTTATATCGCGTGAAACCTCTCTGCGCCTATGCAAACCCCAACTCCAGGGTTCATCGTCGCCGCGCTGGGGATAGACCCAACACTCGGTTTGACAAGAAACAGAGGAATTCTTCCTCCTCAAAGGAACAACAGCTTAAGACGGGCAATAATCGAAATGAGAACGACCCATTGCAAGGAAATGCACAATTAGGGAGTCTTGATGTTGATTTGATGAATTTGTGCAAGGAGGGTAAGGTTAAAGAGGCATTAGAGTATATGGGTCAAGGTGTTTCTGCTGGCTATGATGTGTTTCGTTCGTTGTTGGATTCATGTGGAAATTTAAGGTCGATTGAGATGGGAAAAATGGTTCATGAATTGTTAAAGAAATCAACTTTCATTAACGACGTTGACCTGAGCAATAAATTGATTGAAATGTACGGGAAATGTGGTAATACGAGAGTTGCTCGCAAGGTGTTTGATCAAATGCCTTTACGGAATTTGTTTTCGTGGCAACTGATGATCAATGGTTATGCGGCAAACGGACAAGGCAACGATGGGTTATTGTTGTTTGAGCAAATGAGAAAAACTGATTTCCAACCCGATAAGGAGACTTTTGTGGTTGTTTTGGCAGCCTGTGCCAGTGCAGAAGCTGTGAAAGAAGGATTTGTATACTTTGATTTGATGAAGAATGACTATGGTATTGTTCCAGAGATTGAGCATTACTTGGGGCTTATTGAGATCCTAGGGAGAGCTGGTCATTTGAATGAAGCTGAGGAATTCATTGAAAGAATGCCATTTGAGCCCACAACAGAAGTTTGGGAAGCTCTTAGAAATTTTGCCCGAATTCATGGTGATGTTGAACTTGAAGACCGTGTTGAGGAGTTATTGGTTGATCTTCATCCTTCTAACGCAATTGTTAACAAAATCCCTTTGCCTCCAAGAAAGCAGCAATCTGCAATTAACATGCTTGAGGAGAAGAATCGAGTAAGTGACTATCGGTGCACAGACCTCTACAAAGGAGAGGGGTATGAAAAGATGAAAGGCTTAAATGGACAGATGAGGGAAGCAGGGTATGTGCCGGACACGAGATACGTGCTTCATGACATTGATGAAGAGGCAAAAGAGAAGGCCTTGCAATATCATAGCGAGCGTTTAGCAATTGCTTATGGTTTGATTAGTACTCCAGCTAGGATGCCTCTAAGGATCATCAAGAACCTTAGAATCTGTGGTGACTGCCACAATGCAATAAAAATCATGTCAAAGATTGTTGGAAGAGAGTTAATTGTTAGGGATAACAAGCGATTTCATCATTTCAGGGATGGCAAATGCTCTTGTGGAGATTATTGGTAGGGATGCTTACGCTATGCTCATTCGTGAGAGAGACTCAACACCAATGTCCTATGCAATATCACCATTGCTAGCTGTATCAAGGAAAACCAAATTAATTCTTGATCTGGGATTTTACTTGTATGAAATTTTGTAATTTTATTGTTGTACATTATGCTTGTACTTACTTTTAGTATCATTTCAATGGAAATCCAGTGCAATAACGAATCCAGTTGTCTTTGGGATTATGCAGTATTTGAAGGGAGCCAAAATGTGAATGAAATCATTAGCATTGTTCAGAATTCTCACTAAATCTATAAAAATTGTTAATTAGATCACTCGATTTACATATACCAAACATCATATCATAAACCAAAAGGGAAAATAAATAGCAGCAGAGATACAAATGATCTAATAGTTGCTCCCCCAAACTGAAGCCTAAAAATGTCACTAGATAACTCACTTTAAAAAGAAAACTTCTTCACATTGCATTTGAACTAGTACGAACTCCTTTATTGATCTTATACCTGTATATACACCTTTATCTTATCTTCCTAGAGTCAATTGTTTTACAAGGGGCAAACACCCAAAAAATCTGGTCAATACAGTTTGGCAGCTAATAATCCCTTAAATCTGCAGCTAATAATCCCTTAAATCTGTGCACAAGACCTAATAAAAATGTTTATTGAAGCAGGAATGTGATCTACAGATGTTGCATGTACCTTGAAAGAATAGAATGCACAGATTACAAATGGGCTTGAATAGTAGAAGTCAATCTACAATCACAATTCAGACTTCAGAAGATGAAGAATAGCTTCTGATGACCTTGAGAAAGAATATTGCTCCTATTTAACCATGAGCAAAATCACTATGAAGAGTGAAGCGATGGTTGACTATTTCTCTTGTTTGTTACCACCTCTATTACAGCTTCATCTTGTGCTGGAACTCTCAAGAATGATTTCATAATGTCATAAACTGTAAAGCCAATTGCCACAGATGGTACGACCTGGTATATAACCAACATATCATTAGCCACAATTGAGCGAAAGAAGTACAATGGAATGACAGAATTTTTTTACCTTCAAATAGTTGATACTGAGCCCAGAAAATAATTGCTTCCATCCTTGCTTTTGAGCAATCATAACAAGGGTTTGCATTGTTCCTCTTGATTCTGCACTATTAGATGGCAGGAACCTTTCAACCTAAAAAGGTGAGTATCACTTGTTAAAGTTCTGACAACTCCTTTTTTATTTTTTTCCAACTTATATGGACCAGAAACCTGTAATAGAGTTACCTGCATTTGCCTTCTAACAACATCAAGAGGGTATGTGAAGGTCTGACCCAACAGACCTGCAATGGATCCACAAGCAAGTTTCACTGTTATATCTTTCTTGTGCTCCTCTGGAACATGGCGCTTCATCTCCTCATAGAAGTAAAATTTCAAACCAGCATATGGGAAGATCCCATAGAGTGATGGAGCTGAAAATCATATTCAAGCATTAATCAGGCAAGGATTTATAATTATCACTGAAACACATAGTAACAGCAATTCTCAAAACAAGCTGCTTTTGTATTCATACCTGCACCACGATATAGACCTCTAAGTCCAGACTCTTTGTGAGTCTTACGAAAACAATCAACAATTCCTCTGTAAACTCGTTCTGCAGTAACTACTCCTTGAAATTTCATTTTTGGTGAACCAACAATCTGCATGAGCAAATGCAACTTAGCCTAACTTTTTGAAGTGTAAACAGCGACAGAATGAAGAAACTAGTATTTCACTATCATGTGTTCTTCAATTGTTTTTCATGCAATTAGCTGCTAATAATTATACGATTTCGCCAAACAGAAAAGCAGTAGACCTCGCAAGTAAAGTGATGCAACCTTCATCAGTACTCTCACTAAAAAGACTTACTGTTTACCTCCAGGCTCAAGTGAAGAATGGTTCAGTTGAATACGTTGTATTTTATTATTATCACTATTATTACTTTGGAAGAGAGAGGAGTTTTGCAGGAAAATGCAAAAGTAAAATATAATTACCTGATAAGCCAATTTCGTCCGAACTAAATCAAGAGGATAAGTAAATAGCACAGCAGTTCCTCCAGCAATTGATCCTGCTATGAGATCGAGTACAGGGCCTCTCCCAATGTCAGGAAAACCGAGGATAATCCATCTGCGATATTGCTCGTAAGCCATATAATGAAGTGCTGCATAAGGCACAATTCGGGCAACACTAGCACCATTTCCTCTGTAGCAAAATCCCACAAATTAAACAGTGAACTCGTTGACAAAATTCAGCAAACTTTCACATAAAATACATTGGCTTGGAGATCCACCTGTAGAAACCCATAACACCTTCTGTATTTGCAATCCTTTTAATGGATCCAAACAATCGCATGCTCTGAAATTCTGATCTTCTAGTCTGTAAAATATTAACGAGTAAGTTCCTTGTATCTTTCCAGGTTTATTTACCAAACTCTAATCCATCTGAATCCACAGTTCATGAACATCTCTAGATTCAATGCAGGTGCATGATTCAGATTTAATGTGAAGGGCCATTGCCCTATGAATGTTAAACTTCTCAGACTGACAAGCAAACGAGTATAGGTATTGAATCTTGAGATAGCCACTATATGGAAAAACGATCAATGATAGGAGCCCATATTTTAAACAACCATCCCAAGACCATGTCTTTGCATAAAAGCAGTAGATGACAACTTTTAATGGCCGTACAAAGCCTAGAGACATGAAAAATAGTCCCAAATAAATTAATGATAAATAGAATCCCCAACTGATGTAATAGACAGAAATATATGCCAATTGACCCAATAGAATAGATCGGCTCTTTAAGCATCCAATATATATAAGTTTACTTTGGTAACAATATCACAAAAATGATGATTTCTTGGAAATTTCACAGAACATATCATAAAGTTCAAGATTTTTAACAAAATTCCTTTTCAAATTAAATCTTTTTGAAGCATATCTTTGCTATCATAAAACGGCTACCTTTGAAAAAATAGAAAGTTTGATTTTAGAGTAAACCTATGTAGAAACAGTCTACAGCTCCATGCATGAAAATGAGCAAATGACATGATAATAATATTCACAAAATTCATGATACTAATCCCTGATCGGGCGTGACAGTGGTATGGATTATGTTGGGTTAATGATTAAAGACCATGTGACATGACCATTCAAGATAAAAATTGTACCAACACAATGGCGAATCTGCAGTATAAATTGTGTTGGTGAGACTTGCCAACGTATTGATGAACACAATATCAAGGGAATTGACACTTGTAATTGGTTAAACAATACATATTTCAATTCCTACTATCACAAAATTTTCCGCAACAATATTCATAAAATTTACGAAAGTGATGAACTCAATTTGTAACTTGCTTTGAGGTGCATTGACTCTTCAAATTGGTTAAGCAACAAAGCTAAATGAAGGTAAACACGGCGTTAATGCCTCGGTTAAAATCCAGCCCCACCCCCACAGAATTACCAAGTCCTGGAAAAGATATCAAATTTCACTTTAAATGATTTGGTCGTCAATTGGCGAAAAACCACTTGCAATTTGAAATTCAAAAGCGTCAAAGAAGGACAGAACCTGAGTCTAGACGCACCAAGTGCCCAATATCTAGTTCACATCAAAGCATTTTCTAACATCTAAAAATCTAGGTTCAACAACAGTAAAAAGAAAAGACCAGTCACCCTAAATCCAAAAGCATAACAACCAACAGGAACCTATAACAGAATTACGATCAAGAAAAGTGGGGCAAAAAGAAAAAGAAAAGGAAACCCAGAAAGCAAGAACCACAAGACATCAAAATCAAGTAAAGAGTACCTGAAACAATATCTTGACGCGCTCAAGAGGGGCAACAGCAGTCTTGGCTAAGCCACCAGCAACACCACCGGCAACCAGCTCTTTTGTAAACAAAGGCATGGCCTCTAATATCCCATCCAGGAACACACCCGTCTCAGTTTCGTTTCTCTTCTTTGCCATGATTACAGAGAGAGAGAGAGAGAGTGGTGGTAGTTTTATTTGTTACATGTCGGATTAATGATGAGGAGAAAATTTTGGTTTTGAGCAGAAGAGGAATGAAGCCGTGAAACGTTTCTTTTGAATTAGTTTTTATATGTTATGAACGTCTGACAAGTCAGAGAAAGCATACGCTTTGTTTGGATTCTTTCTGTAAGAGAAGCCATTCTATTATTGGTTGGCGATATTTTCACATTTGTATAATATTAATTAAATATTCATTTTTTATTCATTTTGAGGCTTAAATTGGAGAGCAGCATCTTGCAATCACAACCGTTTATACTTCTATAAATTATGGCGACCAATTTGACAATTACACTAGTGTAAAGTTTTCTTTTCTAATTCTTCTTCTCCTTCTTTTTTTTTTTTTTTTAAATTATGTATCATTTTCGTTTTTTTTTTAATATCTCCATGATGATTTTTTTTCTCCTTTATGAGTGGATCAAATTTTGCGTGAGGGTAGCCACCTACGCCCGTTGTGGGCGTGTGCTTGAGCCCTGTGTCAAGCAGGCTTTTCTCTACTATATTGGAGACATTTTTATTATATTAAAAATTTTTTGATAAAAATATATAGACTTATCTCATGTTTATGTATCCAAAAAATTTTGCAGTAGTGAATTTTATTGAGAACTTTCTGACCAAAATACGTAAGCTTATATCATGTTTATGTACTTTTTGACAAAATTATGTTGGAGACTTTTATTATATTGAAAACTTTCTGACAAAAATATATAAATTTATCTCACGTTTATATATCCAAAGAATTTTAGGGTAGTGGATTTTATTAGCGACTTTCTGACAAAAATATGTAAGTTTATCTCATGTTTATGTACCTTCTAACAAAAATATGTAAGGTTATCTCACGTCTATGTATCCAAAAAACTTTGAGTAGTGGACTTTGTTGAGAACTTTTCCATTATATTAGGAATTTTCTTATAAAAATATATAGGTTCATCTCATGTCTATGTGCCCAAAGAACTTTGGGGTAGTGGACTCCAAATATGTAGGCTTATCTCACAATCTTACGTCTATGCGTCCAAAGAACTTTGAGATAGTAGACTTTATTGGAGACTTTTTGACAAAAATATATAAGTTTATCTAAGGTCTGTGTGCTCAAAAATTTTTGGGGTAGTGAACTTTGTTGGGGACTTTTTCATTATATTGGAGACTTTCTGACAAACATATGTAAATTTATCTCACGTCTATATGTCCAAAGAACTTTGAGGTAGTGGACTTTGATAAGAACTTTTTGGCAAAAATATGTAAACTTATCTCACGTATATGTGTCTACAGAATTTTGGAGTAGTAGACTTTGTTAGGGACTTTCTCATTATATTGAAGACGTTCTAACAAAAATATGTAAATTTATCTCACATCTATATGCCCAAAAAACTTTGGGGTAATGAATTTTGTTGGGGACTTTTTGACAAAAATATGTGATCTTATCTCGCACCCATAACTCTAGAGTGCACTTTAATAAATTGTATTTAAATTTTTAGCAACATTTTAATTGTAATATTAATAGATTTTTAGTATTCTTTTTGGTTGTAATACTAATAAATAGTAGACTTAAAAAAAAGTAATACTAATAGACTTCTAGTTGTAATATTAGTAAACTTCTAATTGTAATACTAATAGATATAAGTTGTATTAAAAAAAAAAGTAATACTAATAGATTTAACAGATTTCTAGTTGCAATATTAGCGGATATAAAAGTCGTATTCAAAAAACAAAAATTTGCGTGAGGGTCGGTAGAGACATTAATTAGGAGAGTGACCGATTAGGACCAATCAGAATGCTATAATTGAGAGAATAGTAGGCCAAAACCTGTGGATATTCCCAGGGCCACCAATATCTGGACCCTCACAAGAAACAAAGGTTCCACGGAATATCATTGAGTAATAATACAGGTATCATTTTTGACACCAAATTAATAGGTTTAAAATAACTTAAAATAATGCTGTTGATAAATGGCTAGGTTATAATAATTTAATGCGAATAATAATTAAACCAAATTTAAATTTAAAAGTCTTGATATCTAAAATTATATATAACATAATTACGTATTTAAATAATCATTTTATATGAACTTATAATTCAATCTATTTTTTATATTTTTTATTTTAAAAAAATTTAATTATATTTTTAATATTTTTTCAAAATATTTAATCTTATTTAAAATAAAATTTATTAATATTTGTATAAAATAATATTATAAATATTTTAAAATATATATTAAAAATATGTAAAAAAATATTAAATAAGTAAAATGACTGTTAAATGAATACTTCGTTAATAAGTGGATCGAATAAGATTTTAATTATTGACACAATTATTAAATAAATTAAATTTAAATTAACTTAAAATATGTTATATTTTTATTTGTTATAATAAGAATGTAACATATTAATTTGTATTGCCACCCCTACCTAACAATACCTTAAATTGAGGAGGAATGAATATGAAATAAGGATAAGGGATTATTTGGGACAAGAAATGTTGCATTTAGATGACAAATTACGAACTCTATAAGTGTGGTTTAGATCAAATTATAAACTAGAACACGAGCAAGCAATCTAATACTAGGCAATTAATAAAAATTTTATAAACAAAGTGCATTTCAGCCATTGACAACATTCAGTTGTCCTTTGTCCCTAGTCTACTGAGGACCGACACCCACATGAGTTTGAACAACTGGTTTTGTTACTACCAAGGTTTTCTTCATCGGAAATTGCGTTGATAAGGTGGAGTAGGAACTTCTGGAGCTCCTCTGCGTTGTTCCATGCAAGGACTTCTGCCTTTATAAGCATCTGGTTGCTGCAAATGCGGTTCCAAAGAGGATAGTTCTTCCTTGGCATTACATAATCGTTGTTTCTGAGCTTCAAAGTTGGACAAAAGTCGCCTCTTCCGTCTCCAAGATAGATAAATTTCTGTTCCTTGCATCGAGAAGCTGAAGTGCAAATGTGATCAAGAACCAAACCCTGAAATGAAAACAATAACTAGATCTAGAACTATAAGGTTTTAGATGAAAGAATAGAAATGTGCAAGGGAATAAGGAAATGTTGCAAAGCAACATAAGCACAATAATGACTAAAGCTTCACTATTTCAACTCATCAGTAGATATGATTAATAATTAAATCCAAGGGTTATACTGAGAACACAGTTAAAGCAATCGGATGACCATTTCTTCTTCTTCATCATCATTTATATTTCTTTCTTTATTTCTTTTTCTCCAAGCTAGCAACTAGTACTTAATTGGCACAATCTCATGCTTGCTCTTGCATCTGGCCAGGGGAAAAGCAAAGAGTAAACCAAAATCCATGCTAAATTTCCAGTGGTGACACAATAATGCTGCAGACATATAAATTTTTGTTAAGCATAAGCTCACCAAATACTCCTTTTACTACCCTAGCATAAAGTAATCTAACTTGCTACAGGTTGTAAACAGAAAAGAAGATAGCCTAAACAAATTAAGCCCACTTCTTTTAGGAAGAGGGTGAATAAAAAGTAAGTTGACAACAATGCTACACTTATAAGTGAATCAGAGATATAATGAAACTGTGTATTAAAATGCGTTTGCAAAAATATATATATTAAAGGAAAAATTGATGGCTACACTTCTTACATGTGACATGTAAGTGCCTTTCTTTCCCAACCATATTAATCATGTGTGTTCTACCTTATATCCCCTATAAACAATACCAATAACCAAAAATATGACAACTCCAGATGCAAAATCCAATTGCAACATCAACGATGCCTCTCTGATATTCTTATAAGTAATATAGATAGAGATTTGACAACATGATCTCTAAAATGTTATCAGAATGATCTCTAACAATTTTATCAGAAAACTCAAAACAATTTTTTCTCTATAAAAAGCAAAAATAAATTGTATAATATCAGAAAACTCAAACTTCAATGACTACAACCAATCCATGATCGTAGTGCTAGAGTAATTTGTTAAATTACCTTGCAAAGATTTGAAGGGCATAAACTGCAACCATGAGGCGACAATGTAGAACCATGGTAAGGCAAGATCCTAAGCATTCCTTCTTCGTCTACAAAAGTTGGGTTTGTATAGATCTTCGAGAAGCAGCCCAATAAACCATGATGTTCCATGATTGTCTCAATGAAAAACTGATTTGCATCACTAACTATTTTCAAGTCACATCTAAAAGAAACACATTGCCATATAAACTTTCATCAGTACGCACCAAGTAAATGATAAAAATTAACACAAAAAAAAAAAAAAAAAAAACCACAAGGAAAATATTACCCTACCCAAGTGAATGGGCTGATTTTATAGCAGCCACTATCTTGGAATCTAATGGACACTGTCTCAAGCAGTTTGCAATGTCCTCAACCGTTTTTCCTTGTGAATGGAGCTCCTTCATCATCCTATCCTAAAATTATTTTAACATAAAAAATCTATAATTGGTGGCAAAATCCCATATTGTGAAACCTCTTCAATACTCATATAAACCGAAATAAATAATCTTTGTGTTCGGATATGCAAGCATGAATCAATCTCAATTCAGAGCAAGTTCACATTTTTACGCATCACGGACACAAATGGTAAGCTGAGAAATTTTAATAACACGAAACGCAAGATAGAGTTATAAAATCAAACACTACAATAATGAGAGCACAAACCATGAGAGAATTCCAAGGCAATGTAGAGCGAAGCTGATCGAACAATTGGGTCAGACCCATTTGGGTCACCACCCAGTTGTCGCTGTCACCATCGATTATAGTCCGGTCAAAGTCGAAAACCACCACTATGTCCGCCATGTTTGTTAAAACACCAGTCAGCAGTGGTTTTCAGGCGACCGGGAATGTGACTTCCCGGCGCCAACAAATGCAAATTGCAAAAAGTAGCTGTGTTCTGATGACGAATCAGTCTTTTGTTTTATTAAATTTCCGTTGTCCTTATCTGCTGGTAAGTGATCGTTGCCGTTCATTTTATCATCCAAAGAACAAGACTCAAGGGGGCCCAGCATCCACTTTTTTTTTGGCTGAAGAATTAATAAATAATAATAATAATCTATATATATTCTGTAATGATATTGTTTTCGAATTTTATTCCACGATATATGCTTCAAAAAGGAATGATTTGATACTAAGACTATAGAACTTTTCCAAGTGTTATTACAAATAATATTATTTCTATTTCATTCTTATCTAAATAATTAAATTTCAATGATAGATTGATAGTAGCAAACTTCATCACTGTTTTTTCATTCGTTATCATTATTATTGTTTTGAAGTCATCTTCATCACTAATTATTATCCATAAGTAACTAAGAGATAATGACATATACTTTCTCTAATTTAAATTTTATTTTTATTAATTGATTAGTTAATTTATTATCATTTGTATTCTTAATTTTTTATATAATAATAATATAAAATAAATTTTATTTAATTATAATACTTTAATCTCTATTTTAATATTTTTTACAATATATTTTTTTTAAATTATAACAATTTAATTCTTATTTAATATTTTTTTATAATATATTTAAAACTAAATAATTTTTTTAATTTATTATTTTAATTAAAAAATTTTAAAATTATACTTATTAAAAAATTTCAAATAATGAGTTAAGGTACATTCATACGTTAAAATATTTTGAACTTTTTTTTTTCACTTTTATAATAATAATTTGATATTTAATTATTAGAAAAATATAATTAAAATATTTTTTTTTACGTTTTATTTTTATATATAATATATTTGTTTAAAAAATTATGTTAAATTCATTATATTTTTTTAAAAATATATGAAAATATAAATAAAAATATAAACAATAAATACATGCTATATATATATTACAAATAAAAATAATCAAAATTTTTTTATTTTATATTTTTTAATTAAAATTAAATTATATTAGTTAATAAGAATATAAAATGTATCTAATTACTATTCTATTAACAAATGATACTAAATTTACTTTTTATTTATATTTTCATAATTTTTCTTAAGAAAATATAATAAATTTAATATAATCTTTTAAATAAAAGTATTAATATAAAAATAAAATGTTAAAATATGTTTCAATTTTTTTTTAACAATTAAATATATAATTTATTATAAAAAAAGTAATAAATATTTTAATATGAATTTAGTTTAACTCATTGTTTAAATTTTTTTAGTAATATATATTTTTTTAAATGTTCTATTGAAATAACAAATTAAAAATATATTGAATCTTGAGTATATTAAAAAAAATATTAAATATGAAATTAAATTGTTATATTAAAAAAAATATATTATAAAAAATATTAAAAAAAAAATAAATTATTATAATTAAATAAAATATATATCATATTATTATTATTTAAAAGAGATGGAACATAAATTATAATAAGCTAATAGATTAACTAATAAAAATAGAAATTAAAGAGTAACTATCTATTTATCCAAACATCGAAATATCTTTTTTTTTTTTTTCACTCTTTTGAAGACGTTGTTTGTGCTGATTCAAAGTACCTTGTTGACCATTCCTGCCTGACCTTCAACAAATGATGGGCTTGAGTGAGCCCCCTTTACTGGGACAAAGACCCTAGAGCCGGGGAAAGCCATTTATCTAAGCTTGCTTTTTGGGTTCACTATCTGGTGGACCTTTCTTTCTACCAGAGCGGGTGCTCATGGAACCATGGGCCTGTATGGATCAAAGACGGGTACTCAAGCTTTTCATTCGAATTCTTATATACCACTATTAAAGAAGGAGATCTTGTCAAGCGCACTGGGCTTGGGTCCCTTTCTTGGGCGGGGCATCAAGTACATGTATCTTTACCGATTAACCAATTTTTAGGGAAACCTACTTTTTATCCTACTATAGTATAGGTTTAGTCCTACTATATAGTTAACGTGCTGGAAAAGCGGAGGGCGCCGAAAGGGAGGAGGATTAGAGCAGAACGATTTTGATGGCATGGCATGTTTTGAGCTCATTTGAGCCTATGGACAAAGAGATAAAGAGTAGCGAACTCGGAGAGCGAAAGGCTAAATCAAAATAGTGCACAAATCAGGATCAGAAACGTGGTTTTTTCGGAGAAAGCGGAAGCTGACGCGAGCAGGAGAATAGAGATCGGTCTGTCTTGTCTTAGACTAGCCCTACTCCATCCATCTAGATTCAAATTCAGAAGAAATTTGTTTTTTTTTTTGAATGAATGAAGTAAGTAAGAAGCATAAGAGCGACTCTCAAAGAAGTCAAGGTAGGAGACCTCTGGTTAAAGAATCTCCTTCTAGTTGCTCTGGAACAATTAGGAGATTCTCTGGGATTGGAGGAGATGTGTTATATCATCCAATAATGGAACCATTGGTTCAATCGTCGTTGGCGCACTTCCTTTAAGGCATTGGAGTGCCCCTAATAAGAGTAGTCCTTCAACTAAGCTAAGCCATTTCCCGTTAACGAATGCTTCCTCTTTTGATACGGATCAGGTAGCTTCACCGTCACCGGCTTCATATGCATTATAGCTATATCGGCACTGGTTTACTAAATACAAGCTTTCTTACGCATTTCAATCGTATTCTAAAAATTCTACTAAAAAAAGAACAAGGGGTTCTCTGCAAATCATTTTTTGAATAATGGAATCCACGAAAAAGTTAAGTGCTAAAGAAAATTAACTTTATATTGTTATACTGTGTTGGAAAAGCAGAGGGGATATGCAAGAACAAACAATTTTTATTGGAAACATTCCTTTAATGAATTCTTTGGGAACCTCTATAGTAAATGGAATATACAGAATTGTGATCAATCAAATATTGCAAAGCCCCGGTCTCGGTGGTTGAAGGAATGAAATACCATAACCTGAGGTGAGGGTGCTGGTCCAAGGTCGAGATAATCATAATCAGCTTAACCAACTGCATCTACGGGGGTTGAAACTACTGATGCTGCTGGTTAAATAGACGTAGCTGCTTCAGGCTCCATTCGTCGCCCCTCCTGCTACTGGTGATGATATATTGTCCGGGAAAGCTAGTCTTGGGATTGCTGTTTTATCCTACTGACGCTCTTCTATGAAAGTTGAGGCTTTACTCTAATTGGTCTGTTAAAGTCTCCTTGCTAGGTGCCGGGGGCAACAAGATCAAGTTGGTAAGGATGAGAATCCTTGTGTGGCACAACTAGGTATGAGAGCAAGAGATCACCCAACGAATGGACGAGCTCAGTGAGTTACAGATAGAGTTCGAAAAGGTCAAATCTTTGATGATTCCATCATACATGATTGAGTTGCGAAAACTTCTGGATAGGTATCCCATATCTGAACTGAATTCTTTCTGGTTAAAGAATCTCTTTCTAGTTGCTCTGGAACAAGGCGCGTTAACCTATCTATAGGTTGGGGCCTTTTCTTGCTGGGCTTGAATGCTTACCTTCTTCCGAATCATGCCTTACCTGAATGCCAGTCTTTCTTGTCCTAAGGAGGTAATGAGACAACTGATAGAAGAACTCAACGAAGCCGCAGAAGCTTAGGCCGCTTTAACGGGTATTCCTGCTCCTGCTAGGGTTGAGCCAATGACCTTTATCACGGTGGGTGAAGAATATATTAGCCTCCCTTATGATCTGGAACACAGCTCTATCGGCCATAAAACGCACGAAAACGGCCTCTCAACAAGTAACTAAAGGTAAACCACTGGACTTGAGAAAGTCAACCACTGGTGTTCTCGGACGAGGTTTTTGAACAGAACTTCGATAGGCGAGAGGTGTAAGCACCGCGAGGTGTGAAGCGATCTCGTAGGAGAGGCATAATTGTTAGATTGTAAACGTAAACAGCTCTCAGGCAAGAGTCGTCTTACGACTGATTGAAGAAACTAACTAATGCATTTGTGATTCAATTAGCTCCTAGGAATAGGTCTGGCGATCAACCAGTAAGGTCAGTTTTGCTACAGCACCCGCTACTCTAGCTAATTGTCCACCCTTTCCAAGTATGATTTCTATGTTATGTATGGCCGTGCCTAGAAAGTCAATTTCACGTCTCGACGGTTGTTCGGGCTTGAGGGAGTCTGATTTCACCTTGATTTTTGACATTCACCACCATCAATCTTTATCAAATTTGTTGAGGCATAGAGCTGAGTCAAATCCCGAAGATAGTCCAAGTAATAAATGCCCAAGTTTCCTTGGGGTCCCAATTCCAATGGGCCTGAGTTGAACTACTCTCGTGCTGAAATTGCCTAGCCCTACCCTAGTCTTTGCTGCTCAAGGATATAATGAAATTCTTTGATTGGTTCTTCCCAGAGAAATGATCCTTTTTATTTTACCGATGGGGCCAACAAACAATTAATTATTAATTAGAACATTATAACAAACGAAAATAGATATCTAAATTATAAAGAAATAAATAAACAGAGAGTTCTTATTCGAAACGCCCGCAACACCTGATCTGTTTACTTACTTACTCTTACTTAGCTAAGGCTACCTTTGTCAAACAGGAAACTGTAGATCTACTTCTGCCGGGTTGGTTGCTCGCTTCCCGTCGTGCATTGTGCAGACGACTGATGGCTTACGTTGCCAAGAGGGCATTGTGAGACAAAGGAAAGGGCTGAAGGATGGTGCCCAGGATCTCACTATCACCTATGCATGTGCAAGAATGCGATACGGTAGAGGGACTCTACTGAGACAAAGATGGGCTGTCTGAGAATAAATGATAAGTTAAAGATGGAAATCATTGAATCTAAGTTAGATAGAAAGCTCATTAAGAAGCTATTTATGCCCTTGATTTATGGGAAGACATTTGGTCTCTACCCGGACCCGATGAAAAAAACGGGATCACTTCTTCTAGACTCGTTGAGAATGATTCTGATCTAGTCCATGGCCGGGATCGGGACTAAGAAGAATGGTTGGGATAACAAACATCCATCTCGTTCGTACTTTGGATACCCTGAATTTTTAAGATTGTGATGGACTCGCACGGGAGGAGAAGACTCACGCCTCAATGCTTTGGCCAACCCCGCCCCGGCCATCGAAGAAACCTTCCTGAAGTATTTCCCATACAATCGGCCCTTTTTCCCGAATTTTACTCTTAGCAACTCCTATGTTCGAAGCAAGATGTTGTCTAATTGATGCATTTCAGTTATCTTTATTATTGCACTAAAAATATCTCGCTACGCTCCTAGGGAATGTTCTAACTCGGTAAACTAAGCGAAATTTTTTGTTACTCTAAAGTCTGTGGAAATTTGGCTCTGCATTGGAATGGTATTGATAAGACCATTCACTATTTCTTGAAGCTCGATCTCGCCCCCGGATGAACCATATAGCCAAGAGAAACCATGAAACAGAATACTTTATTAGTCAGATCTTCTATTTCTGATGTAGTCATTCCTGTAGTATGCAAGGTAAGCGAGGGTAGGAATCCCAGTAGGGGAACCTAATCAATTGACATCGGGGATGGAACAGAACCCGACTCTTTTGTCAACCTCTTTCAGATATGAATCTATCTGATTCAGAAGGTTTTTTACTAATGAAGCGGTCTTCAAAATCATTCCATTCTTGATCGCTTTCTCTATCAAAGCATCGGATTTCTAAATTCTTATAGGGTCCTCCCGGAATTCCTTCCAAAGCCTGTTGAATAATTTTTATGGATTCCGTAATTTCACCGATTCGAACTAAATATCGAGCTAATGAATCTCCTTCTTTTTGCCACTGGACTTCCCAATCAAATTCGTCATAAGACTCATAATGATCAACTTTACGAAGATCCCAGTCTATTCCAGACGCTCGTAGCATTGGTCCTGATAAACCCCAATTTATTGCTTCTTCTCCACCAACAATTCCTATCCCTTCAACTCGTTCTAAAAAAATAGGATTTCGCGTAATAAACTTTTGATATTCAACTACCCGTGAATTTTCTAGTAATAGGTCTTTCATAACGAGATAGACTTTATACAGTAACGGTATTTAATTATGAAGATTGGGGGGGTAGTTGACCCTGTTAGTCCGTTCTTGCAAGAGTAGAAATATAACCTTTCTTCTTTATAGATAGATATAGAATATTCTATATTTATTATTATTATATAAAAAATTAATAGAATTCTATATAATAATAATAATAAAATTAATTAAGCAAGCGGCCCTTTCGGGACTCTCCTTGACACCAAAGAAAAGTTCGACCCAATGCTTTATTTCTGTCCTAGTTGATCCTGATTCGATAGCCCTAAAGAGAAAGAAAACCACATTGAACACATACTTTCTAGACGCCCGCCCTGGCCCTTCGCTCATAAAAGACCAAAACCTTAGGATTGACCCACCCTTAGCAGGGTACCAAAGAACATGAGTATTCGCAAGTCTTTGGCAGCTAGGGTTGCAATTGGCTAGTACCTTTCGTCACCACTTTGTGGAAAATCGTTGAAATTGGTCTACTTCCATTTAGACTGAGATGGCTTCTCTTTCGACGGATTGATCCGGACTTCCCCACTTCAACACTCGCAGGAGGGCAGGATCTTGTTTACCAAGAGACCAATAGTAAAAAGGGCAACCTGCATCTTCCACAAGGACTTTCTGATATTGTGGAAGGTCATTTAATTACATCAAACCTCACTGCTTCTATATTATCGTACTCGTATCTTTGAACACGAATCGCTTGGTTTAATCAATAGTATAAGGAAGATGGCAGCTAGCCTCCGATCGATTTCCTACCTTCGCCGTAAGTCTATTGGAATTGGCTCTGTATCAATGGAATTTCATCATCTATACATAACGAAGAAGAGCGTCACAGAATCCATTCGGGATTCCACTATTATGAATATGATCCCACTACTTGAAACTGATTCAACAACAGCCTCATGTGACAGTATTGATACTTCTGAAAAGCGTTCTATTTGCTCGTAGCTCACGTTTGATACCGGAATGAGATTGGAGAGGGAAGGCGAAATCAATGAATCAATCAGTGAATCGGTTTCAGTCCTACGCTGAAGAATGCCTCCTTGGTTCAGGAACGAACCCACATTTCCATGGGTTTGAAACAATTTGTAAAATACATATGCTTGTGATTGTGAGAAAGACGATAAATCACAAGAAATCTTTGAATTCTTATTCTTAATCGTAGAAAGTGATTTTTTTAGCTACACATAGGAGTTTCTTGCAATACATAGTGGTTGGCTTCGAATCACATGAAGCCCATGTCCACCTCCCTTAAAGCTCTCCCAGACTACCATTAAAGCGGCCCAAGCGAGACTTACTATATCCATGTGAATTATGTCCCCTATCTCTAGGTTACTTCAGCGCCGTAGCGCCTGGTACTCGAACATTGGCTGGGGGCATTTTCTCTACCCCTTCTTACCCTGAAAAAGCAAGAGGTAAAAATTTATTGGCAGCATACTCGATCAAACGGATGATTTTCTCGCCTACTATGGAGTCAAAATAGGGACAAGCATCCAGAGGATGGCGAACTTAAGCAAGTCGGAAATCCGCTTATGAGAACTTCGCGATTGGGCTGACTTGATCCAGAATGTGTGATGTATATGCCATTCCGAAGTGATCTATTAACCTGCTAATGGCATACCAGGCTGAAAGACCTACATTAGTTAATAAAAGGGTTACAAGTCTTTCATGTCATGGTTTAAGGGTCTATTTTTCATTAGTCTTATTTTATTTGTGAGAGTATTTCTTTAATGTGTATACTTTTTTTATGAATAATAATAATAAAACTCTCTAATGAAAGAGGGCTTTAGCCTTTTCCAATAGATTTACATCTTTATCTTTCATTAATGGAAATTTTTTGATGTAGTTAGTAATAGCTCTGGTGGTTCGCTGTTCAAGAATTCTTGTTTAAGCAGTTCATACCATCCATAGTGTTTTGATCTAAGATTTCAATTCTTCTATGTTTCAGCAGTAGCATATTGTTCCATGGAGCTAAGGTCCAAAAGAAGAAACAGGTGTTTCCACGACTTTACCACCCAGTCAATTCTGTTCCACTTAATCCCTATTTCATGGCCACATATCTTTCCGGCTAAGTAATGGGAAACCTTTCTCCTCTTACATGAATTCAATTTTCATTTCATCCGGGAAAAGCCATCTTTTTCTCAACAATGTCTTTGTCATTTGATCCAATAGCGCTCCGTTAGATAGGAACAGATTTGGCACTGTTCATCAGAGATCTTGTGCTACTACTCCTGGAATAGCTGAGAGGAAAAATAGATACTTATTGGAAACGGTTAATTAATTTACTTTGTATTAATTAATTTAATTGAAGCCCGACCCGAGTTTCGCTGAGGTTGAATTGCTACCTGATCAGACGATGGACCCTTGCATGGTGGAGGGTGCTTCCCACTAACCTTCTGAACTTCCAGACGGAACCCTATACTATACAAGGTGCTGGTCTCGATCTCGCTTGGTGGTGCCCCTCTCGATGATTGTTGACTCAACATTGATTTCGTGCTTGAGGCTAGCAAATGGAGTCCTGAACTGGCTGCTGCTTGTGAAGTATGGAAGGAGATAAAATTTGAATTCGAAGCAATGGATACTTTGTAATCCCGTAATTAACGTTTGGTTTATTAGTTGAATTTCAATTAAACTCGGCTCAATCATTTTTTTTTTTTATCTTTCTAATAGAGAGTTCAGCAGCTCTGGGGGAGACCGATTGCTGCTTTCCAAGCGAGAGATGCTTTATTGAAAGGGAACTTAGTTCCGTCTGGGTATGCGTCCTTGGATTGCTGTTGCATAAGAATTCACCTATCCCAATAACAAAAAAACCTGACTTGGGAATCCTATATCATTGATATTTTCTTTCGGGAATCCTATATCATTGATATTTTCTTTCTCTCTTTCTCTCATCCTTCCATTTATCCGCATACTTTTCGATTTCGTTTCACAATCTGGGCTGTTTCCCTCTCGACTTTGGATCTTAGCACCCCAAAAGTCTGTCTGTATTCATTCCGTTTAATCTTATTTGTATTTTGATCGGGGAACGAAGTGGATTGGTCGGCTCTGGTTACCTATTCCACTTCTTTGGCATCATCATCAGCAGCAGCTGCCAGCACCTTTCCTCATTTCCAAGTTCAATTCTTCTTCTAGGTACTTTGCCCTGTGCCGTAAAAGCCCTCCCATGCCATTTTACCTGACTTTTAGAGCTGGAATGGAAGAGGAAAGATCTCATAAGGATACTAGATTACCTAGTATAAAAGATTGAAAAATCATCACAAACCTCCCTTTTTTCTTTTCTAAGCGCTTGGGCCAATAAAATCCTACCTAATGGAGAGATAGTTGGAGAAGTGACAAAACCCTATTAATAGACTTTCAATACAAATTGAGTTGTACTTCTCATCACCCAATCAATAATTGGGCTTTGTAGTTATTAAACAAGCAAACATTCCTAGTTGGAGTGATAGTGACAATTCGAGTTCCAGTAATGTTGATCATTTAGTTGGTCTCAGAATAAACCAATTTAAAAATGGGATAACATGCTCGATAAGGCATGAGTTCTAGTATCATTACGCTTCAACCGGGTTATTCTATTCCACCTCTTAGAAAGAAAAGAACGGTAATCCTTTCGTTATTGCCAAATCGATTGATAATCTATTTATTTTTCAATGAAAGAACAAGTCTTTTTTTTTGTCCTTACTTTATTCCTTTCATTAGACTTTGGTGTCAACCCAATGAACATGCAAGTGTCTTTTTTCAATAGTTAGGAAATACATACTGAGAAGTAAATGTCTTGTTCTGTGGGCTCTAACAATTCTATAGATTAGCTTAAGGCAGAAGCCGAGAGGGGGATTAGGGGGGCACTTCCTTAGCTTTAGCTTGCAAATCCTCTTCTTAAAGGTACAGTTCCTAGTAAGGAGATGCAGGAAAGAAGTAACGGATTCTAGCCAATCGAAAGGATCTCTGGAATGGATGACTGAACACTTCCAGTAAGTTCTTCGGATCGATATATCGTACGACGTAATGGAGATCTTGGTCACTTTTTAGTTATTGGGAGAACCCAAGTACTCTCTTTCGGATCCAGGAAAAAGCTCTCAGAGCGTATAGAATCAAAATTAACTTTTTGATCAACCTTCTTAAGCTTAAGAGTCTAATTTTTGAAAAAAAACTGTCTACCTGAGACTGTCCCTTAGCCCGTAGGTCCTGACACAAGGTTAGAATTCTAGCTCTTCCAGAGTGGTATCTCACTGATGGCTCGGGCCCCCCCGGAAGGAGGCCTTCTTCGCCTTCCACCTAAGCTGCGCAGGAAAAGCCCAAAGCCAATCCCAGGGAACAGTGAAGCTTCATAGGGTCTTTCTGTCCAAGTGCAGGTAGTCCGCATCTTCACAGACATGTCTATTTCACCGAGCCTCTCTCCGTGGCGCTAAGGCGTGGGTGTTTTGTATCCATTGAGTAAAGACAGGTTGTAATTGTATCGCGGTATCTGAAAACATATCTTGTGGACGTCCTAAAGCACTCATGGTATCATTATGAATATACAAACCAAAACTGTGAAATCCTAGAAATATACATACCCAGTTGAGATGTGATCTATGCAAGAAGAAGACTTAGAAAGAACAAAGAAGAAAGGATCCGAAAAAGTATGCTGAAGCATCTGAGGCTGCATTAATCGGGGATACACGACAGAAGGAATTGTTTTATCTATATAAACTTCACCTTCAACAAAAATCTGGTGGGATCTTCATCTTGTAAACCAGTCCTATGAATGGGTTGAGAAGGCTGTGCTCTGCCGCCAGAATCTTAATTTCTAATTATTGGAGTGGCAGGATTCACAACCATTGCAGTGACAGGTCAAAATTAAAGAGTAACTATCTATTTATCCAAACATCGAAATATCTTTTTTTTTTTTTTCAGACGTTAAGAAATACCTAACTATTAGATTAAACATTAGAGAGATATATACCATTATGCTAGTAACTTGTAGTGTCGGGATATACTTAGAATAAACGGCCTCCAATCCCACATCATGTTTTAATCCTTGCAATGCCGTCTGTTATTGTTATACGTAGCTAAGATAGCACACAAATTATCCACAGCGACGAATTAAAATTGACATTAAAAGACAAAGAAAGAGAGAAAGATAAAAAGCCCAACCAATAAGTTATACAGACAAACTATGGGGGAGTTGCTCTCTATTATTGATTGCTCGTCAACATCGTAAATAAATAAATAAACAAATTATCTGTCTCTGTTAAATTTACAAACAGAATTTAGGACTCCTTCCTTTATGACTGACTACAAATGAATTTAAATTTAACTTTAAAATTGAGTATATAAAATGTTTCGTTCTCTCCCTATTATATTTATATATCCTGCCCTGCTCTGTGACTGTTCTGTATCTACAACTCCTCCAAACTGCTTCTAAAATCCTCAAAACTAATAACCAAAAAACAAAAAACAAAAAAATTGAACCTTTGAATGATCCAAAGCAAACGCATTCAAGGATTCTGTAGTCTGTCTATCCTCAAGAGTGACAGACACTGTAGTAAGTCTGTCTATCCTTTTAGACTGAGATGCGGGTCTTTATTGGTTTCAACTTCAGCCCCATACTTTCTGGGGATAGCAGCTCCGGAGATATGCAAGATGGGCTGAGCGGGCTCCTTGGGCTGTCGCTGAACTGGCACGGTCTGAACAACCCATATCCCATAAAGAAGTATTCCATTGGTATCAGCATTGCATGTGGCTGCTCCTCTGTCACCATTGACCCACAAGCTTGCACCTGCAAACAATTTACCATCCTCCATGACATCTTTTTAATATTTCTTTAGATTACATGTCAGAATGTGCCGTCCACGCTTAGTATAAAGTTTTAACATGGTGGCCACAACCATTTGGGACTTATCACCAACCATCATAGAGTGCAAAATTTACCTATCATTCTGCACACACACATTCTCCATTAAATTTTTAAAAAGTTTTTCAGAATTCAAGTGTGCAAGGAATCCTTATGTGATGACAGTGATCAATGATCTCTTATCCATCTTTAAAAGGGCCATATAAACATTCTTAAATTAAATGGCTACATACCTCAACTAAGGCACTATATCTTTTATCCAATTTCGAGATCATATGGAGAGATTCCGAGTGGAAAGGGGAGTTATCCCCAACAAATATCAGGGTGCGACATCTTAGTCTCTTCAACCCATCAGTCATGTCAGGTCTCCTGCACATGGGTTAAAAAAGTTTCAGTCACTTAATAAACTTAAAGACTGCTAAATAGAGAATTAATAAGGAAATACAAGCATGACCATGAATAAATAATCCAGGCACAGAATGTTACCTATTCATGGCTTGAAGAAACCGCAAAACATTGATGCTCTGTCTTTCATCCAATAACTGGAGAAATAAATAAGTAAAAAGCAGTCAAACAACTGTCAACCTTTTAAAGGCCACCATATAACAAGAAAAATGTCATTCAGGGAACAAGAAAATTAAAGCTCAGGCACTAACTCTTCTGCATGCTTGAACTATATCAGACTCTGGAACTTCAGCAGTACCTCGAACTTCCTGTTTGCAAATTGTAACAATCTCATCACTCAAACTACCCCATAGGTAACATAATATGAGCTCAAGAAAATAAAAATAAATTTTCATGAAAGGAATGCCAGAATACCTTGCTGAAATACCGCTGAAGCAGACATTCTTTAAGTAATCCACACATGCCATAGAAATATAGCAAATTCGACATCACCTGAAGATTATAAGTGATCTTAGTGACATAGAAGAGAGATAGCATAAACATTTGCACCTAAGATTAACTAACAAGTCTGAAAAAAGAACCTTATTATACAACCATTCAGACCAAGAGGGTGCCTTGCATAAAGGAGAAACAAGTATCAAACCAAGAACCCGATCTCTATACTTCATCTGCATTGGAATGCCTTGATCAATAAACTGGAAAGGAGGTCATACAGAAAATATTAATCAAACAATTAAACAAGGAAACATACCGCAAATAGGGTAAGGATATAAGCACCTGCAGTTACACCCAGGCACATCACTGCACCAAGTCTGAAAAGAACATGTGCATGTCATCAGAAACTAAAGTAGCATAAAACCTCACATGTGAAACTGTCAGAAAAATGCAGTCAATGCCCAAAAATTAAAGAAGAAAATTGCCTCTAAACTGAACATTGATACAGATTATACCAACCAAAAATTTTATATTCTTCCAATTAAACAACAACAGAATGTTCTTTCCCTCCACCTCTCTAAAAGAAAGGAAAAAAGAAGAAAAAAAAGGAACAAGAAGGTGGAAAAAAATGAAGACAAAATTAATAAACAACCGAAGGAAGAAGGAAACAAAGCAAGGTGAAAAATAAGGATTAATTTCGTTTATTCAGGTAATTGGCATGTTCGATAAATGGAAATGACAGAGCACCAAAACTTAAAAATTGAAAAAAAAAAATAATGTGTCACTAATATGGTAGCAACATACCCAAAGTAGTTGAGAACCTCAAGGATCTGATCAGCCAAGTCATCAACAGAAGGCATAGGATCATCTCGACAAATTGGAGCAGCTCCCAACTGCAAGAACTCTTATGAAAATGCGAGAAAGGAACTCTGTGAATAATGGCGTCCAGCAAAGAAATGTAAAAATAAAATATCTTACAAGATGAGAATAAAAAATACTGAAATTGTGCTCAATTAACTTACTGACCTCATGCCCTGGAGGACAAATATGATAAATGCAGAAGTTGTGAAGCAGCAAGGAAGCTGCTTCAGGCCAAAAAAATAATCCTTGGAAGCAAGACATATCTGATCAAAACATAAACATAACGAGAAAAAATAAAAGCCATTGTTAGTTTGCAGATGTGCATACAGTAATTGAGAAACAAAGAAGCTTTTGAGTTCTAAGCTATGCCGCAAGTATTGATGCACCTATAGCCACAAAAGGGAAAAACACTTATGAAATATAAAAGAAACTAATTCTCAGATTACTAAAATATCCTTAAGTCTCCCATCCAAACAAATGACAACAGATTATTAACAAAGAAGGACTGATGAGGATTAAACTTCACACATACTAGATCAATTAATTTATTACAATCAACTACCAGAAACAACAAACATAAAAAATCTAGATCAAGCAAAGCTACGGAATTTTACTCCATTGCACTTACGATTTAGAGCTAAATCAGGATAAGTTATCAATGCAGGCTTGTCTTGGTCTCCATAAATGATAACAGACACAGAACCACGGCCAGTTTGTACATGATGTTCCTGAAAATTTTTAGAAAACACATTACAAACAGACAAATAACTGCAGGAGGAAAAAACAAAGATGAAAATTTTAAAGCAAGAAAAACATATAAAGCTAAGTTTCCAGCTAATACCAAAAGAGAGAACATTTCAAAACTACCAAGTACCACTGTATTTGTAATCACTTGAATATTTGCTCAGCAAAAACTGCCATCAGTAAAATAAGAGGGTCATAACCATTTAAAGAAAGGAAAGCTCCAACTTTATCCAGATTGATATATTCCCTAAAAAGTGTTTCCCATGTGCACTTACCCATTTGAGGGCAACCTAGACGAACTTGATACACAGAATTAACATAACTTTGCAAAAAGTTAAAATGAAACAAAAAAAAATAAGTGGTTCCTGGCATCAATCATTGTATTCTTAGAAAAGAAATGACAGTTTAAAAGGATGGCATATGGAATCTCTTGTATTGAAAGAAGCCATTGACTTTAAACTGATATACCTAATAAAGAAACTTAAAAAAGTAAAAAAACGAATTAACACAGCTAAACATCAAAATATAATAAAAAAGAAAGAAGACAACAAAAGGCATAAACAAGGTTTCTTCAATGAACTGCAACACACGTCGAATAAACCCAAGAAACTGATTCGCTGAACGATCCAGCTTCTTTTTCCATTAAAAACATTATGCAAGAAGAAACGAATAAAGCCAACAACGGGAAGAAGAAGATAAATTATTCGCAACAAGAGACTGAATAAACAAAAATAAATAAAAAACAAGATAATGTGCCAAACAAAAACTCATTCTTTTACAACAAAATAGCAAACATTTTTTTCTTTAAACAACTTCGAAGCAAGAAAAAATCGGTTAAATCGAAAACTGAGCAATAAAAACTAATTCTACATCCATTCAAAAAGATCAAAGGATCACTATTCTCCAGCAAAATCTTCAACTAACCCCAAAATAAAATCCATAAGAACAGAAAACCAGAAAAATTCTCCTCCGTTTAAACTTCAAGGATCATCACAACGACACCGGATGCTAAATCACACAAATTCAATACACAACAAAAATCAAAACTTGAAAACGTACTTTCCCACCGAGGTGGATCTTCTCCACGTTAACGGAAAACGATTCAGTAGCCTCAGCCATAACCGCCCGTTCTCTGTGTCTGAACGAAAGGCCTCCCACAGACGGCCTCTCTCTCTCTCTCTCTCGTTCGCTCTAGAACCTTTATCTCCCTCTCTCCCGTCTTTTAATTTTATTTCTCTTTTTCTCCTTTACGTGTCTCCTGTTTTAATGAGAGATACAAGCCGTGACTTTAGTGTGGCTTGTATACAAAGCGCTTATATAGGAAGCGCTTCCCTCTAATGGAATTAGAGTTAACTGCAGAATTAACCCCACCGACGCTTTTTAACCTTTTATTACTGCAAAAACACCTTACTACTTTTCTTCAACTAACGCCGTTACAACGGTGCTGACTCTAGCTAGTAAGTCCGCGTTTGCGCTACTGAACTTTACTAAAGCATTTTAACAAACTTAAAAAACGAATACTGTACCTAAAAAAACTTTATCCGTTTAAGATAACTGTGTTTCTAGTTTTTACTTGATATTGTTCGTTAGGTGTGAATTTAGTTTCGGATTTTACGGAGGTGCTTTTGCTTTTTTATCAAAAATAAAATAAAATAAAATAAAAGCATAAATGATGGGTGGGATATACTAACATATAGCCTTATGATTTTGTTTGACTGAAAGTACTTTTTTTTTTTTTCAATTTTTTTGTGTAGTGATGTGTACACCTGTCATTGGATGCCTTTTTAATGGGTCCCACTATTTTCGGTATGGGTCCATGGGTTTTTTATTCATTAGTTTAGGGAGAGCTTAGAAGCCACATTACAAATTGTGGGTTTGCTTTTGGTTGCTTTGCTTGCCGTTCATTTGACTCCATTGATCTAATCATGCCGTCCTAATCATGTGTTGCTATATCATCTTCATTTCATCATAATTTTAATTTGAAAAATACTTGTTATAAATTTAATTTTGAAATAATTAATTTTTTTTAATTTTTTCAAAACTTAGTCTAAATTTTGATAACAAACAAATCTCCGCAAAAGATATGATTTAGAGTCCCATTAAATTGTTTAGAAGAACCACAGATCGCCATATCAATGTTAATAAATATTCAATAATAATAATAATAATAATAATAATAATAATAATAATAATAATAATGATAACAATGATAATGATGACGATGATAATGATTTCATTACAGCCTCATTGTACAATTGTACAAATATAAATAGTTGTTACATTTGATGACAAGCTTAATGCCAATGGCCCACTTTCTTTCTTTTTCTGTTTTTTAAATTTAAAAAATTATATATTTGTTTTTATTTTTGTTCCCAAACTAATGTCCATATACACTGCTTACCTACCGGTTTTAAATTATTTCATTTAACAATATAAAAGAAAATTAAAATTATACACAATTTTTAAATAATTACATATTATATATATATGTGTGTAAAATTGAAGTACTATGAGACGCATTACAATTAATAAATAATTTTAAATAAATAAATAATAAAATTATAAGTTGACTTAAGCCAGCTTGAAAGGAAACAAGTCTACATGGCTGGTTTAAAAGTAAAGGTAAAGAGGGGGAATTCCAATTCCAAGCAGCTGGATTGCTGGAATGAAATAAATATTGTAGATCTCAAGTGCATTCCATTCATGGAATAAATATTATATACTTCCCTTATGGTTTGATATAATATCACTTAAAAAGTATTTTTTTAACCCGATTTAGTATCCTACAAGCAATGATCATGATCGGGATTATCACTTTTAGATCCATTATTACTCAAATGGGGATATTAGTTAGTCCCTAAACTTTAGAGAAATAATAAATTAGAGGATGGTTTGTTCAATTTTAATAAATTAGTCCTTACTATCCAAACTATTAATAAATTTTATACAACTATTTATTTGTCCTAATTAAATAAATTTAAATTAAATTTTAATAAATTAGTCCTTACTATCCAAACTATTAATAAATTTAATACAACTACTTATTTACCCTAATTAAATAAATATAAATTAAAAAAAAAGATTTTGTATCATATTGATCATTGATCAAGTATGAGAGAGATACAAAGTTGTTCAAATTCACACGAACTACAAAATCTGTTAAGATATTTGTTTATATCTTATCCTAATGATAAGAATATAGTAAATGAAAAATGAATATCATACGGATATGATAAAAATATATAATATTCATTTACAATATGGTATGGATATAAAAATTTTAAAATATTCACATAAGGTATCTATTTTATTATTTTTTTACTTTTTGTTACTAAAATAACATTTTTTTAAAAAAGGTAAAATATAGTAAACTCTAAATCACGTCTTAATTCTTAATATTATTCTTAATTTTCATCTTTACTCTCTTAAACTTAAGTCATATATTTAAAAATTTTAATACTACCAAAAAATATTTTCAAATATTAAAAGTTTTCATTAATTAATTAATTTTAAATTTGACAATTATATGCTACATTACATGATATATATATTAAATTTTGTCTTCAATTTTTAAAATAACTAATTAGGTCAAATAATTTTTGAGAATATTGTACGTACATATGTACATATTATTATTATTATTCATAAATTATAATTTATCACGTATATTTGCTTTAAAATTAATTCATATTATTTATTCTTGTTAATTAATTCTTTTCTTTTGAAACTTACTAGTATTTTATAAATTTTTACACTTTACTCTTTAATCTTTTATTTTTGATTACAGGAGATTTTATAAATTTTTTATTTTTATTATATTTTTACAATTTTATAGATTGTTACAATCATTGAATTAAAGATTTTATATCGTTGGAATTATATATATTTTTTAGAGTGTTAATATGACTTTTTTTAATTTAATTTATTAATATGATATATAAGTTTGTGAAAAATAAAATTCTAAGGGTCATTTTTTTTTATCATTTTCCTTATTTTTAACACTTTTAACTATGGTGCAATACTTAATAGGGGTTAATTTGTTAAAAGCAGGCAAACTATATCTTAATTTATCTTTTTACTAAAGTGTAGGGATGAAAATATTATTATTCCAAAACTAATTTTAAAACAGTAAGTTGAACGTACATTCTTGCCCCTGTTAAATGACTACATCAGTTGGATGACGGTAGGGGTGTTTAGTCATAATTTTTGATGAAAATGATTTCTAGGTGATATTATTTTAAATCTTAGGGGAGGTATGAGATAATAAGTTTTAAAAATTATTTCAATTATATATATATATATTTGTGAACACGATGTAAAGTTTTCCCTTGTATCAACGTCTATACACGTGAAATTGCTCTTTAATTCCTTTTCAAGCAAATTTAATTTAATGTAATTATCGGTAAAATGAAAGGATGGCCCATTTGTATTTTTATTTTAATTTTTATAAACCTCCACCGCCTGTGAATATGATTTCTTTCTTTTTTATTTTTAGTAAAAAATAAAATAAATGGTCCCATGAATGTCCTAAATTTTATGTGAAGCCACTTGGAAAGTTAGTGTTTGTCGGCCCTCGAAATAAATTTCTAATAACAAAGTTTTAGACAATATGTCACGTAAATTGAATTGTTTCACATTTTAATTACAAATATTTTTAATGCTTATTGTATTTATCACTTTAATTCAAAAGGTTTCGTTTTCATCTATTGCTCAAACTTTACATATTTTTAATCAAGTTTAATAAGGTGAAAGCACAATCTTTTGTCCAATAACTTTAATAACCGATAATGAAATATAATTTGAGTCATAATAAATGGTGTAATTGATTTATATGATGAGATGTGTTAGATATTCTCGTTGGTGAAAATAGTTTTTATTTATTTGCTTATTTTGGTTTTATTTAAGACTAAAGTAATGGAATGATTATTTTAATTTTATTTATCAATGCAATATTTACCTTATCAATTACTTTGTACTTAAAATATGTGTAAAATATAAAAGACGTGTGTGGTTGTCACTTAATTTTGCATAGTCCCACAATGATCCTTTGCAAAATATGAGTAAAAATGACAACCAATATAAGAAAGAGGAAAGGAGAAAATATTTCAAAAAAAACTTTTTATATTTTAAGTTTATCTTTGTATTTTCATGTGAATATTATTTATTTTATTAATTAAAAAAAGATGAAAATGATGTTTGAGATTTCAATAAAAAGTTAAGGGCAAATAAGTCATTTTACTTTCATAAAATTATTGAAAGAAAAAATCTTGTTGCCTTATAATCTACTTTCAATCATTCAGGTATTTTGTTTATTTTTTTCACTTAATATTAAAAATATGGTACGTATATCTAAATAAAATTAATTTAAATTTTTTAATATAATGCTGAAGTTTGAAATTTAAATAATTTTATGGGGTTTTAACACATACCTCCCTTGAGGTTTCACATTTTAACACTTAAATAAAAGATTTAAGGAAAAGCATACTTACCTCCCCTGAACCATTAGTTGACTATTTAATTTTATTTATATGACTATAATATCCTTAATTGTTTCAAAGTAAAATATAAGAAATTCAATTTATATGTAATCAAAAATAATTTTAATTTATATTTATTTAAAAATTAGAAATTTAATTAATGATAATTTAATTTAACAATTTTAGTTTACGTGTATTTAATATTTATTGAAATTAAGAATTTAATTAATGATAATTTAACTTGATAATTTTAGTTTACATTTATTTAATATTTACTCAAAATAAGAATTTAATTTTTATTCATATATCATATTTATCCAAATATCAAATCCTACTATGTAAAGCCGCCACTTTTCTTACTCACCTCTTCTACAAACTCTCTAGCGGTAAATTATATTTTTTTTTTTTTACTAAACAATTTCATAACCTTATCAATCTCACTCTTCTTATAAAAACACTTTAATATAAATTTATATCATACTCATTTATATTAAATCTACACTTTAATATCAATCTTATAATTTGTAAAGCAAATATAAACTTTTGGATTTATACAAAAAATTTGATGGAACTACGCAATGACGAAAAATTAAAAAAAATATCAATATGACTAAATTGGTAATTTTAAATATCATTAAATAGAATTTTATTTTAAATAAATATTAAATGAATATATATTATAATTGTCATTAATCAAAATTTTAATTATTTTAATTATTTGAACATCAAATAAATTAAAATTAAGTTTCTTAAATTTTATTTTGAAGCAATTAAGGGTATTATAGTCATTTTAAGTGAAAAAAATACATGGTCAATTGATGGTTCACGGGAGTTAAGTGTGTTTTTTCTTAAAATTTCTATTTAGGTGTTAAAATCGCAAATTAAATTGTTATTAATTAAATTTTTAATTTTTAAATAAATATAAATTAAAATTATTTTTGATTACATACAAGTTAAATTTTTTATACTTTACTTTAAAGCAATTAAGGGTATTATAGTCATATAAATAAAATTGGATGGTTAATAATAGTTCAGGGGAGGTAAGTGTACTTTTTTTTAAACCTGTCATTTAAATGTTAAAATCTCAAAATTCAGGGGAGGTATGTGTTAAAATCTCATAATTTTATTTAGTTGTAATTTTACAAGTACTCTTATAAATTTATTTTCTTAATGTATAGAGTTTATCTCTTTTATTTATAAAAATATGATATGTAACATTACTCATTTATAAATACATATGATAAATAAAAATGGGATAATGACATGTATTCCCTTAAGATTTGACCTAACAGATAAATACTCCTTTAATGTTTGAGAAAAAATAGATACTCTCTAATATTTAAACAAATAGCCTTAATTTGTATTTCTATTAATTGATCAGTTAGTTTATTATTATTTGTATCCCTACTCTTTTATATAATAATAATAGAATATAAATTTTATTTAATTATAACATTTTAATCCCTATTTTAATATTTTTCATAATACTTTTCTTTTAACTATAACAATTTAGTCTCTATTTAATATTTTTTCATATAATTAAGACTAAATAATTTTTTTAATTTATTATTTTAATAAAAAATTTAAAATATATAATTATTAAAAAAATTTAAATAACAAGTTAAGTTACACTCATATGATAAAATATTTCTAACTCTTTTCTTTCACTTTTATAATAATAATAATTTGATATTTGATTATTAAAAAAATTTAATTGAAATATTTTTTAACATTTTATTTTTATATGTAATATATTTATTTAAAAAATTATGTTAAATTTATTATATTTTTTTTTTAAATATATGAAAATATAAATAAAAAATATAAACAATAAATAAATGTTATATATATATTACAAATAAAAATAATCAAATTTTTTTTCTATTTTTATTTAAAATTAAATTATATTGATTAATGAGAATATAAAATATATCTAATTATTAATTTTATTAACAAATGATACTAAATTAATTTTTTTATTTATATTTTCATAATTTTTCTTAAGAAAATATAATAAATTTAATATAATGTTTTAAATAAAAGTATTAATAAAAAAATAAAATGTTAAAATATATTTCAAAATTTTTTTAATAATTAAATATGAAATTTATTGCAGAAAGAAAAAAGGTTATAAATATTTTAACATGAGTTTAGTATAATTCATTGTTTAAAATTTTTTTAACAATATCTTTTTTTTTGTAAATTTTTTATTAAAATAACAAATTAAAAATGTATTTAGTCTTGATTATATTGGGAAAAAAATATTAAATATGAAACTAAATTGTTATATTTAAAAAAGTATATTGTAAAAAATATTAAAATAGGGACTATAGTGTTATAATTAAACATATTATGTATTATATTGTTATTATATAAAAGAGTAGAGATACAAATGATAATAAACTAATTAGTCAACTAATGGAAATAAAAGTTAAAGGAATATTTGCTTATTTATCCAAATATTAGGAGAATATTTGTCTTTTCTCAAACATTAAAAGGGAATTTATTTATTAGGTTAAACATTATAAAGTATATGTCATTATCCTAATGAAAAATAAATATATTATTTAAAATTATTTAAATTTCAAATATTTTAGTAGAAAAACAAATATACCCTTACCAAAAACAAATGTATTGTAAATTTTGTTAGAGGATAGAAGTAAAATTAATTGAAAAATTTTAAATTAAAGTAATGAATACGAGAGTCATTAGAAATTCTTATGACACATACATGAAAGTTGAAATTATAGAACTGAAATAATATTTTTTCAAACGCTTAAGAACTTAATCAAAATTATACATTAGACTCAGGCTAACTCTTTTCCTCTGAGCATGTAGATATACACTCTTTTTAAGTATTGAGTAATGGTTGTGTATTATGTATATCATGAGTTGTATAAGGATATTTTTGACTTTACATTGAACATTTGTTGCATTTACAAAATAAATGAATACTCAATATTTTAAAATTTATCATATTTGATGGTATATCCTTCGGGTTTACCTTAAAAATTAGTTTTGTTTATATTTAAAAGTAATAATACTACATGTAAAAACTTTTATACAAATTCTTTTGTAAAAATTTATAAAACTTATTCATATTGATATCTCGATGGCCGGAAATCACATGTAGTGGAATTAAGAATTAATCAAATAAATAAATGCTTAAAAGCTCAAAAAAAAAATATTGGACAAAGAAAATGAGTCCTTTGATTTTAGATTCCTTTGAATATGGAGAAACTTCAAGAAGGAAGTAAAGATTAGAATGGAGTTAAGTTAGTAATGGAAATGTCGTGCTTGGACCTAGATGATCTATTTATAATAAACGTAATCACATTAATCGTTTATGCACATTCACTTATCATTAGTTCATTCCTTTTATGCGTCTTTACCAAATTGAAAGGACATTTTTGTTTTATATCATTTACCCTTTCTTGACATGTCGTCTACTGTTAGAATAAGCACCTTATTGATATCCTCTTTTTTCCCAAACAAGAAACATTGTCTCTCTTTTTTATTTTATTTTATCTTTGTTTAAAAATTCTTAAGCTATATAATGAACTCTCATGCTCCTTAATTAGGACCTACGAAGCACTTCCTTATAAAGATAACTCTTTTCTTATAATGCTTGAGGCATAGTTTATGGTGGAAGTCATGTCCTATCGATGTAAACTTTCTCAATATACTTTTTTTTGTAAGTTATATTACTTTATCTGTAAATAGAATTATCCTTGATAATCTTGATATTTTTTAAAGGAATAACTTGAGGTTGTACAATATGGATAGTTCTCTTTGGCACTTCCATATAATTTCTCTAAACTTTCTCTTGTAAATTTCAATATGTGAATTTTCTTCGAAAATTACATCATTTTCTCTCATATGGGATTTGTTCTTGGTGTCTCAATACTTCTTTAAAATGATAGCTCTATAATACACCATGAGGATAGTTTTAAAATTTTCGTATGGTTTCTCTTACACATTGCCCCATGTGTCATGATAAATCTTACCGCACAATAAAACTTAATTTGCTGTTGTCAAACATAACCCACATCATTGATTTTCTTTCACATTTAATTGTTGTATTATCGCCTTACTGCTTGACGAGTGTGTTTGATTAGAAGGAATAGAATGGAATTCCGGTAAGAATGATTCCTTTCTTAGGTAACACAAAAGAGGGGGAAACGAGTCCCTATTCTCTTAAATGGGAAAATCATGATTCCTCTCAAGGATAACGAATCATTATTCCAATCTCTCCCCAATACTTCAAACTTCCTATTTTACCCACTTCTCTATATATTTTATCATAATTTAAAATAAAATGAATTTAATTATTTTAACTAATATTTTATTAATAAATTATCATATTATTTTGATTATTTACGAAATTAATTTATATAATATTATTTAAAATTTTTAAAAATTATTTTAAAATTAACTTATAATTATTATTGTAATATTCATTTTAGATTCTAAATTTAGCATTATTTTGTTATACATTTATTTAAAAATTAATTTGTAATTATTAGTATAATATTTATTTTTTAATTTATAAATTTAACATAATCTTATTATAACTATATTTATTATTATTTGTTTATTATTCTTATTATGTATAAAATATACTTTTCACATGTTTTATTCTCTATTTTAATTTAATTTATAATTTATTTTATATTTCATACTTATTGTTTATATAGCTAGTCATATTTTATATGATAATTTTAATTTTAGTTTGTAATATGTAGGTTAATCATCAAGTGACTTATAACTAATTTTATAGGTTTAAGTTAAGTTTTTTATTATTACTGTAATGTTTATGAATGATTTAATTATTTTTTTTTCACATTTATCTGTATTATTTTTTTAATTTATTACAATAAATTGTTAAATATATTGATGTTTTAATATAAAAATGTTAATAATAAATTAAATTATATTTAAAAAAAAATTAATTGACAATTAAAATTTTATTAAAAAAGATATAACTAATTTTTAAATAAAGAATATTTTTGTCTTCCACAATTCCTTGTTTCAACTTAACAAATAAATGCTATTTCTTTTTTCATTCTTATACCTTTCTTTATGCATTAAAAAATTGCCCTTTACCCCTTTTAGGATTGAGCCAATTTTCATTATGTCCCTAAAGTTAAAAAAAAATATCATGTTACGTCCTACTGTCAATCTAGTTAACAAAAAAATGGTTTACATACGGGCAGTGTCTGGAGGGGATACAACAAAAGAAAAAGGGGCATTTTGAAAAGCTTTCTTTGAATCTTGGTTCTTGCTCAAAACGAGCTTTTGAACTGCCGTTATGCTTATAGGGCTTGTCATATTTTTTATCAAGCTTTGATTTTTGATTGCTTCTGTTGAAATTCGTGGTTTGGGAGCTTGTGCATCTTGTTATTTTTGGTTTTTGAAGGTTTTGGATTAGACATTGTTACATACAAAGAGATGATCTATTGATTTTACTAGTATTTTATTATACACAAATGTTAGTTTGTGGGACTTACGTCAGATCAATGGGATCCTTTTGTCCTCTCAGTTTGTCATCTAAGACTATTATGATAAAAACACCCTAAAAGGTGAATTTTTCCCGTTATGTTCCAACATAATAAGATATTTTTTAAACCTCAAGGGGTAATGAATAACTCAATCGAACTTGAGGGGTAAAGAGCAATTTTCTCTTTATTCATTTTCCTTTCCTTCTCTTTTTTCCTTTGTTTATTACTTTCTGTTATTCAAACCAAACAACTAATAATTAACCAATTTCTATAAAATAGCTTGTGTGGAGTTTATATAGTTTGAAACACATGAAGAAACCTTTGGTTAAAACTTCTAGTTGCACGAACTTAGATATGGAAACTTACAAAATAAATAAATCTGCATATCTCCCTCATTGGTATGATAATTTCTCCAATGATTTGTATTTACACAACTAATATTCGTTGTGAGAGAGTGACTTGAATTATTATTTGCTTGCAATATTTTTTCTTAGAAAAAAAGAACATTTGCTAGAGCAATGGGCAAGGTATAATTTCTGAACATAGGTGGGCTATGATAGTCATACAAAGGTAATTTCGATAGTGTCATTTCCCTTTAATCCTAAACATTCGTATAGGCAAGTAATCTTTCAACTTCATCTTATTTGCTAATCATTATATAGATATCCACTTTCATTATATTCTTGCCTCTCCATGTTCTTGAATGGTCATATTGTTCTCTGTAATATTCCAAATAAGTAGAGACTAAAGACTGCCAAACTGAAAAGAAAAAGCAACGGCAACAAATGGCACGAAAGACCTGACAAAGTACATGTACACAGCAAAATACAAGAAGCTGGATTTTGCTGCTACAAGCAGAGCACTATGTGTTGCCCATCCATTCATATTCAAAACAGATAATAACAATAATAACAATAGCCGCTGCAAAATAATGGTGAACAAGGTTTAGATATTGCCTTGGTATTCTGAGATTTAATTAGATCACAGTTATACCGATAACCATATGAGCTTCAATACCCAGATGCCATCAAGTTTAGTTAATCAAGTATAAGCTTCTTATTGATCTCGGTCAAACCAGCATTCAGCTACCAACAGGAATAATAGACCTATTATACATAAGTATAAAACTTTTCTACACTCACTTCAGTTATGAAATTTCAAAATTTTTCTTCAAATATAAATTGGGGAAATGTTTTCATCACAATACCAGCATAAATCACACTAAAAAATGACCTAAATACTGGTTATTATAACTCTTCGTACATTTTTATAATGTTCCCTACCAAACTATCTGAGGTTTTGGAGCATAGTTGGCATTGCGCTGATCATCAACTGCTGAATACACACCTTTAGCAGCTACATAAAATGCTTGATAAAAGTAATGGACCCCTCTTTGGTACATAACCTGCATATTCTAGTTTTTTCACCTTCAATTGGTTAAAAACAAATACTTCACCATCAAAGAACTATTGCTACTCTGTTTCCACATATTCATCAGAAACTGGTCCTTCAATTTCACTCTCGCCACTCAAACATTCATCACTGACAGGTGGAAACCTGTCTTTACTTGAACCATAATTGTCAGAGAGATCAAATTTGAGATATTTGATCTTTTTCTTCCTGTCAGAAGTTCCCCTTTCTTTCCGTTTTCTCCTATCATTTTCAGTTATTTTCATTGAATGAGCAGCAGCGACAAAAGCTGCATTGATGGATTTGCTCATAGTTTTTTCCTCTGAATCTTCATCCACTTCTTCCTCTTCTCCCTTGGTATCAATGTAAAAGAGAGGATCGGTGTTTGCTTCTTTTCCATCTACTTTAGATGATTGATGCTCATAGTCTGCTCTGGAATTACCAACAGCTATTTTGGCACGAGATTTCAAGATTTTATTATCAAATACTCTTATTCCTTGATTCTCAAGACTCACTAGCCACCCTGGAGGATGATAATTACAGCTTCATATTAGAGAAAACAGTTAATTGTAACCTAGAAGGTGCAGACACAATAGATACTCCAAGGGATAACTGGCATAAGAGATGCTTACTTAAAAGAGCTTTAGGCGAGGATCCATACGATCTACTTGCTTTTTCATCCGTACCAATCTGGTTTGCAATCCATTTAATGATTTGAGAAACTAATTTGGAACTCGAGAAGGCACTTATATAAGATATAGCTCTCTTCCGATCTCCATCTTCCCTGTAGCATTACTTAATGATGAGTAAATTGAGGGCCTCGTTAAAATGGCCTATTGCAATATTTGTTCATTCATACCTTAAAAGCTCTATGGCTTCATGTGTAACCACCAATCTTGTCAGGGCAAGACTTTTAATACATTCAGCTGGTAGATGGATTATTCTCTCAGGATTGAGGAAAGAATATTCCACCAATATAATAGCATCATATAGAACTTTCCTCAATAATACTTCATCTTTGGAGTCCTGCAGAGAAATTTGTCCACAGTGAAAAGTTTTGAAATAACTAATAATCATCAAATAGAGAATGCTTCCACACAACAAAACAAATAATGGACTCATAAACACAGTTCTGATAGCAAAACACTCTAGGGAATTGTATGACAAAAAGAATCATTTTTAGCAGTCCACATGTATACTCGAACAGTCTACACAAATATTAGGAGAAAACTTGCCTACTAATAGATTAAATCGCTTACTCTAACAATTATTTTATAACTGATTACATTTCTCAAGAACTAACTTCTATATTATGGACAGATCCCATGATGTACGATAACATTCAGATAAGAGATTGGCTAAATTCAGTATATAATACAATGTCTTAGGAGTCTGTCTAATAGAACTACAATAATGCACATTAAAAGTAGAAACAAAAATGAAATGTAACATATAGATAAAAATGTGCACTGAATTTTCAATCCAAATTTCCAGATTTTTGTTCCCATTCTGGTGAATCCTTCTGTCACTAAACAAGCACATATTCAGATCTTGGTAAGATTGCATTCAAGTAACCTACCCATCCCCACACATAGTGGCACAAGTATTACTAAGTGAAGAGACGTACTAAGCACAAACCAAATGGATCAGGCATATAAATGAATTAATTGTTAAAAGCAAAACATACTAACCAATAGGGAAGTCAAAGGCAAAGTTGGCTCCAACAGCATCTTCATGAGGGTCTCTGGTTAGCACAAAAGACAAAGAGACTAATCAAACATACTGGAACAAATTTTTCACTAAAAGAATACACATAATACAAATAAGATCTAAGATACAAAGTTATTTGATCAAGTTTCCTAAAGCGTGGGCCTCTATTAACATAATATTAAATACTACAAAAAGAATAACTACAGTGTTCACTAACAAGGGCCTCTTTGAGAGCACAAAGGATAAAAATAGAGAAGAATGTAACTAGACAATTTGGAGACAATAATTTTGATGTTCAAGATTTTACACAAATATGTAGAAAAATCGTGGTTGTGTGTGAAATCTGGATACAAACACGGCTTGAGCAACAGATAATACAAATTTCATACTATTTTTTCTCAAAAAGACGAAGAGAAGAACACTAACCAAAGAAGTGAATGTTTTGAAATTTGGTTATTGAGCTAACAATCCAACTCTTCAACTCTTTCTCCAACTCCACTCCTGCGATCCCGACCCTAAAGCTCAACCACAATTTCAACCAAAACACTTCCACAATCACCACCCCGGCCAAGTAATTCACATCAGACGCTCGTTCACCAATCTCTCTACAAATATCAGCATTTACGAGTGGCAGAAAAGATTTTGAACTCTCATTTTTATTCACCCACAAACTAACCAAATCCTTGAGTGGCACAATCAAATTCGAATCACTATCGTCAATAAAGTCAGTTTGTCCATTCAAATATGTGCTACAACACACACTTATAAACCCAAGAATTGCATCAATCAAAGACTTAATCTCTCTCATCATTTTCTTCTCTCGCTTGGAACTCAAGTCTCTTCTTTTCAGCTCAACAGCCACTTTGTACACCTCAAAAACAACCGGAGCCAGCAATGCAATACTTTTTGAAGAACTACACGAAGCAGAACAAGCTGCTACTAACTGAAACAAGTCTTTTATGACAGATAATTTATTCAAAGGATCGTCATCCGTGGACCTACGGCTACGACAACTCAAAGCAGCGTAGACCCAGATAGATTCGAGAGGCGGGTTGATCTTTGCTTGCATCAATTCGTAGAAAATGTCGATAGAATGACTGAAATTTGGGGTTTCTTTGTGAATTTCATCTACAAGGCTTTGCATTGAATGGGTTAGCGTCAGATTATAGTTTTCGCTGATCAACACATTGGGATTTTGTTGGCTTATAGGTTGCATTAGAGATATATTCATTTTGATTGCCAAAAATCTGTGACTTTCTCTGGTTCAATCAGTGAGAATTCTGGAAGAGAAGGTAAAGCTGAAACAACAAAACCCTAAATTCCACAAAACAAATTAAGAGAACAGCCGTTTTAGGGTTTAGGGCATGGGTTTGATCCAGTCAGCATAGAATAGTTGCCACGTAAGCATTACAAGCGGGCCCATGTTTTGTCCCGCTTGCGCGGTCCGTCAACGACTTGCCGTCAGTAAAGTTATTGTGTTCTTTCACCTGCTCTACGTGTTATCTTGCACCCTATTGGTTGAAAACAGTGGACCCATTTGAACAGCAGCATGAACAACCAATCAAGGACTGCCAAACACGCAACGAAACGTCAATAACATCGATTTGTTTTAAAACCAGTTCAGGAAAAAGATTGAACTACAATCTCCTCATAAAAAGCTTAGTTTTTAACGAATTCTAGAGATTGCATAGATAGAAGAAAGTAGAGAGATGGCAAGAATGAAGGCAATATTGCTTTTTAGTGCCGTAATATTGCTGGTTTCAACATGGGTGCCGATCTCTTATTGCGCGAAGAAACCAGAGGCAGGAGCCAGAAAAGAAGACATACCGTACATCAAATGTCAAGTGTGTGAAAAGTTGGCATCGCAGTTGTACCACCAAGTACAAAAGAAGCAGACCCAGATCTCTTCCAAGAAGGTAGTTATGCGATATGGATTTCATTTTATAAAGAAAATTGGTGTGTTATTTTTCTTTTTCATGATTATTTTCCCTGGTGGGATTTCAGATTTCCGAGTTTGAAATTATTGGGATTGCGGAGAATGTTTGTAATTTGAAGAAGGAGGAAGCTGACTGGATTTTGCGTATTGATATAGTTGAACAAGGGGATAAGTTGGAAGTAAGAGATCTTTTTCTTTTTTGGTATTTAAGATGTTGTGGTTTGTTGGATTTTATTAGTTACTGATATCTTTGTGAAGGGAATCAGAGAGTATGTGAGTATGTGTTCTCAATGGATAGCTTGACAGTAGTTTGATTGCATTGTAAACAAAGTTCACTGTTTTTTTTTTTGTTTTATTTACAGAGAATTATAGTGGTCGTACATCAGGAATGAGTTAATGATAAAAGTTTATACTGATTTTGTGGGCTTTATTATCTTGTTCAATGCATTGACCTGATGACTCATGAGGTTGACTCCATTTTCAGCTAGTTGAGCAGCAAGATGAGGGACAATGCAATTCAGAATGCAAGACAATTGAGCGGGCATGTCAAGAGGTAAAGACTTTGTTGGTTATTTTTAATGTATCACCTTTTCCTACCTATACAATATATTCTTATTCTAGTTCACGAAGTCTAGATCTTCCTTTTTCGCCCTTTCAGTTAGAGTGGATCATGTGGCCAGAATTTAAATCATCTGTAGTCAATTTTATTTTTGTGTCCTAAACCTGGATGGTTCTGAAATTGAATGGAAACTTAGTCTTTTGTTCATACTACATTGTGGTAGTGTAGAAAATCATTTACTGAAAGTTTCTCTAATTTTAGCAGTTGACCTTCTTCAATGTTAAATATGTAAGTACATATAATTGGATTGCAATTGGGATTTTTACAGGTTATGGGGTATTCAGATACCGATGTTGCTGAATATCTGTACACATCCAAGCCAGACCCTGAATCATTGGTGAATTATCTATGTAAAGACTTGAGTAAAGCATGCAGCACTAAGCCACCACCTGTACCTAAGGTAACTGCATTGAGTATTTGAAATCTTAATCTAAACTTTCAGTGTACAATGTATAGCTTCGGCTAAGATTTGTCAATCTGGAAACTTTTGTTTGTCTTTCAATTATGTGATGATTTTCAGTTTTCAGATTTAGAAAAAGATTTGGGTTATAGTTTATCTAGAGCCCTTTATTTGTCTACAGAAAATTATAGATATGAATTGTTGGATATCCAAATATACCTGAATGATGTGTTGTGCAGTTTTATTCTCATATCTCCTAAGCATAAGTCTCCAAGATTGTCAAGAGTGAGGATTTTGGAAAGGGAAAAAAAAGGAGAGAAACAACATGAGGTTACGAGAGAGATGAGCTTTGAGCAAAAAGTTTATAGTTAAATAGCCATTTGTTTTAAGATAAAGTAAAATTTTGGCCATTTTTTTTAATTATTTAGAGAAAAATATTACAAAACAACCATGAAATTAGATAAACAAAGAAAGAAAGCTATTTCTTAAGTATTAAATAAGAAAAATTTGTTTTGTGAACAATTCAGTTCATTTCCATTCTAAAGTAATAATTTCTTCATTCTTATTCAACATTTTACCTTCTTTTTTATTTCTATTTTGGCTTTGATTCGCCATTAGCAGAGAAAAAATTATTATAGTTCGCACAATTGTTATTGAATTAGGAATAAATGATATTGAATCTTTCAATCTTTATCCATTTAATTGTCTTTCTTTATCCGACTACCTTAAAATGTTCAGCTTCTGGCATATACTTATTTATGTTATGGAAGGTTGTCTTTGGTGCAATTTTTTCTTTTTTGTACTTAATTGTGTGTGACATTAAATGACATCAATGGGATGCTTTGTTTTGCATGTTTGATAACAAAAGGTTGTTCAAATATTTCGATTGTCATTTTTGTGGCCCAGGATAGGAAACCAGGAGAACCTTTTGTACCCAAACCAGCTAAAGAGGCTGAAATGGAAAGGATCATGAGATCTATGCAGGTAAGAATCCTTTTGTTCCTCATAATTTTCACGCCATGCATCAGATGTTGACTTCTAATTTCTGTTTGAACATGTTTCAGGGTATGCCAGGAGCACCCGGCATGCAAATGTATTCAAGGGAAGAATTGATGAACATGAAAAATTTTGGGGGTGAAGATGCTGATGATGATGAAGATGATGATGATGAGGCAGACTTCACCAACAACTTGGTACTAAAATATTTTGTATCTGATTATAGTTGTTATTGTTAGCATTTTTGTTTTACTTACTGTTGAAACTCGATTTTACAGGGAAAAGTTTTGAGAGAGAAGGAAAGTAAAAATGTTGATTGGAAACAAAGGATCACCAAAGGAATCTTAAACACGGGTGATGTATTGAAAATGAAGGCAAACAAATTGTCAAACAATATACGACAGTGGTGGACAGGTCTTAAAGCAGCGCGTTCTAAGAAATCAAATGGCGGGAAGTCAGAGTTATAGGATCTTATTACATGGAAAGTATAGCTAGGGTTCTAGACAATCGTTTTTTTCTTTTTTTTCTTTTGCTTTTTTTTTTTTTTTGCTCTACTAATAGGGTATCTGAGGCGCAAATTTTGAAAGTATTCGTGAGTCAAGTACATACTTTCTCAATGTATGTAATGCCATTGCTTATTTGAACTCTCTGGAGCAAAATAGGAGCATGCATGTGATGCCATTGCTTATTTTTGGCTCTCTGGAGCGAAATATGTATTCTCCTGAGATGATTGTTCTGAGTCTGCAAAGTCCTTTTTGTTTAGCTAGAATGAAAATCGATGGCAATACATCACAGCCTGGAAAATATTTCCACTCGCATCACTTAATAAGCTTTAACCCTGCTACTGCATCCTTTGGATAGCAACTGACCTCTTCTTTAACAATTATCATTACTGATCTCTTCAGGCTAAATTTAACTATAAAAATCGTTTCAGATGTTTTATATTAGGTAAGGTTTATATTTGGCCAAAACTTCTGTGGAGATTCGCTATGGCTGTTGTATAAATATCAAAATTTTAAGCATTACATTTCCATGACCTTGCCCGTGTGTCAAAAGAATAAATTAGAATTACAGACAAGTTACACTTTTGCAAGGAAAAAACCAACTGAATTGTCCAGATATCAGAGAAATGAGAATTTTAAGCCCGATAGTTGAAAAAACCACAAGCACGACCAAGCTCAACGCATCTTGTAATATTGAATCCTGGAAACCGTACAACGCCTACCCTCCAACGAATATTTCAGCATTATATCAACATCTCGTGGATTCTTTTTGTTTGGTGCCACAGACATGCTCCCAGTTATTGTCTCCCCTTCACACATAGTTAGCACATCTTCCAGATAAAGAACAGTTTGCTTCCAATGTGTAGCTCGTGATTTCGGCCCTGTGTTATATATTTCATGTTGTCAGAAACACATTGAAGTTCTGCCAGAAATTACCAAAATAACCTGTACCTTAAAAGTGTTTCTAAAGCTGAAGCAGCGTGTATCTAGAAGTAACAGGCAATATAGTGAATATGCAAATGCATGAGCAAAAACATTACAAATACTTGATGGTCACTTTGCCTTTTGACTCAATGTCTATATATGTACAGAATAATGTAAAATAAACCAAAGAAGTTCAAGGACATAGAGATGAACCTGTAGAGAAGCCCATTAATTTATGACACTTGGTAAATGATACATCAAAATATGCTACAAGAGCATGGATGTAATCATTACGCTGTGCCACAAGCTTAAAAGGAGCTGTAAAGGAAGCATCCCCAGGTGCCATCTTGGATATATCCATTGTCTGTTGTATAAGCAATTCACGGGAATCAGCCAAATGTAAACTAAATAGGGATGGCTCAGAAAGCAGAGACAGAAAAGTACTATATTAAATCATTCATGGGTATGCACTCAGTAAGTTTATTTCCACCATACCTTGAGTAGCTGGCAGTTCGTCACCATTTGATTCTGGTCAACAGTGTCAACAAGAGGTTCCATTATGGCTTGCTTCTTGATGCAGCTCATGTTGAAGCCATAAACATTATTCCAAACTGGAATTGCAAGAGATAGCAAAGGGAAAGAAAACTATGTGAAAACCAATAACTGAACTGCATTGAGACCGTTAATAGTGATAAAACACTTCAGGAGCAGCTGAAACTCCAACCACAGAATTAATACAAGCTAATGGTTAAAATAAATTCCGCATAAGAACTTGATCATTCACTCGTATCCATGCAAGAGGTTAGCAGGCTCACATTCAATCTTGTCGTCTTTGTACTCAGCATCTTCAATGGCTGTCAAATAGAGCGAAGCTTTATCAGGCAGCACAAGTCCATCATCAACCTGCAATCATCCAAGGAGCAGGTAAATTGATTTAAATTTCCAGAGCATCGTAAAAACAACACCTATGTGTTTTCAACATCATTAAATTCATTTACAGTACAGCAATGTCAAATTTGCAAAATAGCCAAACATCACTTGACAGAAAGTGAAAATACGGCATAGATTCTAGCTGCCATGCAAGCACTGATACAACAGAAAGGCTATTTAGCCTTCCAGAAGTTCTAAGGAATATGGAACTAAGGCTGCAACTCAAGCACATTAGAACCTAGATCACCTTGAAGTTTTGAAGCAGTATAGAAGCTTAAAAGCTACGTTGTAAGTCTAACTGTGCCTTTGAATTAAGCACAATTTATAGACGTTGCATTGCCATTTATTTCAAACAAGGCGACCAATTTCAATTGGTCTGAATTAATTTTCCAAACAATAGTTCTAAATTCAGATTGTACACCATATTCATTGCTTGATTAAGTCATAAGGAGACCACTGATTGCCAAAGGTTGCTAAATACCTTGATGATTCACCATGCTAAAATTTACGAGATTAAGTTCAAAGTGTGTTGTTGACTTTGACAAAAGCCTGTGTCTAGCAATAACAGCAAGACTAAAAGACCTAAACTAATATACAAAAGAACATAAGACCAGAAAATTTGCCTAAGACAAGACAGACAACTTACTCTGTATCCATGCTACTGATTTGAATCATTCAAGGAATTTTTTTTGAGAAATAAAAAATGGAAATATAGAAAGAAATGTCTATTATATCTTAGAAATATATTTATTATATCCTCAATGAAAAGATTAAGGATGAGATTATAAACTATCCAAAACTTCAGCATATCTTGAAATTCAAGTGAAAGTAAAAATTAATATCCACAATATAAAATGTAGGAGCAACTTACAAGCCATTTATCACGAGCATACAAGACTGTATTTAGCATATTCTCAAACAACAAGAAATAGCCCATCCACTCAGAAATAATTATATCCACTTTAGCAACTGGAAGGTCAATTTCCTCAATCTTCCCTTTCAAAACTGTTATCACTGTAATAATTAAGAGACAATCGAGTAAGCAAAGGGCTACTAAATGTCTCAAAGTAACTACACTAAACATAAGAGAAAAAAAGAGATATAGACTCAAGAGAAATCACCATCAGAAAATCCATTTGTTTCAACAATCTGTTTGGCCATGTCAGCCATATGGGAGCATTCAACCTGGATAGTTCAACGTTGTCAGCCACATATAGCAAGCATAAACAAATTTGTGACAAACTAAGGAGAAATGCCAAGTTTGATGAGCAATATATTCTCTGAGAAAGATATTAATGGGAACAATATCAGAAAAAGAAGAATTAACGTAAGAAAGAGAAACTTATACCGCATATACATGGGCTGCCCCTGCTTTTGCACAAAACAAGGACAAAATTCCAGTCCCAGCTCCGACGTCAAGAACTACTTTGTTCTTGAAAAGAAACTTATTCTGATAAATAACATTTTGATATGTCTTAGTTCTCACCACATCTTTTAGCATTTCCTGCAATTTAATAAACAATTAGCAACATATCAACTAAATAGTTTCAAAATGAGATGGAATAATTTGCCTTATGTGAGAAAGTAAAAAGACATTAGGAAACAGCAAATAAAAAATTAACTTTGGCTGGGATTTGCAGAGATCATTATATTCACATCTAGTAAAAAATAGAGTGATCTAAGGATAATCAGAGATAAACCTTAGCAGTATCAAAATAACGCATGAAGCTGAAACAACAACATAATAACCAGCCAAATAATATGCATCGAAATTCTTGGCATGAATTCCAAGGAAAGAATGGGAGAAATATCCTGAAGAGCAAGTAATATACAACTATAAAATAGTACACCAACTATAGGAAATATTTCAATAACAGTAAGGTAGGTTCCTGACAACTGAAGAATGAAAGAAATTTTCTGAATTCATGCATGTAGAATCTTCACATTGATTAATTTGTCAAATTCTAATATGAAGCACAGTAGCTTCCAGTCGCTTTTATATTCTAAGTGAAACACAATTGATGTTGGCACACTATGCAGATAATAAACTGTATAATAGCCAATGCACCAATAAATATATAAATATATAAATATATATATATAAACATATATTTTAGACAAATACTCAGCTTACGAATCTTCTACAGTTAAACAAAAATGAAAACCACATAACACGAATATTCCCAAACATCAAATCGTAACCCCAGAACATGCTTGTAATGTTTCTTTGCATCCAAGTTCGGCGCACTTACTTCATGAATACCTGCACATACAACAAGAAAATAGGTAATTAAAATAAGCTTCTGCAAGAAGTGTTCACAAAAGGTAAACAAGAAAACAGAACCATATAATATGTCCATCCCTTTGTTTGTGATAAGTAACAACACCAGTTCAAGCAAAACAATCACTTAAAACAATTCATAACTTCTCACGTGTCAAGGAATACACGCCGGCATTCCATTAATACTAATCAATCAGCACAACAATTCGTTGCTATAATGATAGCAACAACAGCAGAATGTTCCAAAATGTTTAAAAAAACAAAAAAACTTTCAACATGTTAACATAACCTCTAAGCTAAGGAGTAAGGAGAGAGTAAAAGAGAAATATACCAAAGTGAGAGTAAGAATCGAAGTAATAATCCGCACTGGTCTTATCATCATCGTCATCAGTAAAAGAGACGTCAGCGTCGCACATGGCCTCATCTTCAGCAGCTTTATCGATGGCTGTAACCGAATCCTCAAGATTGGAGCTGACAGTGGTATCGTCTTCTTCGTCTTCGAAGCGAGTAATGGTGTTGGCGATGTTCATTGAGCTCTGGTTATTATTGTCGTCGTCGTCGTCGTTGTTGTTGTTCTTGCGACGACCCATTTGCTTAGGGTTTTTGAGGAGATACTTAGGGTTTTTAGTGGGCTTCGGTTTGGGTTTAGCCGCTTAGCTTCGGGCGAGATTAAGTGCGCGTTAGTGCGCGTTCACGTTTGGGTTTAAAAAAGGTGATTTTTAGAGGGAAGTAAAGACGCCATCCCATTGTACAAGTTGACAAGTTGTGTAATAAGACTGTTGGTGTATACAACGCTGTCGTTTCCGCGGTTAAAGTTGAAAGAGAAAGACGTAAAGTCTACTGTAGCTGAGGTTGGTAAAAAGTTTTTAAGTTTGGAAAATTGTTTTAAATAACTAAAATTGAGGGGCTTTTTTTTCTTCAGGTTTTAAACGAGAATACGGAAGCTTACTTACCAAACACCAAATTTTTATTTTCTATTATTACTTAAATTTAAGATTAATTGAGAGCATCAAATATGCTCTAAATCACTTGAATTATGCCCACAAACAAAAAAACTCTTTTTAATATTAGCTAAATTAGGCACATGGATCCATGGCCCTCACTTCACTTTACTCATTTTCAACTTTTACCTTCAATAATCTTAAATTATCAAATTTACTCTGTGCTCTAAAATGAATTTCCAGTAAAAAGCTTTTGTAGTCTATTTTGCTTTAAAGTGATGAATTTAGAATACGTTAGGTTGAAAAGCAAGATGCTCGAAAGTTCACCAAGAGCACGATCGACTTTTTGATCACTTCAGTAGTTTAGCCTAATGTGCTCAAAATTCTTTGCTTTCGAGCAGAAATAATCAATCAATGCTAGAAAAAACTGAACTTCATCTACAACCTCCAGATCTCGTTTCCAATTCAATAAATCTACATGAATATGCACTCGAACATGTAAACTTCATCCAAATTTAAAGAATATAAAGATCTTGGTATTCATTTCGAACATGCAAGAAGAAAATATTTTTCAAATTATATATATATATATATATATATATATAAGCGCTTTTGTTTTATTTGCAGAAGCAACTCAGATAATAAGCTTTTAAAAGAACATGTGAAGGATCTAAGGACAAATTCATTTGATAAAATACCATCTGCTAAAGTCGCTCTCATTTACACTTTCAATAACTCCTCCATCCCTCTTATTTTTAACACGCTTCTAATCAATGACTCCCCTATCCCTTCTATTTTTAAAAGGAAAAAAGGGGCAGGGAAGGCCCGACAGTTAATATATTAAAGGCTTTTATGGCACTAACAGTTATCAATAACGTATGATCTTTTGTCCTTTTCTTTTCATATATGACAAGACAGCAATTTGATTCGACTTATCCCCTCTTCCTTCCCAGTTTTATTCAGAGAATCGCTTCATTTTTTCGAGTTCCCACTTGAATCATTTCGATGACAAGAACGACTAGCATTGGCAACTTGATGAAATGATTATTTCAGAATTTCAATTCTAGATTGTCAAACAAAGCGCAAAACTTATCAGAACAAGTGGCTCATAATTCTCAAATAAAAGTAGGCGTCTACTGTCTAGAATCAAACTTCTCTGCAACAGAGCCTTGTTCTTGAAACTTCAGTCTGTTTCAGCAGCTTTTCTTAAGTGGCCATGGTGCGCCTGCCATAACAGCTTCAATCTCAGATATTTCCCGAGGTACATTTGTCATGTTCTTGCAACCATTGGCAGTAACGAGCTACATAAATAAAGCATTCACAATACGTATGTACTGTCAAATATATGCCTTGAGGCCAAAGCAGGAAATTTTATTCAGTAGGCATTAATGCGGGATCAGTGAATAGTTTACCAGATCACTTTCAATGCGAACACCACCAAAACCTCTGAATCTGCCAATTGCTTCATGGTTAAAAAATATTGAAGTGTTTGCATTTTCCATGGCCGGAATCAACAAAGCATCAATGAAATAACATCCGGGTTCCACTGTGATCACCTATAAGAGAGCATCTGTATTTCAGATGTTTCCTTTGCTCTTTTAAAGCATAGTTTCATTTCATCAGTAAAGCTTAAACAGACAAACGCAGAACAATGCTGAAGTATTAAGAATGGAACATTTACAGAGTGATGTGTTTGTCTATCTAAGCTTTACACACACAGATTATTAGATCCAACAAAAGGTCCTTCTCCTCTCAAGACATCAGATAATAGCAAATTCCAAATGACAGGATTTACATGAGGCATCAAAACATGTCACTAATTGTATGAAGGTCTATAACATGAAAGGTGTCCTATAAATAATTTATATACAAAGACAATCACTTTGATCATTGGCCATCCTATCAATGACGCATCCCAGGCAGGAACATGTGGAGCCCAACCACGGCATATACAGGTATGTTAGTTTTAGTTTGATTTTTCATTTTTAATCTAATAAATTAACCTCCAATAATTAGAAAATTTTAAGATAATTGAATCAAACATGAAAAATCTATAAACTAGGAAATAGCATAATTGAAAATCTGATAGATTCCATCTTAAGGTTAAAAGAAGCATGAAAAGATAGGACATAATCAAATCCAACTCACCCAGAAAAAAAAAGGCTGGACATATATAGGATTTAATCATATTCTTAAACATAGATAATAAGATTTGATTCAATAAAATACTAGTTACCATTCCTTCCAGGAGTTCTCTACTTGTACGTAAAGACTTCAAGCCAGGTTCTTTTGGTCTCTCAGTTCCCTGCAAAGGATTCAATTTTTCTGTGTCCATCAAAGAAATAAAAAGACAAAACGAGCAAAGAAACTACAGTCCATAAGCTGATAAATTGAAGATATAAACCTTTGGGTAGCCACCAGGATCATGAGTGTCAATACCCAGGAGATGCCCCAGACCATGAGGCATAAAAGCAGCACCTAATCGTGCAGCCATCATCTCATCCACATTCCTACACACAGATTCCACCAACGTAGAAATTGATTTTTCACTTCCAACAACGATGACAAGTTGAAAATAAAAGACCGAGTCAATTGAGAAAATAGAAATTACCCAACAAGGATACTACCCTTTTTCAGTGACTCCAGAATAATTTTTTCTGCTAATCTACAACATTACCAACAATGAAATACAAGTTATTCAAAGACAAGCACAAAGCCCAATCATAGAAATAAAAATGAAAAGTCTTGTATGTCTTTTTAACTAAAGAAAATGAAGCTAATTATGCAACTTTATATGTTTTATCAGTATAATGCCATATTGCACAAAGCATGATGCATAAAACCACACCTAGCTCTAGCACCATATCTAATGAACAGCACGTTTTTACAGTTTATTCTTACTTGTGCATATCTACCCAGCCAACTCCAGGTTTCATTGCCTTCATGACAGCATTGTGAGCATTGAGGACAGCCTGCAGACCATGTTGATTAAAAACATGAGCAGAGAGTAGGAAGCAAGAGGTAAAAAAGAGCGTCTCATAGGGAAGACTGATATAAATTTCAGACTGATTAGTTATAATAAGCACCTCTCAAACAGTGAAGCACTTACATTGTATATAAGAGTCTGGTCGCTTGTGAACTTCCCATTAACCTGCAGAAACAGTTGAATATATTGAACTGAGACAGAGGGGAGAAAACAACTTTTGGGGTAACCCCTAGGAGCATAAAGACTCACAGGGAATGAACATGTAATGTCGGACCCATAAAAATTGTGCTCAGCTCCCATATCAAGCAATGCCATATCTCCATCTTCCAAGGTCTGAAGAAAAGGCAATAAAAAGATTTCAATAACTTAATAAATTAACCAGATAAATAAGATAATGATTCCTAAATAACTAATTTGACTTTGATCCCAAAATATTATCCAAGCATGAAGAAAAATTTGAGATTTTATGTCATATTGCGTATTGCATATACAACTTACCAAGAAATTATGGTGTAGTGTCCATGCATGTGTGCAACATATCTAGAAATCAACAAATTAAACCTAAATTGGATAGAATCCTTTGAGTTTTTAATTCACTGGAACTAAACTAATGGACCTAATCACTGAAACCTTTAAAGATTTCAATAAAGACATCAACTTTTTCTGGGATAGAGTGAGGTACTTGCCTTACTTTTGGGCCTCTGATTACTAAAGAATTGCAAGATTTTTCTTTCTTCTTCATTCATCTAAATTGCGGAGGAGTCTTGGGTGGTTACTTTTGTGATTTCTAGGTTTGCTTCTTTTATTTTGAGAACTTGTAGTCCTATGGTTCCTATGCTTTTGCTTTTGAGAGCTGATTAGCTTTCAATTGCATATTTTTTTTTGTGTTATTTAGAGGCATTTTTCTTGGTGGCTTTATATTCACATCTTTTTACATCTCTTTTTTTAATAAGTTTCTATGTTTCCAATCAAAAGTTAAAAAAGATTTAAAAATTTATTTTGCAGATATCTGTACCTATTTATCTATCTATGTATCTGTAACATGAGAGCCAACATGTTTCTTCATTCTCTAAATTCTGCAGGATGGTAAAAAATAGCAATACGATTCATAAGTAATTATGCAACAGAGACAAGCCTTCTTCTTCTGACATAAAATGCAGGAGGTAACTGAACAGCACGCGTTGAGGTAACTGAACAGCACGCGTTGAGATGTGAAGGGGATTTGGGTGGTTAATTTTGTGATTTTCAGGTTTGCTTCTTTTGCTTTGAGATCTTGTAGTCCTGCAGTTCCTATACTTTTGCTCCAAAGAGCTGATTGGTTTTTAATTGTATAGATTTTTTATGATCTTTAGAGGCTTTTTTCCTGGTGGAACTTTTGTTATCATCTTTGTATATCTTCTATTTTTACATAAGTTTCTATGTTTCCAACCAAAACGTTAAAAAAAAAAAATTAAAAAAAAATTTCAGGTATCTTTACCTATCTATCCATCTATAACATGATAGCCAACATGTCTCTTCATTCTGTAAGTACTGTAGCTAAAAGAGAGCAACATGATTTATAAATATTAATGCAAAAGAGATAAGCCTTCTACTTCTGATATAAAATGGAACAGGTAACCAAACAGCACACTTCTTAACAATGAATAGCTATCCCTGTCTTTACCCAAGCTTACACATGTAAATGCCCTTTCCTTTCTTTCAAAATATTCAGCAAAATAATAGAAAGGTGTACAGCTTCCACACCTTACCTTTTAAACAGAGTTCACCAAACTAAAAAGTAAAAACAAAATGTCACTGCTTATGCCTTCAAGGAAAACCAAAAGGCATAATAATTATGGTTTCATTAGGCATTGATTCAAGCATAAGAATAAGAAGAAGAAGAAGAAAATTAAAGAATATAGGCATGGGGTCTACTGTACCCTGTCATTTGGAGCTGCTGCATGCCCATAATGCAGAACAGCACTAAACCATTAAAGATGATAATGTGTTAGCTATCATATTTGTGATAGAGATAGAACTTAAATCAACACAAACCCAAAAATTAATCGAAACCATACATATATATGTTTTATGCACAAATAATTATTCAGAAAACTATAAAGAAATACATGACAGCACCGAGTTTTCTGTATGGCAAACAAAGAGCATGTTAGCTTTCAAGGGTTGATAAATAGCATTTGCTCATAGAGTCCATAATTTCACTCTGACACTGGTGAGCATGGAATTCTATGTACAGTGGAAAACACTTACTAAATTGTCTGCAAAGTATCTTTTTCTTCAAATGATTGAACAACATGATATAACTTCCATGAATAGATAGAATTATCTTCCACTATGAGAAATAGACAAGTGACAATCACAGGGTCAAAGTTTTCATCTCGTGAAGCCAAAATTTTGTATCAATCACTTCTATTGACAAGAAAGAAAAGCATAAAAGATAAAAGCGCTTGGTTTGATTGTGTATCAATCACTCAAGTGGTAACGGGATACTTGGTGATGGTAACTTTAACTCTGTTGCAAAAAAAGACTAACATCCACTACACACAAACAAACCAGGTATGATGGAACACTAAATGAGATATAGACACCTTGATTTTGCTTTGGATGATCCAAAAGAGTTGTTAATCTTTGAAAAGTGCTCAGTATGATACCTCTTATCAAACATCAAAGTTAAATTACTAGCATCATTATTACTATTATTACCATTATTATTATTTGCATTTATCCTTCGAGAGAACTCTCATAATCAATGAAAAAAACATCTTATCTTGAATATGTCCTTCAATATGTAAAGGAGTGAAATGCTTTTGGAAAGAAATATTTCAAAGAACTGATGGGAAACCATAAGAAAAGTGAGTAAAATTTCAAATAAGTAGATATTTTTGGAAATTTCAAAAATCAAAGAATGTAAATGCAGCAATTTGAATTCATATATTCATTTAACTTAGACAACTCTTCAATGCATATGCATTGAAATTTCATTAATATGCAGCTAATAAGTATAACTTGCTAGGATGAACAGAAGTTACAGTTTAAGAAAACCCCTCACCTGTTTTCACCAGTGGCACAAATACATGTATATGAACAATGTCTACAGCCACCATACATGTAAGTGTGGTGAAGAAACATGCTCTCCAACTGATACTCTTTCATGCCCACCCAAGTTTTTCTCATAACCTGGTTGCAATGCAAAATAAACATATGTTATATTAACATGCAATTTATGAGTGGAGCCAAGACAATGTTCATTTAAGTTGAATAAGTTTCCAAAGAGTTAGATATTTTCCCCCACTTTGCTATTTAATTCCTTGCATAGTGTGATTGAAGCCAGTTGAATATTACAGGTAATGAGGTTGTATTTAAAACATATCATGACATATAACTGATTGACAAAAAACATTAGCTTGGTCTATGTTTTAAAAGATTGGATTCCTGCTAAAGGAGGTCAGGTACAGACATTGAGAGGAAATAAGTGAATCCTTTTACAAAAATGTAAAAGATTATGGATGCTACTCTGTGGCCAATGAAGCACCATCCAGAACATTCTTGTTCACTTATTCATCTAGATAAAATGCATTCCCATTCATGGTGCACCACATAATGACAACCTAAAACATTTTTGTCGTTGTTCATGAAACAAGAGATCTCCACAAATGCTTACCTCAACATGAGCTTCAGAGCTTATATCATTTGCAAACTGGATAAGAGCAAGCTCGAGGTCTGACTTCAAAACTCGGCACTCGGTCAAAATAGGATGCAAGGTACTCAACTCAGTCTCAAATTTATCTATCCCCTAAATTGGGAAATAAATTAAAAAAATGTTTTGAAAATTCTATTCAGAATAATAGGAGGTTTTATCCAAAATGATTAAAATGCATAAACATGAAACACTGGAAGATAATAAAAGGATGAGATTAAAACCTCAAACTCAGCTGGTTTTGAAAATTTATCACTATCAGTGTTCAGTCCATGCAAGAGAAACAGTAAAGGCTTTCCAGATCCTTTGTACAGATCATGCAAAACTCCTACAATCTCATCGGTATAGTAGACCATGCTCACCATGTATCTTTCCTGCAAGAAAGTGATGTAAACATTAACCCATGAATATTCATTAAAATTTGATCAAGCAAATCAACAATCACTGACCGCATAGTCACCTGAAAGTAGGATAATGGCTTTATTTCTCCCAACCAAACAGCATAATCGGAAGGTAATCTAGGAGCGAAGAGAATAGATTTCCCTGTTGCAATATCCTTCAAGAAGAATGAAAAGAAGGAAAAATCAAATTCCATAATTTCTGCATCAGATAAACTTTCAGATATATGAGGAACTCTTTCATTTTGGATTGTGGTGACGAGTAGGGGGTACTTTAACTCAACAAGACAACCCAGCTGAACCAATGTGAAATGGATTATTAAGATCATATACAAGTGTAAGCTGATGCAAGCTCAACCCACATCAAAATGATAATGAAGATGGGTAATTATATCTCATTCTGTGGATTGACTCAAAAAATCAATACAGAGGTTTTGGATAAATAAATAAATGAATGAAAAGCAAAGAAACACACAAGCAATCCAAGAAGTTTAAGGTTCTTTCTCTCCTATCTACAGAAGAGAATAAAAGCTCAGTAAGGCAATGCATAAACAAAGGCAGGGATGAACTCACAATAGCTCCATAGAAACCAGGCTCTCTCACTCCAAACAAATATGCGAAATAACTCTCCTGCCTATCAATTCAATCAACAATTCCAAAGCACACTATAATATCAGCCTCATAAATGAAATTCAAAAGTGATCAAGTACTTCGTTTCGCAATTCTCCAACACAATCATTTAAAAATGATCACTTACCTGAAGAGTTCGATGTGATCGGTGCAATGGCGCGTCTGCTCCTCACCTCCCTGCGAACCGAATGACAGTAAATTTAATACTAATCATCAAAAAATCAAAATATATGATTAATTTATCGGTAGCACATATTTTTTAATTTGTTAAAAAGAGATAAAATGCCTGAAGAAAGACGAAGCCATGCAAGGGGCGAGAAGTTTCGGAGAGGTGTTGGCGGAGGGACTTAAGGAGCTTTTCTCGGTTGATGACGTGGAGCTCCATCGGTATTGCAGGAGGCGAGAGTGATGAAGCCATTGAAGTGGCTTCTTCTTTCGTCATCTGACACCAGTGCTTCGGTTAGTGTTCAGATTACTTCACAGTCCTTCATCGATTGATTCGCACGCAATATGTTGTGAAAGTTTCTCGAATTTTATCAATATGATTTGACTTGAATAAAATAAAGATAAATATGATTCAAACGACAACGTTTATCTGCAAGCTTCCGTTAAACGCTCATTTGTCCATAGCATTGGGCTTTGCATTTAGGCTATAAAAGAAGAGTTATAAAAAGGAAGAATGCCCGTCGTCCCTCTTTTTTTGGGTTAATGTTTCGTTATTTTTTATATTTTTTTGTAATATTTTATTATTTTTTTAAATTTTAATTTTATTTTTTAAATATTTTTAATATTTTTAATTTTATTATTTATAAATTAATTAAATTAAAAAATAAAATTAAAAAAAAAAAATCAAAAAATCATAAGATATTATAAAAAATATAAAGAGTAACGATGTATTGACTAAAAAATTAAGGGTAGTAAACATTCATCCTTATAAAAAAGTGCTTATAGTGCAAAGCCTTAAAATAATATATGTACGCTGGAAATGCTTGAGCCTAGATGCACCTATACTATTTTCCAAATACACCTGCTCTGAACAAGTAAACAATTGGTACATTATCAAGGGTGGGTAGATAGAGCACTGGGGATGTGCTTTTAGTAGCACTATTTAGCAACACTAGCTAATAAGCTTTTGGCATTTAGAGTCCAAAAATATTTGGAGCCCTTGGGAATTGTTGTTGGCAAAAATAACAATGATTTTGAATTGGTAAAAATTATTTTATATGTTCGGTAAAATTTTTTCATAGTTAATTTTGGTAAAATCATCTCGTTTGATAGTAAATTTTAAAAATAAGAAAAAAAAGTTGATTTTCACGATCTATTATAAAAGCAGTTTTATTTATAAATATAATATTAAATATACTCATTTGAAATTATAAAAATCTAAAATTAATCCTAAAAATAATTATTAAATTTTAACTTTTGATTAGGAAATGATATTATTAAAATATAAAAATATCTTTTTTTAATTACTTATTACTTGTTCATTTTTGAAAAACAGAATTAATTTTTTTTGTTATAAATCATGTTAAGATAGTATCTCTGTGTATGTATATATATATAAACAAGTACTTAACTAAAATTAAATTTTGTTCATAACTATTTACTATATATATTTTGGTAATTAGGATTATTACAATATTTTAATAATAAAAAAACTTACAGAATATATAAAACTATTTTTGAAATTCATAACAGTTTTAAAAATAAAATTTATTAAACACTAAATTAATTTTTTCGAAAATAATTATTTTTACAACAAAATAGAAACAGAGAGTTTTAAAATTCACAGCAATCTCCAACTAACGTTTAGAGTGTCATACCCCTTTTCTTACATCGGTATAAGTGTAATTAACATCCTTCTACATTATTATAACATTTTTTTTGAAAAATAATTAAATAATTATAACATTTTTAATGACATTGGTCTTAATTTTACAAATATTTAACATCTTTCTTTAATTGCAAAATAGATGTAGTTCATTTGTTTATTGTGAAAGAGGAATACCATATTTCTCAATTTATATTACAAAACTTTATTCAACATACAAATTTATTTATTCAAAATTTTATATGAGAGAAGTCAAATAGGTAGTTGAAAAACAAAGTAAGACGAGAGAAATCCTGAAAAGGCCTGTCGTGTGCTGGTTTTAGGCCCAACTCGGGCTGACTTTTGGCATTAACACAAGCAAATTCACATATGTTTTTTTTTTTTTTTCTAATGATACATCGAAGATCAAGTCAATTTAATTAGTCCTTTGATTTCAAAGCAGCCCTACATTTGATATGCCTGGTTCACTTTTCACCAACATTGATTGGGAAAAAGAATTAATTAATTAAATTCTTAATTATCTTTGCGTAGACATAAACTGTGTGCCTCGTTGTTTTTGCCAGTAAATAATAGCAATTGGCAGCTAGCAGGTAAGATTCATCTCTTCCAGGACAGGATATCGATTATGTAAGCAAAATTTCGTAAAGGCAACATAAAAAATTTGGCAATTTCCTATTGTGATGTGTACTCTTATTAGGACTCTGATTTGAATTGGTAGCTGGGATGTGACATGAGCTTTTGTTGCAGCTGGAATATTATGATTCTGAGGCAAAAGGGTCAGGATTTTTGGAGATTGTCTACGATTCCAAGTTAGATTACAGTGATTATGAAACGGGAAATTATATTCCTTCTTGGATAGCAAGAGCATATTGGCAATAAGATTGTTAAGCATCTTTGGATTATAAAATGGGAGATGAGATACATTGGTTGTAGTCGTAGGAGCATGTTACTTCCTTTCAGAAAGACATTTTTCAGCAAGATTAATATAAAACGAGCTCTTGTCTGCTATGACTTGAAGCAGTCAAAGTGGAAACTTGTCCTTTCTTGGCTACATATATAGAGCATATATTGCATCCCATCTATACACATATTATATGAAAGAATATTAATATATGTACATACATCTTAGTTAAATGTCGTTCCATTTCCATCCGATATCATGCATTCTTGTTCACGATCTATGCTTGTAATCGAACAGTATGTATACCTATGTAATATCCTCGTCAATTTATGAAGTTAAACTAAAAAGAATCTACACTTTCGTATCAAAGTTTTGTAATAGTAATGCTTGTAAAATAGTTATATATATAAAGGAATTGGTAAAGTGCATGCATGCGTAGGAAGGAAGAGGATGAATGATTTTCATTAATTGCTTTACAAAAGTAGGATCGATAAGATAGGGGCATCTTGCTTGTGTATGAGTTGGAGTCGTACTCATAATACAGCACATTATTCTATCAACTATGATTTGCAGGGCAGATTCATACCATGCATGAACCTGAATGCGTGGAGCTGAAGATAGCACGATATAAGAGGCAGTTCCCTAAAATGAATTAACCCTGTATTTGGCATTATTGTACTTCAATTTAATCTTAAAAGTATAACAGTCAGATAACAGTTAAAACTCAATTCTTATTTGATAGCCGATACTTACAAGTTACCCTTGGAATAGATAACTAATGATTCTATTCATAGAACTTAAAGATTACGGCATATTAATATCAAAAATGCCCTAAAAAAAGGAATGATGTAATTAGCTAGAAATCCCGTTTATAAAGATGAGTTTGTATAACACGTTTTCACATTATTCGGAAAGACTAGTTGAAAATAGACATATTTTAGCTGTAAAACAGAGAAACAAAATGGTGATTTTCAAAACTGTGTGCCCAACTTTTACTTTCAGTGGGTTCCGATTTGTGGATTTGAATGGGTAAATTCGAGAAACATATTATCCATCTTTTATAATATACTATCAGCTCCAAGCAAAACCTTTTTTAATTCTCAAGCTAAGTATAATTATTCTTAAAATCAAACTTTACGTGAACCTTTTTATTTCTAAAGGCTTCAGAATATTAATCAAAATACTACGGTGAAGTTGATCACCAACTATATACTTTCATCTTTGACTAGTTAATATATTCAACTTGCTTCAGCACTAGAAAACAACTCATGTGCAATATACATATTTGTCTGCATAGTTCGAACCCTTTCATCTATATATGCATGTGTTGTGGCCAGAAATCTTGCATATATTATAACATTTGAACAGTTCCACCCATGCATCATAGTCCCTCGACCACAGTATATATATAATAATAATCATATTAAATCAGAGTGCTTGTACTGTACTATATATTGAGCTTCAAACTAGAGTGGTATTCTATCGTGGATAATTTTCAATTTCCCGAGAAGCATAACAAGGATAATTGAAATGTATGAGGCAAGCCTCACTGTTCAATATTAACGTGCGTATTAAGCAACACTTAATATCGAGTAACTTCGTTAGTATAGATTTTAGTTAGAAGTTTTTGATAAGAATGCGTGAATTCACCGTGAGAGTTCAACTCAGTGAAAGCAGAAGGGATCGATATTATTAATTGCACAATGAAACATGCAAGAAATGTACTTTGAGGAATTGAAAGTCTGGCTGGCTGTTCCGTTCCAAGTGCGATCTCTGATGTCAAAAATATAATTGATTGTTGTCCAACTAGGTTTTGCAGTCGATCGATCGAGGAGGTGAAGCTCATGCAATGCAATTAATTTCTTTACTTTCGTCACACTACAGAAATATTTAAAAAATCCTGCAAGCATGTGTTTGATCAATTCACGAGGTGTTGTCAGATGATTAGTCTAAACTAGCTAAATATTCATATATAAACTATTCAAGAGTTCCAACGTATACATATCCTGGTTGGCAAAGAGCTGGAATATATTTATACACGTATTGAATGATTAAGATGAAATAAATCCCCAAGTTGGCCTGAGAAGACCTCGTAATAAAGAATGAAGAGAATTGATGAGAGTAGGCGTAGTGAGAACACTTGGAATTCAAAACAAAGAAAGAAAGAAATTAAATGATTGCATATGTTTAATATTATAATAGCTATCTTATCCTTCTGCCTCTGTGGATGTTCTTGGATCACAATTTAGGAAATGCAATCAATTATTTTAATGTTATTATTGATTCTATGTTACCAATTCTTGCTAGCAATAATGAAAACTTAATTTAATCATTACATGGTTAAATGTTATACGTTCGTGTATGTACATATATGTATACATAATATAGAGAAAGAGAGAGAGCACTGGTTGAGGTCTTCACAAAAAGGCCATTCTTGACTTATGTGTAGTAGAATATATACCACTTATAACTTCATCATTCATTCATAAAAAAAAGCATTGGGAAAATAATAAAAAAGAAATGCAAGTGGGGAAAATGTATATATAGAACATTACTCAGAAGCAGAAAGTTTGATCAGATAACAAATAAATTGATTGCAGTTTCTTGTTTTGCAATTATAACCAAAATATATATGAAAAATTAGCGGTTCTATACAAGGCAAAATAATTAAAGTCTCTGTTCAATAAACTATGTTATTTATGCATTTACTTTTTTTTTTTTTGCTTCTATTTAATAATTAATTAACAAACGGTATGATACCTCATTAATTGTACTTAACATTAAACATCAATTAATTTGGTCAATATGCAGAAATCAATTGACATATATATATATATATATATGGTTTAAAAGAATAATAATATTAAGAAAATAAAGATGCAATAAGAAACCCATCAGAGAGGTACTAGAAGAAATTAATTAAAACATGCATGATTATGATCACTATTCACTAATTAAATATAATACAATATGAATCGTAATGGGAGAGGGTCAATATTAATATCTAACCTACCCAATATTCTACAGTTCTATAAATCTCATTGACATGATCATCTTGGCATGATTGGAAAAGAGATTCCCATGTGGCGTGTCGTTATTGGTGATGTATCTTTCCAAGAAGATTCATGCCGTATGATTGCGATACAAAACATACTAACCTTTTTCATCCAATCATATGAAACCCCACAAATTTGATCGTCTTCCCTTACTGGAACATACGATATCATATACCATACTCAATTCATCACTTTAATTTCTGTTAACCCCCCATCTCCCTTCTTTCCTCAATTGATAAATACACAACTTAATTGTAATTAGGTCAATGGAAATCATCTTAATTAATTAATTAATGGAGGCGAATCTGCCTATGTTTGAGTGTAGTAGCTAGCTACAGGGGCAAAATCGCAAGTAATTAAATCGAGAGACAAAGGACAGAAACAGTCATTTTTCACACACTTGTAGTCCACATGCACTACATCAAAGTGACAAACATTGCCCCTTTATTACTTACAAGAAGTTGACACTATGAGCTGTTGACAATTAACTTAAAGAAAATTAATTAAAAACCACGTCTTTTAATTAATTAATTAGTTAAATTTAGAGTCTTAAAGTTGAAAAGAGCTGCTTCAGCCTTCAGTCAAGCTGCCTAGTTGCAAGCTTGCTATGTAGCCAAAAGCTAGCATGTCCTTTTCCCTGCATATATGTGGAAAAGTCCTAACTTCTGGGATGCTTCTACTTTCTGCTTCTCAGTTGTAACCCACTAAAACACTGCTTCAGCAACTACATTTATATCATGTGTTATAATTGTATTGCTTCTTCAGCATACCTAACACACCAGCGCTACTACCTTTTCTTACCTTTTTTTTTCAACTTTTCATAGTAGGTTTTGGTGATTCCGAAACATAATAAAGAAAACTTATATCTATCTATCTATCTATATCTATATATATATATATATATTGCGCCTTACTGAGTAAAGTGTATATTATTAAACATGAGGTAACTGCTTAGCTATATATGTTTGTTTTCTAACCTATGACAACTTTAGTCCATGATCGATGTTTAATTATATTAGATGATTAATTAATCTGGTTAATTAACGAAAAGAAAACTCCAATAATCTCCTTGTTTATCCCTATAATTATGTATGATGCAATGCTGAAGTTGCTGTTGAGTTGGAACTCGAGAAACATGAGTGTTACTATTACTGAATACAAGACGACCTGCCAGTTAAAAAATAAAGAATACTGTTATGTTATTGACTACAAGAATAATTTCATAGCTAGCAAGCTATCAACTTTAATTAAATAAAAATAAAAATATTGCATATCTGGAGAAGACTATTGTTCGATACTTGTCTCTCTGTTCAAGGAGGGAAGTCGGCACAACAGTCGTCATGTACCACTCCTTTTACGTTCTCTTTCTAGCTACTAAAGTGTTCATATTGCAATCTTATTAATTGCAAATCTCATGCTGTTGAGTTCTTGCACATGGATGTTCATCATCGATCGATCTCGAGCCCCACGTCGCTCATGATTTCAATTTATAATATACGCAGCATAATATTAATATTATTCTCTTTTCATCTTTTTCTTATATATGCTTTCCTTTCCTTTTGATATTACATGTTGTTAAATTATTCTCCAAGGTGGTTAGTTGAAAACCATTCTAGCAACACAATCTTGACAAATATCTTAACTCTTACATCTAGGCATACATATTCAACAAATATATATTATATACTAGCCCATCAATCTTATTCCCACATCTATACAATTGCATATATATGTTTTATACCATATATATATATATATATATAATTCATGATTAATGCATGTATACTTAAGCTCTTTACAAAGTAATCATTCATATTAATGGTATATATATTTATGTGTGTGTGTGTGTGTGTGGGTGTATGTTTTTGCGTGTGTGTGTGTGTTCATGTACAATGCTTATGAACATGTAAAATGCCATGTTTGAGTAGTACTTCATGGGCGCATAAAAAGAAACTTGTATTTTGATCATAATGATCAGGACCATGAGGATCTATCATTGATCAGAAGCTATAAGTGGGGCTGCTAATTGGGAAAATGGTTGTGTTAAGTGTGTGGGGTCCTAAGATCTTCTCGGAGCTTCTACTTTGTCTTAGCTTTGTTAACAAATCAGAATCTTAATCTTGGGTTAAATTGGGATCTTTGTCAGGTCATCAAAACTTAACTACTCTTAGATCTCTTGGAATATCTCTGTATGCAAAATGTAGTCCTCATGCATGACTTTGGTTTGCATAAGGAATTTAGAGTTTATTCAGCACAGATTTGATTAGTCATAGGTTTGCGAAGTGGGGACTTGTACACATAACTCAACCACCATTATTAAAAGCAGAAATATTAATAAGAATATCGAGAGATCGAGATAATTAATTATATGAAGATATATGCTGCGCAAAAACAAACAATCTTTATTAATTATTAGTTATTAATTAATCTGAAATCCTAATTAATTAGAAGAAATTTGAGACGGGAAATTGTAAGAAAACTTACCCACTCCCCTAGCAACCACCATATTCGCTCTGGATTTTATAAGAGATTGAGATAAAGAAAGCTTGGAACAACATGACAGAAGAAACAGTTGTCAACAGAGATTAAAAAAAACAGGAAAAAAAAAAAAACTAGTTATGGCTATTGATCCTACAGAATCAATCATTGCTAATTTTTTTTCCCTCTTAGAACAGCGCGCGGCAAGCTGAGCGTTGCCAATTCTGTCAAATCCTTCCACTATATATAGGGTCTTTGACAAAGGTTTCATTCAACATCTAGCTTCAATTCATATTCTCTCTCTCCCTCTTTCTCTCCACGCTTCTCTCTTTAATCTCATCTCCTCCATACATAAAAGCCTCTCTTTAGAGGGAAAGTCTCATCGTTCGCTAGAGAGCTACTTATGGCTATTGAGATTGAGCAACCGTCTGTTGGGCTATCAAAAGTTGCTGTTTCTGAAACTCATGGAGAAGACTCTCCATATTTTGCCGGCTGGAAAGCATACGATGAAAACCCTTATGATGAATCAAATAACCCATCAGGAGTTATACAGATGGGATTAGCAGAGAATCAAGTGAGTTTTGATAGAATCTTTTCTAGCCAAACACAAGAACGAATTTTTAAGTTCTCTCACTATTCGATGGTACATAAATGACTAACGTTTCTTGCTTTTTGATAGGTTTCATTTGATTTGCTTGAAGAATACTTAGAACAACATTCTGAAGCCTCTACATGGGGCAAAGGAGCTCCTGGTTTCAGAGAAAATGCTTTGTTTCAAGATTACCATGGACTCAAATCATTCAGACAGGCAATGGCAAGTTTCATGGAACAAATTAGGGGAGGAAGAGCAAAATTTGATCCTGAAAGAATCGTCTTGACTGCAGGCGCTACAGCAGCCAATGAGCTGTTAACCTTCATCTTAGCAGACCCCGGTGATGCTTTGCTGGTTCCAACTCCTTACTATCCAGGGTAAGAATAGGTTTCCATTAAGACTTTCTTTATCTAGAAAGTTCATTTTATGTGTGATTTCGTGTACACATATGCATACAAAAATCATCCAATGAATATTAATTTTGTTTCTCTTAAATATTTTCAGATTTGACAGAGACTTAAGATGGAGAACTGGTGTAAAAATTGTACCAATCCATTGCGACAGCTCAAACAATTTCCAAATTACTCCTCAAGCGTTAGAAGCTGCGTATAAAACTGCAGAAGCCACGAACATGAAAGTTAGAGGGGTACTGATAACCAATCCGTCAAACCCGTTAGGTGCAACGATTCAACGCTCAGTTCTAGAAGAGATTCTTGACTTCGTCATACGCAAAAATATCCATCTAGTCTCTGATGAAATCTACTCAGGCTCAGCTTTCTCATCAGAAGAATTCATAAGCATTGCAGAAATTCTCGAAGCTCGTAAATACAAAAATTCTGAAAGAGTCCACATCGTTTATAGTCTTTCTAAGGATCTTGGTCTCCCAGGTTTTAGAGTTGGAACGATATACTCGTACAACAACAAAGTTGTTACTACTGCAAGAAGAATGTCCAGCTTCACTCTTATTTCCTCACAGACACAGCATCTCTTAGCTTCCATGCTGTCTAACGAGAAATTTACTGAGAATTACGTCAAGATAAACAGAGAGAGACTTCGGAAGAGATATGAGATGATCATCGAAGGCCTGAAAAGCGCCGGGATCGAGTGTTTGAAAGGTAATGCAGGGTTATTTTGCTGGCTGAATCTGAGCCCATTGTTAGACGAACCAACGAGAGAAGGTGAATTGACTCTTTGGAATTCTATTCTGCATGAAGTGAAGCTAAATATTTCACCAGGCTCGTCTTGCCATTGTTCTGAACCAGGTTGGTTCAGGGTGTGTTTTGCTAACATGAGTGAGCAAACACTCGACGTTGCATTGAAGAGAATACATAATTTCATGCAGCAAAGAGAGGCAAACAGAAGTTAATCATATCTTCCCACTTATTCTTCTCAGAAATTAAACTCCATTTTTTTGGGTCAAGTTTAACCATTTTGATTCTTTGCATGGAAAACCAAAACCATTGTGGAAAATAGGGTTTGTCCCATTATACTGTATACCAGGTGACATTGATATATATTTTTGTTTTCTTGCTTCTTGTTAAGCAAGTTTCCTATAAATTATCCTGTATGTAAAATTGGAGTGGTGTACAATTGCTTGTAGTACTTTTCATCACCTAATTATATGTATTTTATTATATATCTCTTTGACTTGGTCACTATTTAATTCAAGCAAGAAATGTAATTTGCATTGGAAATAATCCTCTAGCTAATCATAATCAACTTTATTTTATAAACAACTTAATAAAAAAATTATTTACAATTTTGAAGAAAGAAGTCAATTGAGAATTAAGGGTCCTGCGTAGCACTCTTAATTCAAATAGTCAGAACATTTTCACACGCATATTGTCGAGTGATGAGGTCCAAGTAGCTAGCTTTGAATTGAATGCATCCCAGAGAATCAATGGACTTTCCTTTTTTCAACTCTTGCTAAGGAGTTTGTCAACCCTCAAATCCCATATGGAAGCTAATTGTACTGCCAAAAAGAAGCACCATTTTTTGACTTTTTCTTCAATGGGTATATTGTCAAAGTATCCTTAAGCTGAAGGCCGGTTAATTAAATAGATTTTAAAAGCGAACACGAGAACGATGAATTTCTTGAAGGTGAATTAACGGGATGATTTGTTAGGTCTACTAGAAATTTGACAATATCAAACTACCGACAACTATGATAAATACTAAATGGTTAAACTAGTTGAAAAATTAGACACAAAATAGACACATTACAATGTAATTAATTAACGGATTAATTAGTCCATAAAAGTAAAACTATAATTAATTTTGTATAGTGATGAAAATACTAATCTTCCATGGGGAGGAGAGTTAACTTGAAGTACACAATAAGGAATGCTCACTATTGGCTGAAATGAGTCAATAAACTGAGCATTTTCAAGTAAGCAAGCTTATTTAATTAGAAGCATAAGAGTATTAGTTGGAGTTTGACCGACATTCCTTTAATTAATAATTTGGTTTTGAAAGATTACGATCATAATTATAAAGTAGAAGCAGCAGCAACTACTGGGGACCAAAGCCACAACCTCATAGCTTGCTAGCTATGTTGGACAGTTGGACATCGATCTCGAAACTTTGACATTTTGAGCTTAATTCGATCGATTCTTGTATATTTTAACGTCTAGACACATTGAGAGTTGATGCTGTCATGGTCAATAACTCATACATATACAGGCTTGATTAAGATTGAAATAATTTCATAATATATATACATGGTATTGCCTTAATTGATTAACAAAAGTTTATTATACATAAATTATAAGATAAGATATGGTATGCATTAATTCTGTTTATATATAGAACGAGTTTGCGTATGGTCCCTGCACATTAACAAACCAATGGGCCACTGCAGGATACTATTCAATCCGGATCAATAATATAATTGTGATCAACTTCCTTGACAACCTAACATCAATGTGTTACAAAGTGACATTATGCAATAATATTATGATTATAATGTTTATATAACTAGATAAGCTAGCCAGTATACCCGCTAATCAAAATTAGCTATTGCGGCATAATCATGGTCCATGGGATAATGGATATAAAATATAAATTAAAATATAATAATGGTTTGGCTCTAGTTCTTGAACGTATTGAAATTGTCTATTTCGTTACTAATTTGAGAAGAAGAAATGCCATTTTATATTAGGTTTACATTCTTGAATTTTTTAGCATTTACTTTTAATAGTGTAATTTGACTTGTAGTTTTCTAACATGAACTAATTAATTGACAATTAATTAAATTAACTCTTCAAATGCATATGTATCTTATTACTTTGCTCCTAAGAAAAAGCATGAATTTGTCTTTGCCACTACATTGAACTCTTAAAAACAAATTAAAAGTTGGTTATATATATAATTAAAAAAACTTGGTGCCTCACTTGTAAACGTGGTTGCTGAGATTTTGCTTACTCCGTATGAGAGCTTCTCATTGACAAATATTTCTTAACATGACACACAATTACACACGCAGAGAGAAACAACCGCGCCAACCTAGCTTATTGTTTCTAGTCAAAGGTCAACTACCCGCCAAAAAGATGGCTGAATCAGGACCGTCGAATCAACCCCATGTGGATCACGGGGACGGCCATGATTGCCTCGTAAGGAAATGGTTTGTGAATATGTGATTATAGTCATATTATTACATGCTGGCAGCCAACCCGGCCGGCTGGTGCAAAGTCTTTATAAAGTATTATTGAAGTAAATTCTCTTTTGATTGCGTGATCTTCGCTGCAATCGAGCCTGTTGGTCCACATTTTGATCAAATCCGATCACGTTATATTGATTAATGTTTTCTCAGGTTTTTTCTAATACCCTATTATCCCATGCAGTTTCATGCTGCCTCATTAATAATAATAATAATAATAATAATCATTGGGATCAAACACTTGCGTTAACTGGTCCACTGTTGATCGCAATCTTGATCACAATGTGTTATATTATTTGCACAATCTCTTTAAATTAAATTGACAGTAGTCCGGATGTAGCAGCTAGCTAGCTAGCTAGCTAGCTAGCTGGTGCATATAATATATACATAAAATGAAGGAGTTTACGGCAAAATATATAATGATTTTACAATGATGAAGGTTTTTAATTATGGTCCACAGTTGATTACAATCTGATTATTTCATTCATTGTTGATTTATATATACATGGTGTTAATTTGCACAAGCTGTACAAAAGTTGCAGTGGCGGGTACTACAATTAATTAATAATAATAATAATATGGATGATGATGATGATTATGATATAAAAGATAATAATTGGCCCGCAGCTAGCTGAAGAAGATGGAGAAAATTGTAAGATATATGGCATGTGAATATCATTTACACCATATATTCATTTGTTAATAAAAAAACGAAGAAGATACGCACGTATGTACTGCAGCTGGAAGCCTTTGTATATCACATTAAGAAACATGTATCTAATAGATTAATTAACAATGAGCTAGCTGTTATATGAATAATACGATGATATGGCGATTCATAAATTCTTTTAAAAATTAAATTAATTACACATGGTCATTAACAATGAGCTAAGTTGACATACCACCAGAATCTTCAATATATGCATACGCTAACAATGAACCAGGTTGAAATATATGTCATCAAAGTACCTAGTGCTTCAACTGGTAAAACAGTTATTTCAACTCAAATTTGCAAAAGGAATCGAACTAGGGCTTTGTCAAAAAGCCTAACCATTGGGTTGCTAAATGCATTACAATCCGTTTTAAGTACACCCAATCAAATATCATCAAGGATTGTAATTGTTATAGTGGTACGTGGTTGCATTTCACCCCACCTTCTGTGTATTCACACCCCACTTCTTAGTACACCATAAAACTTTAATGTTTTGTAAACTAGCTCTATATAATGCCAAAAAATATTCTATTATATGTTAAAATTTATAATGTTTTTTCTTAAATTTTTTATGTACACAACTTTTTGACGAGAGCTCAATTTTAGTGAAAGCCTTGACGCAATGTTTCTTAAATATTTCATCCCCTAAAAATTTTGCAAAAAGTAATGTAGACCAACGAAAAAAATAATATAGATAATAATTTATTTCAATATTAATTTTTTAGTCATATCAAGTGAGAATAAAATTATAATTATAACATTTTAAGAAGTGTTTTGTTATTATATTGTAGAAATATCACTGCCTTTTTTATACGGGTAATAAATAGTAATATTTTCTCATTTTTTTTTTAATGATAACATTTTACGTATTAATACGATTAAAAAGTTAAAAAATAATATTTTTTAAATTAAATTATTATATAATTTTAAAATAATTTTTTTAATTTTAAAAAGGTAAAGGATGGATAAAGTTCAAAGATTTTTAAATCAACTTACCTATCTTGGAATAATATCTTGAAACCGGGTGGCCTCTAAAGAAGGCGTAGGTAACCAACTCGGCCAGCCTTGTTCCATTTTAATGAAAATAAAATGCACAATGTTGTCTCTCCAAGATTCCTTAAATATTTTAATCACATATAACCATCTATTAACTTTTTTTTTTTTCTTTTGGGACAAAAGGACTGTAAATATAACCATAAAACTTTTCTATTTTCAAATCCCACGTTTTTTTTTTGGGTCATTCAAATATTTTATATCTAAAAAAATATATTTTAAAATATTAGAATATAAGGTGCTGAAAGAAAGAAATATGATTTAAATAGTATAAAATATTTCTTAAATTATACAAATAATTATTTAATTAATATTCATCTCTTTCAAATATTTTATTTAAAAAGAAAAATTTAATTATAATAAAAATAAGGCTTTGGTGAAAATAGTACTATTTTTTCTATACTTCATCAATATAGGGGTGTTCTTAAAAAAACAAAAAAAGATGTAAACCGAATTCTTAAAGCTTTTAGAAGAAAATTCTAGCGGGCTCAAGTGGAACATGAGCTAGTTCTCTAAAAAATATAACGCGCTTATTAAATTAAAATATAGAATTTATATATCAATGTTGATGTGTTAACGTATATAAAATTTATTGAAAAAAATAATAACCAGCAAATGTATTATACTTTTTGATGAGAAAATACCTTATGCTAATTGTTATGGATGATGCCGTCAAATTGATAATATAGCAAGTAGTTCTTACGAGAGCGGATTCATTATAAGCAGGATCTTGATTAAAAAGTTATAATCATTGTTTAACTAAGTCAAGTAAGTGAATATAAAACTCAAAATTTCATCTGGGCTGACACGTAGAACATAACTATCTTGTTATCCAATGAAGGAATGAAGCGTGACAAAGTGGATAGTGGAAGCTTTCCTCCCAAAGTAAGCAAGCAAGAAAAGGCACGTGAGAAAGAGAGCTTAACTGGCTCTCCCTCGTGGCATACAAATGGTAAGTCATGTGATGGTAACTGGAGGCGGAGTCATGAACCACCCTCACCAATAAATACCCTAATAATTCTGTAAGTAAGGTAAGTTTACTATCCATTCTCCCAAAATTCTCACATACTCTTATCATATTTTTCTACCAAAGTTTTTTCCCAATCTACATTTTCGCCTAACTTGATTATTAGATAGTATTCACTGGTGATACCACCGATAGCCATTGGCATGTTTGTACTTTGTAAATACAAGTTATTTCGGTATTCATGAGTCCCACCCCAGAACCAAGTCGCTCCAGCCTGTTGCTTCTCTAAGCCATGACCAGTTGTCGAAGAAATGCTATCTACCTCACTAAGGATGTGTGTCCCACAAAAGTTAATAACATCTTATTTGTTGATTGGAGTTGATCCTATTTGGTGCATACATGACGGTAGGAGAAATTTCAGCATTAACACTAATATTAATTAAAAATATAATTTTTGTATATCAATTTTGTAATATAATATTATTGTTTAATTTCTTTTTTCTTCTTTAAAAGAATGCAAATATTCAGGTCTTTGTTGTTGCCAGTGGACTTTAAGAATAATTCATGTAGAAAAGTTTATATAAGTTTCTAATATTTGATAAAACGCCACTTCATCACTTTAATTATTTGCTATATTTATCGCATAAGTACATAATTCTTGGATGAATAACAAAGGAAAAAAATAAAAATTTCATTACCAAGTATCTATTAATCTCTAGTTAGCATTTAATGGACATTAAAATAATTTTCAATTTTTTTCTTGCAAAATTAAACTATGTATATATATATATATATATATATATAAGGCCACTCGCTCATAATGAATCAATTTGGAGGCTAGCATCATTTGAATTTATGTGATCTCAGCATCTTTTCTTTTCTTTTCTTTTGGAGTATTAGTCCTTATTTCTTTCTTTGAGTTATTTGCATCTATCATATTAGTTATAAATGAATAAATTTGTACTTAAATTGCAAGGAAGTTCTTCGTAGCTACAATAATTTGATAATCCCACTATATATATATATATATATATGTATATATGCAAGATTATGTATTACTAATTGTACATTGAGATACATCTTGAAGGAAAAGTAATTTGAAACTAGTCTTGGTAAAAGTTTCTCAATGTGAGAGAGTACAATAATCCAAGGACTAATTAGTGGGGCGGTATCGCATGTACAACTACATAAGCAATTAGACAGTGAAAGAGGCAAAGAAATTATGAATAAGCCCTCGTCAATTCTCAGAATTGTATTAGGATTCAACAAGACTTTAATGATACTTATGGTGATCTAAATAGATAACAATTGATGACAGCCTTAAATGGCCCACAACAATGAAGAATAGAAGATGGTATTTTTGGTTATTGATATTTAATTATTTAATTATTTAATTATTTAATTATTAATAAAAAATAATATAATAAAATAAATAAAATTTTATATAATTAATATTTTATAGTACAATAATATACCAAACATATTAATGTATTAAATTTTATTCAATACAATTTAGTTCATTACAATTTATTATAGTTCAATATATGCCGCCAAACACACCCTTAATTTACTATTATCTCCATATTGGACCAATATGAACTTGAGACTCTTGGGCTTGTGAAATTTTCTTCGAACACAAATTAATTAAATATTACAAAAGTCATATTTTTCCAATTAATTCTTTTTAGAACATTACACATTACACCATAATCAGTTAAGAATTTACACAATTATTCTTATGACTCACCTCTTAATTTTATTCAAAATGTGTGAGTTCTTTATCCTTATATCTACGGAAGTCCCATCACGTCTCAAAACTTCAAAAATGAGTCCCCAGTTCCATTACCCAAACAATAGATATTTTGAAACTTAAGTTTTACGTCCCACTTTTGCAATTTTTAGTTAAAATCGGTAGAAGAGTTTAAAGTCATGTAAACAAATGATATCTAAACCTCCACTTTATTGCATGAATGACACTTATACTTACACTTCCACTTAAAAAATAATTTTCCAATACACTCCTTTTGTCAAATTTTTTTGTTATTATTAGCACGAAAATGACGTGGACCATTGTATTAACTGTACTACCCTTGTTTTATTTTAGTAATTGATACTGAAATAGAAGCACCGCAAATCGTGAAATAAAATTATTAATTTATCCTTATATTTTATTAACTCTTATTGAAACAATAAAGAGTATAACTGTAATTTGAAAAATATATAACCATTTTCTTTTGCCATTTCTAAACACTATATTTTAATAAAATAAAATAAATATACAAAATTAAGTTGTGAGATATATATAACTATTTTTTTAATGTTGTATTTTAATAAAACAAAATAAAAATACAAAATATTTAGTAGTAAATAATTGTCTATTTCCTTTTTTGAATATTGTATTTTAATAAAACAAAATAAAAGTACAAAAATAAGTACAATATATAATTGTTAATTCTTTTGAACATTGTATTTTATTGAAGCAAAAAAAGAATACAAAAATAAGTAACAGTATATAATTGTTAAATTTTTTTTCTTGAATGTTGATTTTAGATAAGCAAAATAAAAAAAAGGTAGCCATACATTATTTTTTCATGATAACCTCTCTTTAAAAAATAATTACTCTTTCTCTCTCTATGTTTCTCTTAAGCTCCGCAATTCATTGAAGCATGCAATTCATCAAAGCACCAGATAATATTTATTTTTTGCTTTTAAATGTTCTTTATATTATGCAATTACCACTTTACCCTTTTGCATGCTAAAGGTAACAGAATAAATTAAGAAAAACAAAATAAATATTATCTGTTGCTCATGATTAAGCATTTCTAGAAGCCCACTGTCACGGCCTCACTCTCTTCACTCGCTTCGACCGTGCGGCGCTTAGCAACTCCGCTCACTAAGCAAGCCTTCGACACCCGCAATGCGCTAAATCGGAAGCTTATGAATAGAAGAGAGAGCAATAAGAGTTTGAGTGAAGAGTGATTTACACAACTCAAGTTTATTGCTTAATTGCTTAATCACTTGGTTGCTTGGTTTGGCCAAATGAGGCCTCACCTATTTATAGGAAAACTTACATAAAATGGACGGCCTAGATTGCACCTCACAATGCACTTTTGAGGGCTAGGATTGGCCTTCTAGAAATGTCCTAGAAAATATCTATACAATGGTCAAAATGGTAATGCTATCTACACAATTCTAGAACTTGGGCTAATTGGGCCTCCATTCTAGAAGTTGGGCTAATTGGGCTAACATTGGGCTATAAGTGCAATAATGCCAATAAGGAAGAATGTATAGATCTTTGGCCCAAATGCCTTATTTCCCCACTTAACCCGTTCTATCGACGAGTCATATTACCAAAGCTCATGTGCCCGTTTGTCCCGGATTTTCCCTCGCGCGAATTCTGTCCGCACAACGTCTTGGTCACGGTTGCTGTTCATGGGCACTATTCACGCGGGGCGTGACATCCTCCCCCACCTAAATGCGCGACGTCCTCGTCGCGTCTTCCTCACGGAACCTCTTTATGTGCTCTTGGAATTGCCATAGTGCATCTTCATGCTCCCATGTAGCCTCGCTTTCGGGCAATCCCTTCCACTTGATGAAATATTCCGTGTAGTTCGGCACTCCTCGCTTTCGAACTCGTCGATCTGCAAGAATACACTCAACCTCCTTCTCAAAAGAGGTTACCACGGCAGTTGGAGCCCGTTTTGACTCCCCTCGGCTCGGGTCTTCCTCATCTCCATGGTAAGGCTTTAACATGCTTACATGGAAGACGGGGTGAATCTTCAATTTAGGGGGAAGAAGAACTCGATATGACACCTTGCCCACTTTCTTTATGATCGGAAATGGTCCCTCGTAACGTCGAACCAATCCCTTGTGTACTTTGCGCAATGTCTTGAATTGTTGGGGCAAGAGTTTCACCATGACTTGGTCCCCCTCTTGGAACTCCACGTCCCTTCGGTTATTGTCCGCCCACTTCTTCATCTTCTTAGCCGCCTTATCTAGGTATGCCCTAGCTAAATCGGCTTGTTCATGCCATGCCTTGGCGAACTTGAAGGCTCCCGGACTTTTTCCATCATAACTTGAGGCTAGTGCATGTGGAGTCATCGGTTGTCGACCCAACACAATCTCGAACGGACTCCTATTAGTCGCCTCGCTCCGCTGCAAGTTGTAAGAAAATTGAGCCACATCTAGCAACTTGGCCCAATCCCTTTGGTTGGCACTCACATAGTGCCTCAAGTATAATTCGAGCAGTGCATTGACACGCTCGGTTTGTCCGTCACTTTGAGGATGAAAGCTTGTAGAAAAATTAAGGTCCGTTCCAAGTAGCTTGAATAACTCGGACCAAAACTTCCCGGTAAACCGTGGATCGCGATCACTTACAATATTATTCGGCACTCCCCAAAGCTTCACCACATGCTTTAGGAATAATTTTGCAGCTTCTTCCGCTGTGCAATCCGTAGGTGCCGGTGTAAAAACCGCGTATTTGCTAAAACGATCCACCACCACAATGATACTTCCATACCCCTCCGATTTCGGTAGTGACGTGATGAAATCCATGGAAACGCTTTCCCATGGCTTGTTCGGAATCGGTAATGGCTCAAGTAACCCACCGGATGCTCGTTGCTCAATTTTGTCTTGTTGGCACACAAGACATGTCCGCACATAGGCCTCGACATCTTCTCGCATCCTTGGCCAATAGTACGAATTTTCCAACAAAGCATTGGTGCGCTTAGCCCCGGGGTGTCCAGCCCACTTGGAATCATGGCATTCCCTGATAAGCTCTTTCCTCAAGCCACCCCACTTCGGCACAAAGATTCGCCTCCCCTTGGCATAGAGCAATCCGTCGTCAAGCCAAAACCGTCTTGTCTTTCCCTCGTGTGCGAGCACCACTATATTTTTGGCTAGAGGGTCTCGGGTCAATCCTTCTTTGATCCTCCCTACTAGCTTTCCCTCGGGAATACTTAAGTTAATGGTCGAGAGTGTCTTAGTCTCCACCTTACTTGATCTTAACATCGGAATCATGCATGCCTTGCCTCCATCAAGGATGCACATGGTGTTGGCAAATGGTACTAGCACAACCTTCATTTGATCAAAGAAATCCATTCCAAGCACAATTTTGTGATTGTCCATAGGTGCTACTGACCAATCTACCAGACCTCTCCATTCTCCAATAGTGGTTTCGACCTTTTGCGCTACGCCTTTGATTGGTTTAGCGACCGAATTTACTGCCTTCATGGTGCCGCCTTTGTTGGTCACCTTGAGACCTAGTCGTTTGGCCTCGTCAACCTGCACAAAATTATGTGAGGCACCCGTATCAACTAAGGCTTTCGTACGTACCTTGTTGATCACCACATCAACATAGATAAGCCCCTTTGCTTGTGCCTCCGGAACTGCTCGAATGGCATTGAGTAGTTGCAAGGAACCCATCGCCGCGTCACCCTCTCGACTTGGTGGTTCCTCCGCACGAGCCACCATGGCGTTCAATGCCTTCCTCTTCGGACAATCCCGCATCCAATGAGGACCATCGCAAAAGTAGCAATTTCGAGAAGGTTTGGAATCCCTCTCTTTGTCATTCCTCGGCTTCTCTTTGCCGCTAGGTGGTTTGCGGAAACCGTCTCCTTGCGATTTGCTATGGTCTCCCCCACCTTTACCTTGGCCACCCTTCTTGTCCTTGGCCTTGGTATTTGATCGCTCACTTGAGTAATCAGTGAGAGTCTCCGCAACGGCTATGGCGGTTGCGAGATCTTGCACACTTCGTCTCCTAAGCTCCGTCTTTGCCCATCCTTGGAGCCCATCCATGAAGAAAAAGAGCGAATCCTTGTCGCTCATATCCGGAATCTCCAACACCAAGCTAGTAAACTCCTTGATGTAGTCCCGCAAGCTTCCGGATTGTTTGAGGCGTCGCAACCGGCCTCGTGCTTCCTCTTCGGCATTTTCCGGATAGAATTGCTCCCGCTTAAAGTCATCGAAGGTTTCGATGGTGCATGTCCCTTTACCAATGTCACCGTACCTCCTTCTCCACCACAACATAGCCACATCGGTTAGATAATGGGTAGCGGTACGTACCTTGGTTTGTTCATCGGTGATGCCCATCACTTCGACATATTGTTCGATCCCCCACAAGAAGTTGTCCACGTCTTTGGCACTCCTCGAGCCATTATAAGACTTGGGCTTGGGGACATCAACTCTTGGTGCTTCACGTGTGGTAGTCATCCCGCTTGCTGCCGCACGCTTGCACAAAGCCACATCCTCCTTAATTGTGGCGAGTTCCCTATCAATGTAGGCTCGGATGTCCCTAAACATACGGTCGTGAACCGCTAGCAACTCTTGCTTGAAGGCATCCTCGAGCTTGGCGGTAGACACCTCCACTACCTCACGAAGAGCATTGTCCTCCGCTTCCAACCCGTCGAAGCGCTGCTCCATCTCGTCAAGGCGTGAGTCTACACTTGCCACAAAAGCTTCCACGCTAGCTACTCGAGCGTCCAAGCCAGCCACCATGTCCTTGGACTGCGCCCTCTTGCTTCCACCCTTGGTAGGACGTTGCTCGTCACGTCCCCGCACTTGGGCCTCCTCACCTGCAATGGTAACGTCGGAAACGTTGGCCATTCCCTTTGATAGAGTTTCCCTTCACGCAACTTTTGATTCGAAAGCTCCCTCTCAACAAGGTCTCCGCTCAACCTTGTGTTGCTCAACCTTGAGCTCTGATACCAACTGTCACGCGCCCAGCGGAAAGGCACGTGCGGCACCCTCGTAGACCCCCATGTCGAGGGTAAGCCTTGTTAGCCCGTCGCATATTTAACTGGTTTCGGCCTACCTTGGCCTCATCAGGAGGACGGCTTCAGTCCCCGACCAGTTCGGGCAGGGGTGGTCTAAGTCCCCTCTACATGATAGCCCTTGAGACTGAAGCCGACTTTGCACCATGAAACATTAATGTGCTTGAGTTGTAACACCCCAGCACACCCAGCCAACATGCGATTTCTCGTGCCGTGACATTCTCCACCACCGAAAATCGTGCACGTCCTCGTGCACGCGGCCATCTTCAAATTTTTCGCCAGCTCAATTGGTAGACCATCAAGGTCCTACCCTGCATGCCGCTCCACTCCATAACGCCCATCTCCTCCGGGCTAAGGAGACTCCCATAAAGAGAACACGATAACACCACGTCGTGCGGGCACGCCATCCTCGACGTACGGTGGTAGCAGTGCTTGGCGTAGATGAGGCGCTATGCGGTTGCCTTTCAAACCACAATGCTCATCTTCCCCCCCAGGAAGATCCCCATACCGCAGGACACATCATTGTGCGAGCACGCCCACATTCGAGGTTGCGTGGCAAAGGGTCACACAATAGACACCTCGTTTTCCCTCGCCCAATCTTACGGGCTAATATCCTCGGCCATCTCGGTGGATTCCCACAGGAGTCAGGAACGTAGCGAGATTTTGCGAAAATTCTCGTTCCTGCTCTGATACCATCTGTCACGCGCCCAGCGGAAAGGCACGTGCGGCACCCTCGTACATCCCCATGTCGAGGGTAAGCCTTGTTAGCCCGTCGCATATTTAACTGGTTTCGGCCTACCTTGGCCTCATCAGGAGGACGGCTTCAGTCCCCGACCAGTTCGGGCAGGGGTGATCTAAGTCCCCTCTACATGATAGCCCTTGAGACTGAAGCCGACTTTGCACCATGAAACATCAATGTGCTTGAGTTGTCACACCCCAGCACACCCAGCCAACATGCGATTTCTCGTGCCGTGACATTAAGCAACCAAGTGATTAAGCAATTAAGCAATAAACTTGAGTTGTGTAAATCACTCTTCACTCAAACTCTTATTGCTCTCTCTTCTATTCATAAGCTTCCGATTTAGCGCATTGCGGGTGTCGAAGGCTTGCTTAGTGAGCGGAGTTGCTAAGCGCCGCACGGTCGAAGCGAGTGAAGAGAGTGAGGCCGTGACAGTTGGTATCAGAGCTCAAGGTTGAGCAACACAAGGTTGAGCGGAGACCTTGTTGAGAGGGAGCTTTCGAATCAAAAGTTGCGTGAAGGGAAACTCTATCAAAGGGAATGGCCAACGTTTCCGACGTTACCATTGCAGGTGAGGAGGCCCAAGTGCGGGGACGTGACGAGCAACGTCCTACCAAGGGTGGAAGCAAGAGGGCGCAGTCCAAGGACATGGTGGCTGGCTTGGACGCTCGAGTAGCTAGCGTGGAAGCTTTTGTGGCAAGTGTAGACTCACGCCTTGACGAGATGGAGCAGCGCTTCGACGGGTTGGAAGCGGAGGACAATGCTCTTCGTGAGGTAGTGGAGGTGTCTACCGCCAAGCTCGAGGATGCCTTCAAGCAAGAGTTGCTAGCGGTTCACGACCGTATGTTTAGGGACATCCGAGCCTACATTGATAGGGAACTCGCCACAATTAAGGAGGATGTGGCTTTGTGCAAGCGTGCGGCAGCAAGCGGGATGACTACCACACGTGAAGCACCAAGAGTTGATGTCCCCAAGCCCAAGTCTTATAATGGCTCGAGGAGTGCCAAAGACGTGGACAACTTCTTGTGGGGGATCGAACAATATGTCGAAGTGATGGGCATCACCGATGAACAAACCAAGGTACGTACCGCTACCCATTATCTAACCGATGTGGCTATGTTGTGGTGGAGAAGGAGGTACGGTGACATTGGTAAAGGGACATGCACCATCGAAACCTTCGATGACTTCAAGCGGGAGAATTCTATCCGGAAAATGCCGAAGAGGAAGCACGAGGCCGGTTGCGACGCCTCAAACAATCCGGAAGCTTGCGGGACTACATCAAGGAGTTTACTAGCTTGGTGTTGGAGATTCCGGATATGAGCGACAAGGATTCGCTCTTTTTCTTCATGGATGGGCTCCAAGGATGGGCAAAGACGGAGCTTAGGAGACGAAGTGTGCAAGATCTCGCAACCGCCATAGCCGTTGCGGAGACTCTCACTGATTACTCAAGTGAGCGATCAAATACCAAGGCCAAGGACAAGAAGGGTGGCCAAGGTAAAGGTGGGGGAGACCATAGCAAATCGCAAGGAGACGGTTTCCGCAAACCACCTAGCGGCAAAGAGAAGCCGAGGAATGACAAAGAGAGGGATTCCAAACCTTCTCGAAATTGCTACTTTTGCGATGGTCCTCATTGGATGCGGGATTGTCCGAAGAGGAAGGCATTGAACGCCATGGTGGCTCGTGCGGAGCGGAGGAACCACCAAGTCGAGAGGGTGACGCGGCGATGGGTTCCTTGCAACTACTCAATGCCATTCGAGCAGTTCCGGAGGCACAAGCAAAGGGGCTTATCTATGTTGATGTGGTGATCAACAAGGTACGTACGAAAGCCTTAGTTGATACGGGTGCCTCACATAATTTTGTGCAGGTTGACGAGGCCAAACGACTAGGTCTCAAGCTGACCAACAAAGGCGGCACCATGAAGGCAGTAAATTCGGTCGCTAAACCAATCAAAGGCGTAGCGCAGAAGGTTGAAACCACCATCGGAGAATGGAAAGGACCGGTAGATTGGTCAGTAGCACCTATGGACAATCACAAAATTGTGCTTGGAATGGATTTCTTTGATCAAATGAAGGTTGTGCTAGTACCATTTGCCAACACCATGTGCATCCTTGATGGAGGCAAGGCATGCATGATTCCGATGTTAAGATCAAGTAAGGTGGAGACTAAGACACTCTCGACCATTAACTTAAGTATTCCCGAGGGAAAGCTAGTAGGGAGGATCAAAGAAGGATTGACCCGAGACCCTCTAGCCAAAAATATAGTGGTGCTCGCACACGAGGGAAAGACAAGACGGTTTTGGCTTGACGACGGATTGCTCTATGCCAAGGGGAGGCGAATCTTTGTGCCGAAGTGGGGTGGCTTGAGGAAAGAGCTTATCAGGGAATGCCATGATTCCAGGTGGGCTGGACACCCCGGGGCTAAGCGCACCAATGCTTTGTTGGAAAATTCGTACTATTGGCCAAAGATGCGAGAAGATGTCGAGGCCTATGTGCGGACATGTCTTGTGTGCCAACAAGACAAAATTGAGCAACGAGCATCCGGTGGGTTACTTGAGCCATTACCGATTCCGAACAAGCCATGGGAAAGCGTTTCCATGGATTTCATCACGTCACTACCGAAATCGGAGGGGTATGGAAGTATCATTGTGGTGGTGGATCGTTTTAGCAAATACGCGGTTTTTACACCGGCACCTACGGATTGCACAGCGGAAGAAGCTGCAAAATTATTCCTAAAGCATGTGGTGAAGCTTTGGGGAGTGCCGAATAATATTGTAAGTGATCGCGATCCACGGTTTACCGGGAAGTTTTGGTCCGAGTTATTCAAGCTACTTGGAACGGACCTTAATTTTTCTACAAGCTTTCATCCTCAAAGTGACGGACAAACCGAGCGTGTCAATGCACTGCTCGAATTATACTTGAGGCACTATGTGAGTGCCAACCAAAGGGATTGGGCCAAGTTGCTAGACGTGGCTCAATTTTCTTACAACTTGCAGCGGAGCGAGGCGACTAATAGGAGTCCGTTCGAGATTGTGTTGGGTCGACAACCGATGACTCCACATGCACTAGCCTCAAGTTATGATGGAAAAAGTCCGGGAGCCTTCAAGTTCGCCAAGGCATGGCATGAACAAGCCGATTTAGCTAGGGCATACCTAGATAAGGCGGCTAAGAAGATGAAGAAGTGGGCGGACAATAACCGAAGGGACGTGGAGTTCCAAGAGGGGGACCAAGTCATGGTGAAACTCTTGCCCCAACAATTCAAGACATTGCGCAAAGTACACAAGGGATTGGTTCGACGTTACGAGGGACCATTTCCGATCATAAAGAAAGTGGGCAAGGTGTCATATCGAGTTCTTCTTCCCCCCTAAATTGAAGATTCACCCCGTCTTCCATGTAAGCATGTTAAAGCCTTACCATGGAGATGAGGAAGACCCGAGCCGAGGGGAGTCAAAACGGGCTCCAACTGCCGTGGTAACCTCTTTTGAGAAGGAGGTTGAGTGTATTCTTGCAGATCGACGAGTTCGAAAGCGAGGAGTGCCGAACTACACGGAATATTTCATCAAGTGGAAGGGATTGCCCGAAAGCGAGGCTACATGGGAGCATGAAGATGCACTATGGCAATTCCAAGAGCACATAAAGAGGTTCCGTGAGGAAGACGCGACGAGGACGTTGCGCATTTAGGTGGGGGAGGATGTCACGCCCCGCGTGAATAGTGCCCATGAACAGCAACCGTGACCAAGACGTTGTGCGGACAGAATTCGCGCGAGGGAAAATCCGGGACAAACGGGCACATGAGCTTTGGTAATATGACTCGTCGATAGAACGGGTTAAGTGGGGAAATAAGGCATTTGGGCCAAAGATCTATACATTCTTCCTTATTGGCATTATTGCACTTATAGCCCAATGTTAGCCCAATTAGCCCAACTTCTAGAATGGAGGCCCAATTAGCCCAAGTTCTAGAATTGTGTAGATAGCATTACCATTTTGACCATTGTATAGATATTTTCTAGGACATTTCTAGAAGGCCAATCCTAGCCCTCAAAAGTGCATTGTGAGGTGCAATCTAGGCCGTCCATTTTATGTAAGTTTTCCTATAAATAGGTGAGGCCTCATTTGGCCAAACCAAGCAACCAAGTAATTAAGCAATAAACTTGAGTTGTGTAAATCACTCTTCACTCAAACTCTTATTGCTCTCTCTTCTCTCTTTATTTATAAGCTTCCGATTTAGCGCATTGCGGGTGTTGAAGGCTTGCTTAGTGAGCGGAGTTGCTAAGCGCCACACGGTCGAAGCGAGTGAAGAGAGTGAGGCCGTGACAGTAATCTACCAGACCTCTCCTAGAAAATATCTTAATTTTCAAAATGATGTGTTTGATAATTATTTTCAAAATGGGATTGTGAGTGTCCTTTATGCAATAAAATGGAGTTTGCCTATGTCATAATTAAACTGACATAAAAAGAGTTGTCCATTTCAAACTACAATAAAATGCATGACGCACTTGCAAAACACAAGCCTATACAAATAAAATACATGAAGAATATTGTCTTCTACACTTGTGTCTTGTCTTCATAAATTGAGCTTGAATAATTCATTTTCATTTCTTTGATTTGACAGCACTTTTAATGATCATCAAAATTAGAATTATGTCACGTTCCTCTAGTTTTTATCTTTTAATTTTGTGACAATATAATGGAAGCAATTTAAATGATTGCTTCGCATATCCAGAGACCAATTTAGGTGCTTCTTCCTTGGCACGCTATGTTTTCATATACGTTATGGACACTCCATAATCTTTTTTGGATGTCGACTTGAATGTTCCTTGGAGTGTGAATTATGGTGCGATCCAAGAATTTGTCCTTTACAACTTCATCAATGAGTTGACTACATGCTTGGTGATGGCCAATTGCCAATTCATCGGTCTTACATGCATGATTTGTGTTAATACTTGTAACCAAAAAATAGCCATTATCTCCAACTAAGTTGCACGAATCCTTTAGTTATATTGGTTACTCACACATTTTGCTTTGAATCGATTTGGTAAGGACATGTTAACTCTAAATTAAAAATGTTTCTTTGATGCGATTATATTTCACCACTTACATATCTCGAGCATGCATCGGAAGACATGCCCATTGACGATGGAAACGGGTGCATAAACTAAAAAGGATATGATGAAGACGGAATGTTATGTTCACATCCATGTGAGACGCTTCCTTGTCCATGGTTTGCTTGTAACCATCTTACATCTTAGATAAATGTCCCTAGTGTCATTTGATGTCCCTTCACAATCATTCCTTTGACATTCTTTACCAAGAATAATCATCATGACTTTGACATTTTTCAACAAGAATATCATCATCAAGCGTGGCTAGTTCACTATTATAGTAATTATATTGAGAGTCTTCATTGTAATGAAAAGGAGAGTAATGTTGAGCACCTACAAAGTCTTCATTATTATAAATGAGGAGTAATATTCAACACCTTTTAAAGTAATATATCTAATGACTATTTCCATTTATGGAAGTGTATCACTGGCTCCATTGCTTTCAGATGAAGAACTAAATGACTGCGCATTAACAGTTGGATTTTTGGCACAAGGTTGAACATGTGGTGTTGTAGACTCTACAATGCCTCTTCATCCCAAATTGATAAACATTAGAGTAAAGCCTTCCAAGGTGACAAAATGCTCTTTGTTTTTATAGTGAAAAAAATACAATACCCTTATCAATTTTTTTATCAATCGGCCTAGAAGATGCTATAGATGGATTTATGCACTCTTTGTATAATGATCTCATTTTGATAGTGAATTCAACCGGATTTATTTCAAGCTAATTGTATAACATACGTAAAAATTCTTCGTACTTAATGTTCTTGAGCACAGCAAAGCCATCTGATTCTCCTCTTACGTATTTCTCAACATCGTTTGATGACCTTTTCCACAATCCTTTGTAATGAATAATTATCTCAACATTGTCATTCATAATATGTGTCAAAATAAAAACATAAATATAAACATACCTAATAATATAAACTAAATTAAAATTGAAAATTTTGGTAACAGGTGAATTTTGTGATTGCATATAGGGTTTTGGTTACAAATAGTATGAAAATTTTAGGCCATAACAATATTTTCAACTCTAAAACCATAAGTACTGTTTATAATTTTGTGGATAGAATTTGGGCCTTTGTAAAGTTTCAAAATTTTTTGAGATTTTATAAATATTTAGCTCAAGGGTGGTCATTAATATTTTGCGCTAAGAGTATGCCCAATGCCATGTGGGTCAAGTGATGGTATAGGCATTACTCATTGTCGCCTGCGAACCGTCGCGAGCCACACTCAGTGTTACCCCATCTTGGTTATCGCCTTTTCCCTAATTTTTGAAATTGAAGTCTCCATAAAAAATTATCAATCTAAACTTAACCAAACCACCAAATCCACCAAGCTCAACCCACGCTGCATTTTTTTCAATAATCCAAATATAAAATTCCACAACCAATTCCAATCACATCCAATGCAACTCAAAAATTCCAATATTACAATTCAATTTAATGTAGAAACTGACCTATCTTGTCTTCCCACCCATCAAGATGCGTTGTCGCTGCTCGGAAGATAAGTCTCCGCTGCCGCCGTGGAAATCTATTACCACAGTGGCTTGATTTTGAGAGAAATTGATTAGGAAGAAATATTAGAGTTTTAAGGAAAATTGATTTAGGAAAAATTTTGGTTAAAAGGTAAAAGAGGTTTGGGATATTTTGATGTGGGGGTACAATCATCCGTTTTTTAAATTTTAGATAGTTTTGAAAATTTATTTTAGTTTTGGATATTTCCATAAATTCTTTTACTTTTTTTTTGGTATGGTACTGTGGTGTCTCTCAATTAAAGTTTTACCTAATATTCCAAATAAAGATACAATTAATTAATACAAAAAGACATTTTTAATTAATACAAAGTTAAATTACAACTTAGCGGCTTGCATGTTAATTAATTTCTGTTTAATTACAGGCAGAAATATTAATTATAGCCATTTCTTTTTATATAAGGCATCTCCTTCTATATATGTATACATATTAAAAAGTGAAGAATGAGGCAGCTGAAACTTTGAGTAAGCTAAGGAAAAAAAGAAACATGGATCAACGTTCTCTGCTTACTGTCTTGCTTATTATTTGGTTTTCTCTAATTTCTCAACTTAGCTCTGGTCACTTCAAATTTATTCAGAGTGCAGTACAGCCTCTTGAGGAAGCAACTTCTTCGAAATTAACTGAAGAAGAAAGTAATATTATTACACCTCTACACAAGCACTAGTTTCCAGCTTAAACAGCATTTTTTTATTTTATAACATATAGTTATATATTTATATATGTGTGTGTCATGCAAGAAAAATTCAGATGTATTGTAATTAAGGATCTTTTTCCTTCTTATTCTAATTATTATTTGTTTGTTTTATTTTGTAGCTGACACTCCGTCGGATCGTTCCCAATTTGGAGATAGTGTCAGAACCGAATATAAAGGAATAGGCTTGTGATGATGAATTCGATAGTTCTGTTACCATCAGATGCACTAAAGATGATAACATGGAACACCTCACATCACTTAAATGTAAGTTTTAACTTCGATATATATAATAATGTAATTAAATATTAATAATTGAACCTGAATTACTACATATCAAGAACCATATTAAAAGCAAGATTTTTGGTGTTCATTAATTAATCCTTCAAGTTTGGTTATAGAACCATCAAGGGGGCACGTTTAACCGGAGAAATCTCAGAAGATGTGGCAGGTCTTTATTACTTGAACACTTTCTAAGTATATATATAAAATATGCATTGTTGATACCAGATTTCGTTACTGATATTAAATAGTAAATTTATTTGTACGTGGAGAAAGACCCCTCTTTTCTTTTCTTTCTTTTCTTTATATACTCATTGATTCACTAGGTTATGTGAAAAATTATTTCAAGTGGGATTTTTATTGAAAATAATTTAGAATTTAGTGAAATTTAATTAGAAATAATTCAGTATTCTGACTTATAATTCAGATGAAATATGACTTCTCCTAAAAAACTCTTCGTTAGGTTTGATTTAAATAAGAAATGTTGATTAAAGTCTTATAAATTTGGACCTTTGTCCTTTATCTTTTGAGACTTTATTCTTTAATATGGATCCAATAACTATCTTATTAGGATAACTTGTAAGTGAAAAATCAACTTAATTTTGAAAACTATCCAACAGTATGTCCCTAGTTTCAAAGGTAACGTAATTACTATTTAAAACTAATAAAGAGCTCGAAAATCTAATATTTTTTACTGAATTCTCTAAATTCACTTACTCTCTTTTATATGATAATTTCAAATGAAGTAACTAACATTTTATTATTTAAGGAATGACAAAGGGCAGGTTTTAATTAAAGAGGTTCTGATTAACATAATATAATGAGTACATTTTGAATTCCTAAATAACTTACCCATGACTTTTGGCCTTCTTAATTTCCAACAAGTCATGAAAAGATAGATGATTTTTCATTGGTAGAGGGTGAGATCAAATAATGAGATTAAGTGGTATTAAGTTCAAGGTTCTTGCGTTCTTTTCTTATGAAGGTTCTTTCCTATATAGTATCACTTGTAAACTTGTGCTTTATTTATTTTTGCTTCTGATTTGGGATATTTTTAAGTTGTTACTTTTTTTTGTTTTTTTGTTATGTATATCTTTGCTCAGATGTTAGAGTATTTCATTGTATTTTCTTCTTTTAATCAAAATATCGGTTTTATACAAGTATATTACTTTTGCTCCTCTATATTTTTTAAGTTTGTATAACGAAGGTATAATGTTTGGTTTTGTGGGGCTAGATGTCAACACAACAGAGGTATATTTATTTTTATCTCTTTGGACTTAGCATTTTGATATCATAATGGTGCATGATTTTAGTTTATATGAGCAAAAAACCAAGACCTTGGTGTTATATTTTTGTATCCATCTAAATTTTGTAAATTGGCACCAAAGGGTGTATATTTGGCTCATCTAAACAAGTAATCTATATTTTGGTGATACTAGGAGACTTAATTTTGTTTACTGTAAAGGTAATGTGTCAGCATTTTATTTTTTGATAACTTGAAAAGACTTTCTTTTATTTACTGCGATAATAGTTTCTAGTAGTTGGAGGGGATATTATTTTATCTACCGTCTTCCGACAGTTTGAAGGAACATTATTTTATTTAATACGAGAGCGATTTCTAGTAGTTTGAGTGGAATTTATTTTATTTATTGCGAAACAAGTTTTTAGTATTGCATGCGGGCATGCGGCTATTCTAAGTAAATAATATTAGTACCTCATGGATACGTATGGTCATTCTGAATTTAGTAATTTTTGGCATCGCGTGGATATGAATAACTCTTCTAAGCAAATGATGTCGGTACCTCATGTATACAATTTAGTTCTTTTAGATTTAGTAATTTTTGACATAGCGTAGATGCGTGTGGCTTTTTTGAGTAAATGATATTATACCTTATGAGTACTATTTAGTGCTTCTAGACTTTTTTAATTTTAGTAATACAGAGCTATAATGTTTAGCCTTTTTAGGTATAGTTTTGGCAGCACGAAACTATAATATTTAGCCCTTTTGGGCATAGTTTTGGTAGCATTGACTTACATTATTCGGTTATTCTAGGCATAACTTTGGTAGCAAGGAGTTGTAGTGTTCGGCCTTTCTGGGTATAGTTCTAGCAGTGTGGAGCTATAATATTGGGCTATTTTGGGCATAGTTTTGGTAGCGTGGAGCTATAATGTATGCATAGTTTTAGCAATATAGAGTTGCAGAGTTTGGACCTTCTAGTATATTCTTGGTAGCGTGGAACTGTAGTGTAGGCATAATTTTGGCAGCACAGAACTATAGTGTATGACCGTTTAGGCATCTTCTTGGTAACACAAAGCTATAATGTATGTATAGTTTTAGCAGTACAGAGTTACAGTGTTAAGCTCTTATGAGCATAGTTTTGGCAGTGCAAAGTTGCAATGTATGCATAGTTTTGCAAGCGCGAAGCTGCAATGTTTGACCCTTCTAGACATAGTTTTGATAATGTGGAGCTGCATTATTTGGCCTTTCTAGGAAAGATATCACTATTGCGGAGGTATATTATTATTTCTGATAGTCTTAAACTTCTTTACTTTTTTTTCTTGGAAAAGGTGAGCAGATGAAAGTTTATACAATAATAGCATCAAAAATTAGTTAAATATAAACAAATATGCTGACATATATACTCAGAGCATTTATACATAAATTAAACATATCAATAAGTCATTATATATGAAAAGAGATACGAAAAGAATACTTATTAAATTATAATTGAAATTAATACAATATCATATACGATTTTATTCAAATTATAAATTTTCTTTAATAAAATGAGGCCAACTTCAACTTAAAATATACAATTATTTTAAAATTATATTTATTCTTCTTATAATTTAGTTAGAAATAATAAAAAAAAAAATTCTTTATAAAAATAATTTTCATCTTTATTACCATTGTGTTAATATACAAAGCGAACATACAATTATAAACAAAAAATAGAAAAAAGTATGAAGATAACTCAAGTTATTTTAATATTATCACAAATTTAAAATCATAATATCTACAATTCAACATATAAAGTGTAGTGTTGTTGAAAAATAATAAATTATAAATTTTTGGGGTATATTATAGATAGTTAAAAATTATAAGTCATATAAGATTATTTTAACAAGTCATTAGGGTCAAATATTAAACTTTTAGACAATTTTAATATAAAATATACATATTTAAAGATGAAAAGGATAAATAGTGAGTAGATAAAGATATTTAGTTATGGATAAAATATTAATAATAGATTATAACTTAAAGAGATATTTAGATTTAGATCTGAAAGATATTTAATTCTAGATAAAATATTGATAATAAATTTAGACTTAAGAGATATTTATATTTGGATCCGAAAGGTATTTAGATTTAAACTTAAAAGATATTTAAATTTCAAGAAGAATTATGTTTGTTCATGCTAAATGGTATTATATTTGTACTAGAAAGACATTTTAATTTGAATTCAAATATTATTTCACATTACATCCTATTGATATTTAATTATGAACACCAATGATATTTAGATCTAAACTCAATTAATATTTGTCCCTGAACACATATAATCCGTAATCTTTTTGTTGCCTTGTATTTATTCATCATTATTTTTTTGAAATTTATTTTTTATTTAAACTAAACAAAATTTTTCTGAAATTTTATTTTTACTTACCTTTTTTTTAATATTACATTAAAATTTAAATATATGCAAAATATGTAATAAAAAGTTTAAATATGACAATTTTTCTATATCCCAAACACGCACACTCTAAATACCTAGGCATAATTTTTTAACAAATTGGGGATCAGCTCATGCCCTAACGTAGTGAAAAATTCTATAATATTACGACACATCCTATCATTAGAAGAGATTGAACACACTTCCTCAAATATTTTATCAAAATCAAATATATTAACAATGTATACAATTAATTTAAATAAAAATAAAATACTCAAATATTTGATCAAGATCAAATATATTAACCATGTATAAAATTAATATAAATAAAAATAAAATGTTCAAATATTTTATCAAGATCAAATATATTAAACTATGTATACATTAATATGAATACAAATTAATAATTAAATATTTTATCAAGATCAAATATATTAAACCATCTATACAATCAATACAAATAAAATAAATATATACATTTTAGTACACCATGAAGTTTTCTTGTGTAATAAATTCCCCTTAAATGAGAAATTGACTTTTGTATTTTCCCATAGATGGCGCCAACTATTGATATTAGATTGCGTCATCTGATATCAATTAGTAAATTTATTTATATGTGAAGAAAGACCCATTTTTTCTTTTCTTTCTATTCCTTATATATTTGTTGATTCGTTAGGTTATTTGAAAAACTAGTTCAAGTGAGATTCTGATTAGAGATAATTTAAGATTTAGTGGCATTCTAATTAGAAAGAATTTAATATTCTGATTTACCTATAATTTAGATGAAATATGACTTTTGCCAAAATACTTTTCATTAGCTTTAACCTAAATAAGAAATGTTGATTAAAGTTTTATAAATTTAAACTTTTGCCCTTTATCTTTTGGCCCTTTATTCTTTAATATGGATTTAATAGCTATTTTATTAAGTTAACATACAGGAAAAAACTCAACTTAATTTTGAATGTTGGAAAAATGGTCCAACATGCATAATTAGTAGTTTTTTAAATATATGCTGAAACACTCAATAGTAATCTATCAAACAACAAGCTTCATGGTTCAATTCCTGAAAAATTGGAAAAATTATCTAATTTAATTATAATGTAAGTCTTGATTTAATTTATTGTGATATATGTAATAAGTTCAATAATTATGATATACATTTTTCTTTTTCCTAGATGGAATTGAATTAATATGCATATTGGATATTTGTGTAATGACTAGGGATCACAAAATCAATTAACTGAAAAAATACCACAAAGCTTGCGAAATTTGATGAAGCTACAAATTTTGTGAGTCTTGTTGATATGTTTTTTTTTTGTGTGTGTGTGTGTATTTATTGCTTTCTTGAATAGAATTAATGTATTGGGTATTAATTTGTGTAACTATCAAAGGCTATCGCAAAATCAATTAGCTAGAAAAATACCATAAAGACTGTAAGTCTTGTTGGTATTATGACCACGTATATTAATTAAAGTCTCCAAGTGAATGTGATCCCATTTCCATATAAGTCTGATCAATTTTATTTATTTAATTACTTTGCTTTCACAGCTATTTGTATAAGAACCTACTCACTGAAAAGATACCAGCAACTTTAGGTGACTTATCATCTCTTCTAGAACTGTAAGTGTTTGTGCATTCTAATTAATAAACTATATATAAATTTATTAATTTTATATGTTCATGATTTAATCATGTTTATACACACAATATACATACATATATATATATATGTATATACACACACATAATTATATATGATCTAAAAATGATTGCCTTTATATATTAATTTATCCAACAGGAAAAAGAGAAACATTTAAAAAAAAATCCATTGCCGCCGGAGTTCTTATTTTTAATTATATTTTTATCAAATGTGCATTTCCACCAAAACATCCATAGATTGTGCATAAAATTAAAAATAAAAAAAAAATTAGTTTTGTCGTATGTAACAAAATATATAAGTAGAATCATGTAATTATTCTTAATTCAATATTTTATATATATATATATATAATGCAAATTAAATAATATGCATATGGTTTAATTTTTAGGAGTTTGAGTTAAAACCAGTTATCTGGTGACATTCTTCCTGATGTGGGAGAGACCTCTCTAGACTCCAGAGACTCTATGAAATCAATTCCCTCAGCCTACTCTACATCAATAAAGCATTACTTTAATTATTAAACCCATTATTTTTTAATTTGTCTATTGATTATATGAATTGTTTTAAACAGGGCGTTGTCTAATAATTAACTAACTGGTGATCCTCCTTCACAATTGGGGAAGCTAAGCAATCTCACACTCCTGTAAGTTATTTAGGAACCAATTAAAAATCAATAGATAAATTAATTAGTTAAGCTGCTCTGCTGCATGTAAATCAATATTAAGACAGACTTGATCAGTTGCTGTTGTTGTGTTGAAGGCAGTTGATATCCAGTAAATTAGAAGGGAATTTGCCAAAGGAGTACGAGAAACTTGTGAATCTGGAGATACTTTAAGTGACCACCCAGTATCTGTTTGTCTTTTGTTTTTCTTATTTGAATCCAACGATCGATTATTAAAACTTAAGTCATTAATTTTTCAATGTAGTGCTATAGGTGGAAATAATTTGTCGGGTCCATTCCCGCAAAGTGGAGCCAACTAACTGAGTTGTAAGCATTAAGCAAACCGCCTATTATATTTAATTTGCCGGCCCTACACACACACACACATGTATTTGTTTTTTCATTTTTAGAAAATTTATCCAACATTTCTTGAATTTAAATCTACAGATTAATTTAGAGCACGTATATATGTATCTATAATCTCTTGAGAATAATGTACGATACTTTAATTTCTTGTGTGATTGGTACATACGGGAATCTAGTTGGAAACAATTTTGGAGGGCCACTGCCTCCGGAAATATTTAACACGATAAATCTTCGCTGTTTGTAAGAAGAATCAAATCTCAAATCTCTGCAAAATTTCTTCTTCTTTAAATTACGTAAAGGTTAAAATCGTAATTTTGCAAGTATATAAAAGTTATCTCCGTTTATTTTAACAGGTGGTAGGCTAAATTATATAGTTTGAATTATTAATTCTGACCATAAATAATTCGGAAAAGGAACTTACCCACCGTACATTTCCGTACGCCCTGTTTCCTTATTCAGAAAATTAATTGTAATATTATCACTTTTGTTTCAAGTATATATTACTAATTGTTTCATTATGCATATTGCAGTGATTTGAGTTTTAACAAATTAACTAGCTTTCCTTTCTTTTCTTCTCTTACAAATAACACAGTGAGGAACACACATTTTATTCTTGTGTATATATATATATATATTAATCGCAATTTTGTGTAGGTTTCTTACTGGAAATATGCTCAATGGGACTTTCCCGGCTTGGATTAATAACAATGAGGCTGTTTGGGGTACGTTTCCACTCTACTAGAAAAAATTAATAATGACATTAATTATATTTAAAATAATATTATCATACATCAAATTGGAATAATGTTTTGAAATATGTATATCTCTCACATGTGAGGGGGAAATTAATTATATTTATGTAATCTAGCTCGAACACACATACACATATACATACATACATATATATATATATATATAAAAGGGTGGAACTAGAATTAAATTTAATGGGGGTCAAATGCAATGCTTCAAAATCTGCGGAAGCCAGAATAATAAAAATAAAATTTAAAAAATTAAATGGTTAAAATTTACTTTTAAAATTTAAAATTTTCTCGGAATTTGCAGGGTCAGGGCCACTACAGGCCCTAACGTGACTCCGTCATATATATATATATATATATTCAAGCATTTATATATCAATATATTTCTATCTATCTAAAAACATTGACTAATTATGTGGCTTGTTATCTTGCAGGGATTTTTCATACAATAATTTTACATTTCTTGATGAACCGCAGATGTAAGAAAATATAAAGCATTGCAAGCACTTTTTTTTCTTACCTGGATCTTTAACGTCTTTCCGCAATAAAAATTTCGCTCACAAAGTATCTTATTGTATATATTTCACGGACTTATTTTGTACACTGTTGCTGCGCATCAACCATCGAATTATAGTTATACCAAGAAATTAAATCTTCTTTATCTTTCAAGAGTTTTGTCATATTTTTCTCTTATCAAATATAGTAATTAAATAAAATATATGTTATAGCACAATTTAATCTTGCAGGGCTCTCGGCTGATACAATAATTATAATAATATAATAGACCCATATCGAACAACTAAAATAAATATGTAAGGTAATTACATCATGATCGATCCTTTTCATTTTTATGCTCAATTTTGTCGAAACTTTCAAATTTCCCTTTCTGAGAGTTACTCTCTCTCTCTCTCTCTCTCTCTATATATATATATATATATATATATATATGTTCTGGTCTTACCATGGATTTGCCTGTATGCTGTATGTTGCTGCTGCAGCCAGTGAACCAAGAAATAGGTATGTTGAATCATACATATCTTCTATATTCCGCAATTACAAGAAAATTATTTCTTACCAAATTTTGCTTTCAGTGCTTTCCCACAAGAGATAATGGATAAGCATTGTCGTGGCAAGACAGCCAAGTGTAAGTTTAAATTCCACATATATTAACTGCAGTTTGTTATTTTCTTTTTTTGATAAAATTCATCCATCCGTATAAAAACTATATTAATCGGCTTTTTCCCTGAAATCAAAATCTATTTATTCTACCTAAATTCTTGCAGACCATTCCTTGTCCATAAATGCTGGTGGTGAGGAAGTAACCATTGGAGGAAAGCATTACGACACAGATAATTCAACGTCAAATTTTTATATTAATAGGCCAGCGTACAATTGTGCGTATAGTTGCAATGGAAATTTCTTTGAAAGAATTGTCTTTTCAAATGACTACTGTAAAATTTGTGTTCTATATTTGATAATCGATACAGTATATTGAGGTATGCTGACACATCGGGGGTCAAACTTTCTACAAAGCTCGTTGGAGGTGCAAGAGGGTGAAACACTTCTTGCTGGGGGTTAGGGGGCAACGCCCCCGCCTTTTTATGGTATTGTATATGTGTTTATGAATATATTGTTTGAGTTTTTTATTGAATGGGCCTAACCTGACCCGAGTGTAGACCGAATTCGACCCAAAACCCAAAATATATATTTGTACATTTAGGACAAACATTGTACCATACAAGTTCTTCATTCTTGAGTGTAAATTGCCTCCCTCTCCTGTGGTTTTTTCTCTAAAAGTTTTTAAAAGTTTTCCACATAAAATCGGTGTTGTTTGTGTTTGTGATTATTTTTTATTTACTCATTTACTTGATTTTCATTTCAAATTGGTGTCAGAACTTGATTTGTCTGCATACTAAATCCTTATCATGGGTTCTTCAATCAAGTACGAATTGGAGAAGTTTGATCGTAAAATCAACTTTAGTTTGTGGAAGATTCAGTTTCGGACGTATATGAGATTTCAAGGTCTATGGAAGGTAGTAAAAGATAAGTATTCAGTAAATATGAAGGAGGAGAAGACATCCGATTTAGAAGAGTAAGCTCTAAGTGCAATCTAAATATCAATAACTGGAGATGTTGTAATACCTTGAGTTCTTACTTTAATTAGAATATACAAGTTGGATATGTCCATTTTATACTATATAAGGACATAGCAGTTTAGAATTTATAAGATAAACATGTTTATTTTCAAAAGGTTTTGATTAGAACGAATATATTTCTAACTTTAAAAGAATAGAATTATTAGATAATATAAATTTTATTGTGGGTGAAAGATGTAAATAGAGAAGTTGAAGAGTTTGATTGAAATTGAGAGGTCATGTGTCCTTTTCTTAAATTGATTTAAGAATTGATGCTGTACGTGCATAGGGTGAATGATTAGCAGGTGTAAAAAAAAAATAAAATAAAAGGAGGTTTGTCTTAGTCGGTGGGAAGACACTTATTATATATATACATAAATTTTGCTTTTCCAAATTAAAAGCTAAGCACAAAAAAAAAAAAAAGAAACAAAAACGAAAACAGAAAAGGAAAGGAAAAGAGAGAAAGCAAATAAAGGAGGATCGGTTAGTATTAAATTTTTTAATGATTGGATTTTAAGTTTAGTGAATTGTTTACATAATTTAGTTATATAGATATATGTTTAAATGTCTAAATATATATATGTACATATTTTTTAGATAATGAAAATTATTTATTATTATTATTAAATTGATATTAGGAGGTGGTTTGAAGGAAATAGAAAAGTTGATAGAATAATAGCATTGTAATATGTTTGTCAAGTAGGTATTTATATGCATTTGGTAGATTTTACTTTTAAAATTGAAAAGTGGGGTGGTTAATTACAGTTAATGTTTTGATAAATGCGTATGAAATTCTGAAATCACCACATGTTGATCCAATTAATTGCTTTTCGAATCGAATTTAAATAGTAATTTTCATATAAACGTTAAATTCACAAATACAGTGAGAAGATTGTATCAACACGTATTGTATTTATTTTTATAAATATAAGTTTGTATGGAAATGTGTGAAATGAATTAATAAATGAGAACGTGATAGTGATGGTTGTTGTTGTAACATAACATCGGTGTTTGAGATGACGATCCCTGCGAATAATGCCCCTAAAGGTCATTTCTGTTAGAGCGACGATTTTTGGAAATAATACCCCTAAAGATCTTTTTTGTTGGGATGACGATCCTTAAAAATAATACTCTTAAAGTATGTATGGCCAGTTTTTAGGACGGCGATTTTTGAAACAATTCTTGTAAAGTACGCAAATACAAAATTTACAGAAATTCTTTTTATGAAATTATGTTTTTTACATTGTTTATATGAATATTGAAATTGAAATTTTGATTTATTATTCTTTCATACTTTTTATTGAAAATGAAGAAGTGCTTTTATGTTTCAAAGTTATTTATTGCAACTTTTAAAACTGTCTTTATACATAAATATCTATTAGGCATTAGCTTATCCCTACTTTTCATGTTTAGGCAATTTTGGAAATTTGTAAGTAAAAGACAAATGATACTCCAAGATGAAAATTTTACTACTTTTGAAAACTATGTGTAATTATAGGAGCAGGATTTTTTTAATGTATGGTTTTGAAGTAGTTCCTACGCTTGTACTTGGATTTTAAAAGTTATGAAGCTGATTATATTTTGTTAAGTAATGAAATGAAGCAGTTGGTATTTAATTTTATTGGAAGTGTTTAGGGTGAAATTTTAAAACTTATAAGACTATGTATATTTGACGTATACTACATTATAACAGAAATTCTGTCGAAATTTCTTAAAATTAGAGATGTTACAAAAGTTGGTATCAGAGCTTAAGGTTACGATTCTGTAAACATCTTTTATGATGGTGGAAAAGTTTTAGAGACATTTTAGCCCGTTGTTACCTGCACTTTATTATTCTATATGAATTTTTAATTTTAATATGTTTGGTCTTGTAGTATGGGGAGGACCAAGTATGACAGGTGGACTTATGTAAATAGGAATAAGCAATGTGCTTTAGGTAGCATTTTTGTGAAAGACTTGTAAAGAATGTATGCTAATAGGATGAGAGAGAAATTGACAGGGATTATTGTGCATTACTTAGATACTAATCTAGGTCTGAGTTACCTGAAGATGTGAAGAATGAGGCATTAATGGGTTTAAAGGTTTACGGCAATGGAGTGAATTAGAATAAACTCATGACACGACATTTATATTTGAGGAGAACATTTCTAAATACTTATAGAATTAGAAGGCGCTAGATGAAGAAGTTAAAAGAAAGTTTAGTAGTTGAGGCGAGTCCCAAGGGTGAGAAAAGTACAACGGGTGAGACTAGTAAGAAGAAATCAATAATAATATATCCTTTTCCTATTAGAATAGAGGAACCATTTGAGCTTGTTGTTATTGAAGACACTTATGTAAAGTGGTGGTGAGATAGTATAGGGAAGACAAACTTAATAATGACTAACCTTTTGTATGTATATAGTGTTTTTGTATATACTTATATAGGGTAACTTAAGTTTTGTTATCCTGTAAGTATTCTTTGTTGGTCTTGTTGTAAAGAATTATAAATTTATATGATCAATGTATGAATGAATTTTGTTTTACTTGTGTTATTGAGACTTATTCATTTTGTGCTGCTTTACTTTGACTGTTGTGACATGAAATCTATTGTTTCAGTTTGTCTGATAATAGGGAAACAAAAGTCTCCTTTTCACAAAGAGGAGAAGAGTTTGGTGAGTTTCGCCAAATGATGAGAGAATTTGTTATTGCTCTTCATGGGATTACTAGTAATTCCCAAAATTAGGGTAATAATAATGGAGGTTAGATTATGTCAGCGTTGAGTAAATTCAAGAAACTCAATCCTCCAATTTTTGGCGAAAAGTCTAATCCATTAATTGCTGAGGAATAGGTGGAACAAAGTAACTGAATTCTGGATGGTATGCAAGCAACCAAAGAGATTTAAGTTAAACTTACAACATTTCAACTGACTGAGCAGGCAAATCATTGGTGGAATACTATTAAGATTACAAAGTAAGAGAAAGAATAGACATGAGATGCTTTCAAAGAAGTCTTTATGGGTAAATATTTTCCTGAGGTATTTTGTGATGCCATTTTAGATGAATTTATTCATCTAACTTAGGAAAATATGTTAGTGGCGCAATATAAGGCAAGGTTTGAAAAACTAAGTTGGTTTGATACTTCAATGATCTCGAAGAAGAAAGATAAGACTAAACAGTTTGTGAAATGTTTAAGGCCATTACTTCAACACGAACTAATAATTTTAAACCTTCAGAACTATTGAGAAGTGGTTGAACGAGCTTTGATGATAGAACAAAATGAGGAAGAGATCAAGCAAATAGTGGAATCAAAGAAGAGAAGTTCTGACCACAAGCTTCCTAGGTGGAGAGAGAAGAGATAAATGAAAAGTTAGTCTCTAATCCATGATAACCTAGGTCCCCACAAGATACTAGGTGTATGTTTTGAGTGTAGGCAATAAGGTCATCACCAAAATATATGTTCGCGTTCAAGGCAGACACAAGGCCAAACAACTAAATTTGTTTAGGGAAGCATTCAAGATGACCAGAGGTCCCGTATACCTCTAGGTATGTGTTTTGAATGTGGGGAACGTGGCCATTATCGAAACCAGTATCCATGTTTAATGCAGACAACAAGTCAAATGATTAGCTCACATCAAAGGAATACTCAGTTAGTAGCACAATAAAGTCAGCAGGGTAGGCAGCAACAATAAAGAAGTCATGAGCAATCGCCTCACAGATCCCAAGTTTCATAAGGGTGAGGAAGACCTAAAGTTTGGGGTAAGGCTTATGCTATCACTCAGGATGTGGATTGATCAGATCATATTATAGTAGAAGCTATTTTTCTTTTATTCAATACTTGGGTTAGAATATTTTTTGACTCTGGTGCTGCGTATTCCTTTATTTCAGCAGAACTTATATTTTCTTTGGGTATAAAGACTGAACCTTTAGAACATGAGTTGTCAATTGCACCTGTTGAAGGTGGAAAAAATCTGGATGGGATGTATCATAATTGTGAAATAGATGTGGATGGTTGTAAAGTCACATTTAAGTTAGTTGTAATGAAAATGGTGTAGCAGTTTAGAATTTATAAGACAAACATGTTTATTTTTCAAATGGTTTTGATTAGGAGGAATATGTTTATGACTTTAAAAGAATAAAATTATTGGTTAATATAAGTTTTATTATGGGTGAAAGATGTAAACAAAGAAGTTAAAGGGTTTGATTGAAATTAAGAGGCCATGTGTCCTTTCCTTAAATTGATTTAAGAATTGATGTTGTACGTGTATAAGGTGAATGATTAGCAGGTGTAAAAAAAATAAATAAATAAAGGAGTTTTGCGTTAGTCGGTGGGAAGACACTTATTATATGTATACATAAATTTTGCTTTTTCAAATTAAAAGCTAAGCGTAAAAAAAAAATGAAAATGAAAACGAAAGGAGAAAAGGACAGGAAAAGAGAGAAAGCAAATAAAGGAGTATTAGTTAGTATTAAATTTTTTAATGATTGGATTTTAAGTTAGTGAATTGTTTACATAATTTAGTTATATAGATATATGTTTAAATGTCTAAATATATATATGTACATATTTTTCAAATGATGAAGTTTAAAGTATCATTTATTATTATTGGATAATCATTTATTATTATTGTTAAATTGATATTAGAAAGTGATTGAAAGGAGATAGGGAAGTTGACAGAACAATAGCATTGTAATATGTTTATTAGGTAGGTATTTATATGTATTTGGTAGATTTTGATTTTAAAACTGAAAAGCAGGGTGTTTTTTACAGTTAATGTTTTGATAAATACATATAAAATTTCTAAATCACCACATGTTGATCCAATTAATTGCTTTTTAAATCGAATTTAAATAGAATTTTCATATGAATGTTAAATTTATAAATACAGTTAGAAGATTGTATCAACACGTGTTGTATTTTTATAAATATAAGGTTTGGTTTTATGTGAAATGAATTAATAAATAAGAATGTGATAGCCATGATTGTTGTTGTGACGTGACACTGGTGTTTGGGGCGACGGTGCTTGAAAATAATACTCCTAAAGGTCATTTTTTATGGGATAACGATCCCTGAGAATAATGCCCGTAAAGTACGTATGGCCAGTTTTTAGGACGGTGGTCCTTCGAAACAATACTCGTAAAATATACAAGCACAAAATTTATAGAAATTCTTTTTATGGAATTATGTGTTTTACGTTGTTTATATAAATATTGAAATTAAAATTTTGATTTATTATTCTTCCATACTCTTTGTTGGACATGAAGAAGTGCTTTGATGTTTCAAACTTGTTTATTACAACTTTTAAAACTATCTTTATATATAAATATGTATTGGGCATTAGTTCATCCTTACTTTTCAGGTGTAGGTAATGCTGGACATTTGTAAGTAGAATACAAAGGATATTTTAGGAAGAATATTTTGCTACTTTGAAAACTATGTGTAACTATAGGAGAATGATTTTTTTAATGTATGGTTTTGAAGTCATTCCTATGCTTGTTCTTGGATTTTAGAAGTCATGGAACAAATTATATTTTGCTAAGTAATGAAATAAAGCAATTGATGTTTAATTTTATTCGAAGTGTTTAGGGTGAAATTTTAAAACTTACAAGATTATATATATTTGATGTATACTATATTACGATAAAAATTCTGCCGAAATTTTTTAAAATTAGGATTGTTGTAGATGTGCTATGAAAAATTGCAAATGAAGAGAAATCTTCGTAAGCATGGAAAAGATTAGAAGAGCTTTATGTTGGTAAATCTTTAACTAATCAATTTTATTTGAAAAAGAGACTTTATAATGAAGGAGAGAACATCTGTGAAGTCGTACTTACATGAATTTAACTATGTAATCATAGATATGAAGAATGTAGATATTACAATTTCAGATGAGGATCAGGCCATACTTGTGTTATGTTCATTGTCGCCATCATATGATTCATTTGTCAATACTTTGCTATAAAGAAATGGGTCAATTAGCATGATAGATGTGTCAAGTGTATTGAAGTCTAAAAAGCCAAAAAAAAGCAATTTTCTAGTAGTGAAAATTTCCAAGGTGAAGATTTGGTGTCAAGGGTTAGAACACATTTTAAGGATAATTTTGAAAAAAAGAACACGAAGGCTTTATCAAAGTCTAGGATGAAAAAGGTACATTGTTTTGGATATGGTGAGAATGATAATTTCAAAAGGGATTATCCTCGTAGAAATGTTAAGGGAAAACAGGTTGAGAATTCTGCGAATGTAATCACTGCAACTTCAAGGGATAATGGGTCAGACGATGTTGTTGAAGTATTATATGTTTTTGTTAGACAGTGGAAGGACCAATGGATTATGGATTCGGGTGCCTATTTCATATGTATTTTCAAAGAGATTGGTTTGTCACTTACTCACAAATGAGTGGCAAAGTGCATCTTGGTGATGAACGTGTCCTTGAGGTAGTTGGAATTGGAAAGATGTGGATTAAAATGTTTGATGGTGTAGTCAGAACATTAGAGTGTTGGCATATTCCAATATTGAAAAAGAACTTGATTTCCCTTAATACCTTGGATTCAAAGGATTCAAATTTCATGAAGACAATAGAGTTTCAAAGATTGCAAAAGGCTTACGTGGTGGTTTATACATTATTTAGGGAGCTATTGTCTAAGGTGTAGCTTTATTAACTATCAGGAGTAATGATATGGATAGTACTAAATTATGGTATATGAGACTTGAGCACATGAGTGAAAGAGGTTTGTTAGAACTGAGTAAACGAGATCTACTTAGCAAAGAAAAATTGGGCAACCTCATATTTTCTAAGCATTGTGTTTTCGGGAAGCAAACTAAGGTGAAGTTCAGTAAGACAGTTCACAAGACTAAGAACATGTTGGATTATGTGCACTCAAACTTATAGAGTTCGTGTAAGGTTGCTTTAAAAGGTAGTGTTAAATACTTTATGATTATTATTGATGATTACTTTAGAATGCTTTAGGTCTATTTTTTTAAGACCAAAACTAAGACATTCCAAACATTCAAGCAATGGAAGATGATGATTGAGAAGTAGATAGGTAAACAAGTCAAGTGTCTTAGGACTGATAATAGTTGGAAAATTACAATTCTAAATTTGATGAGTTCTGCACCAAGAAAGGAATAGTGAGACACTACACTTGTGTGAAAACACCATAGCAGAATAGAGTTGCAGAACGTATGAACAGAACACTATTGGAGAAAACTCAATATAAGCTTTCTCATTCTGGTTTGTCAAAGGTATTTTGAGTTAAAGCAGTTAATACTACCTGTTAGTTGGTTAATAGGTCTCCGTTTACAACTATTGATTGTAAGACTCTTTTTGAGGTATAGTCAGGTACACCTACTGATTATACTCATTTGAGAGTATTTGCTTGCCTAGCATATGTTCATGTTAATGATGGTAAACTTGAACCAAGGGCAAAGAAATGCATATTTTTAGGGCATGCATCTGGAGTGAAAGGTTACAGATTGTAGTGTACAGATTCGAAGTCTCTAGGTTTTGTGATTAACAGGGATCTTACATTTAATGAATATGTTATACTTGACCGTCAAGAGGATGAGTCAACAGCTAGAAAAGACTATAGTGTTAATGAGCAAGTGGAACTTGAGGTAGAAGTTCCAACAACACAATAGCCCAGAGAGCGAAGGATAAATGATGTGTAGAGTATTGATACAGATAGTCAACAATATAAAGATACACAAGAACAGTAGGAAAGCATTACCACTAAAAGGCTAAGGCGACAGATTTGACCACTTGAGCTTTATGATTATGCTAATATAGTTTTATATGTATCTGTTATTGAGACAATGAGCACGTATGAGCGTATTACTTTCAAGGAAGTAATATCTTGTCTAAAAGCAAAACAGTGGATGGGTGCTATGACTAAGGAGACAGAGATTTTATACAAAAATCAAACATGAGAGTTAGTGACATTGCCTAAGGGACAGCAAGTTGTAGGATGCAAATGGGTCTACAAGAAAAAGGAAGGGATATCAGAGGCTGAAGTTCCTAGATACAAAGCACATTTTATAATAAAAGGTTATACACAAAATGAGGGAATTGATTTCAATGAAATATTTTCTCCAGTTGTGAAATACAGCTCTATCAAAGTGCTGTTAGCTTTGTTTGTTGTATATGATCTTCATCTTGAACAGTTAGATGTCAAAACAGCATTTTTGTATGGCACATTAGAGGGGCAGATTTCCATGAGTCAGTAAAAAGGTTTTATCTTTTCATATAAATAAGATCAGGTTTGTCTCCTTAAAAAATCTTTATGTGGTTTGAAGCAGTCTCCTAAATAGTGGTATAAAAGATTTGATAATTTCATACTTGATTGTAGATACACTAGAAGTGTTTATGATAGTTATATGTACTATAAGAGACTTTATGATGATAGTTACATTTATCTACTGCTGTATGTTCATGACATGTTGATAACTGCGAAAAATATTTCAGATATTGATTCATCGAAAAATAGTTGAGTGATGAATTTGAGATGAAATAATTAGGTGCAACAAAGAAGATTTTGGGTATGAAGATTCACAGGGACAGGGGATCAAAGACTTTGTTCTTATCACAATAGGGTTACATTAAGAAAGTTCCTAACAGGTTCAACATAATTAACTGTAAGTGTGTGAGTGCACCATTGACAACCCACTTCAGCTTATCTATCGATTTGTCACCCATAACATAGGAGAAGGTAGGGTATATGAAGCATGTTTCTTATTCCAATGCAGTTGCAAGTCTTATGTATGATATGATTCGAACTAGACCTAATCTGGCTCATGTTATGAGTATAATGAGTAGGTATATGGCTTCTCCTGAAAAAGAACACGGGAATGCTGTAAAGTGGATATTGCGATATTTGAAGGGCATTAGTCATGTAGGACTAGTATTTAATAAGGCAACATCAAACGTGACTGAGTTAACAGATTATATGGATTTTGATTATGCAGAAGATCTAGATAAAAGAAGATTGTTGACAGGTTATGTTTTTACCTTATCTGGTTGTGCCATTAGTTTGAAGGTAACATTGTAGGCTATAGTAGCATTATCAACTATAAAGGTTGAATACATAGCTATTGGAGAAGCAGTGAAGAAAGTTTTATGGCTGATAGGTCTTGTGAATGACTTTAGATTGTCACAGCAGTAGGCAGTTGTACATTATGATAGTTAGAGTGCTATCCGCTTAATTAAGAACCAGATGTTTCATGAAATGACAAAGTATATTGATGTCAGGTTCCATTTTGTCAAAGATGTGGTTTCAGTTAGTTCTGTTACAATATAGAAGATTTTTGAACAAGAGAATTCAGTGGACATGTTGACCAAAGCAGTTCTTATAGCCAAGTTCAAGCATTGCTTGGACTTGATTTATAGTTGCAGCATTTGATAAGCCCTTAAGGGTATAGTGGAGAGGTTCAGGAAAATATATAACAAGGTAGAGATTTGTGGCCTATATTTAGTAACCAATACAATATATTAGGGCATGCTGACACATCGAGGGTCGAGCTCTCCGGAGAGCTCGTCGAGGGTGCAAGGGGGTGAAACACCCCTTACTAAGGGTTAGGGAGCAACACCCCCGCCCTTTTATGATATTGTATATGTGTATATAAATATGTTGTATGAGTTTGTTTATTGTATGAGCTTGACCCAACCCAAATGTAGCCCAAATTCGACTCAAAACCCGAATTATATATTTGGGCATTTAGGGTAAATATTGTATTATACATTTCTTCATTCTTGAGTGTAAATCGCCTCCTTCTCCCGTAATTTTTCCTCTGAAATTTTTTAAAGGTTTTCTATGTAAAATCAGTATTGTTTGTGTTTGTGATTATTTTCTATTTGCTCATTTACTTGATTTTCATTTCAAATATATATCGAATGCAAAATGCGAAGCCTCTGTTAATTTTGAGGAGGCAGCTTCTATTCAAAAGCCCACCTTTGTCTTCAGTCTCTAACATATTATGGTTTCTGCTTACTTAAAGGTAGGTATAAAGTGTCACTTCATTTTTCTGAATTTATATTTTCAAAGCACGAAGATTTTAGTAGTTCTGAGAAATATGTGTTTGACATATATATCTAGGTAATGAATATTTTTACATTTTTTCATACTGTTATTATTGCAATATTGCCTTCTATTAAGGAACTCTTCATTAGAAGGGAGGTAAGAGCATAAGGATTTCAACATAAAGGAAATAGCCAAGGATCCAAATAAGATATAGATTGAAAATTTAACAGTTGATGTACCTGATCATTATTAGGAAACAGAATAACTCTTCCCATAATGTTGCATCAAATCACTCATCGGCTGTCAATTCTCTTCAATCATAGTGACTCTTTATTACTTTCATTCTTGTAAATATTATGTCTTTAATACTTTCCTTATGTTTATTTTCATTCCTGATATAGTTCACAATGTGCTAATAAGTACTGTAACTCTATATCAATAAATATACCAATTTCCTACAATATTGTCCTAAACTCTTTATGATATCAAAGCCTTAAAGTGTTCTCACAAGTCTGACAATCGATCCAAACTCCCAACTACCTTTCCCTCACGACAATGGAAAGTTTAGCTTCAATTTTTACCAAGTCGGTGGTTCAAACTACATCTGATACTCATTTCGCCTTTAACAACCTTGTGGCTGTTAGTTCTATTCAGCTTCCACTTAAATTAAAGCCTTCAACCTATCCATCATCGAAGGCTTAATTTGATGCCTTATTGTATGGATATGATCTTCTTGACTTCATCGCTGACGCCAGCCCTTATATATCACCAATTGTTGACAAAAACAAAAATAGATGCCAAATCTAGCTTATACACTCTGGAAGCGTCAAGACAAAATGCTATTTCTAGTAATCTTGGGATCGCTTGATCCTCCCATCATTCCTCTAGTGTCATCTGTAAAGACCTCAGTATAGGCGTGGTCTAAGCTTGCAAGCCTATATGCTAACCGTTCATGCACTCGCATTATAGGCCTTAAAGAAAGCTTGATGAAGCTATCTAGAAGCTCTAACATTGCCAACTATCTACGTTCCATCAAAGGCATAACAGATGATCTTTCCCTTGCTGGAGCTCCACTTGATAACTTAAGTCTTGTAATTCATACTCTCAATGGTATCGGGCCATAATTTAAGGAGATAGCAATTGCTACTCTTGCGAGAGATAACATCATTTTATTTGAAGAATTGTATGACAAACTCATTGACTACGAGTCATTCTTAAAACAAGAAGATAACCAATTGCCTACTATTACTGCCAATGCTATTCACTACCACAACAACAAAGGATGGAATAACAACAACTTCAACAATTGCAAAGGCAAAAATCAAAATTGAAATCCTTAAGGTAACAATAACTTTCAAAAACATTTTGAGCAAAATTCATGCAATAAAAACGAAAATTTCAACAATGGCAATGGTAGAATTCCTGATGTTGTATGCCAATTTTGTGGAAAAAAAAGGCATTCTGCACGGCAATGTAATCATGCTAAAAAAATCTTACTTAGAGAAAACACAAGCAATCCTACTGCCAATCACATAACAATAGGTGCTGGGTCCTCCTCTTCTAACTGGTTGATGGACTCTGTAGCTTCGCACCATGTTACAACTGATTTCAACAACCTGTCACTTAGCCAACCATATGAAGGACCTAATGACATTACCATCGGTGACGGTACATGACTCTCAATCATAAATACTAGTTTATCAACCCTTACATCTCCTTCCACATCTTTTACTTTATATAATGTTTCTTTGTGTGCCTACCATGCAGCAGAATCTATTTTCTATTTCACAATTTTGTAACACTAATAAAACATCTATTGAATTTTTTCCTTCTCATTTGTTGTTAAAGATCTCACAACGGGGGCACCACTGGCATGCAGACTAAGTGAAAACAATGTGTACGAATGGCCTAACACACGAGAAGCACTTACCGTATCCAAACAAGCATGTGTTGGAATTAAGACTTCACTAGACAACTGGTATAACAGATTTGGTCATCCATCTACAAAAATTCTTCAGTTTCTAGTTTTAAATAAAACTTTTCTCATATCATCAAATCAATCCAAGCTTCGTATTATTTGTGACTCTTGCTTATGCAACAAAAGTCATAGATTACCTTTTGGTGTGTCTACGTTTTATAGTCATGGTTCGTTAGATCTTATTTACATAAATGTATGGGGAGCTTTTCCTATCAAATCAATGGATGGATTTTCCTTTTATGTTTTATTTGTTGATCATTTTACTAAATAATCGTGGCTCTTTTCTATGGCAAAAAATCTAATGTTTTTTCAATCTTTAAAAAATTTAAGCTCATGGTAGAAAATTTTTTTCAAACTTCTATTGTTACAATTTACTTTGACGGTGGAGATGGGTATTAAAGTCTAAAGAGTATCTTTCAGTCCCATGGCATTCAACATCTTCTTTCACCACCATATACTCCACAACATGTAGCATCTGTTGGACGCCAACATCGACATATAGTCGAAAGGAGATTATCCTTACTTCATAAACCCTCAATTCCTCTCTCTTTTTGGTCACATGATTTCCAAACAGCTGTTTACTTGATTAATCATTTACCAACTTCCTTTTTACACAATAAATCTCCATTCGAAAATCTTTTTCATAATCCTCCTAATTATTCTAAATTAAGAGTTTTTGGGTGTCTTTGCTACCTATGGTTGCGTCCTTACACTCCTTACAATTTGGAACCAAGGTCTAAGCCATGTACATTCCTTGGATATTCCAATATTCATAATGCATATAAATGTTTTGATTTTAGTACAAATAAAGTCTTTATTTCAAGACATGTTGAATTTAATGAAGATTGTTTTCCTTTTTCATCGTTTTGTCAAAATAAAGAAATCTTTCAATAAATGAATTTAATAAATGAATTTTTCAAATGGACAATTGCTTCCCCATCTCTCTCTCGTCTTGCTCATATTATGCATGTACATAGTCATGCACCCAATTCTGCCTCCAATCCAAATCAATCTTTACCTACTCTTAATATGTCTTCCATTTCTAATTCAAGCCCATCTATACCCATTTTTAATCATAGTGCACCAAATAAAGAATTAGAAAGTAATTCCTTGTTGGTTGAGTCTAATTCTTGTCCTCCACATAATTCTCCACCAATTTCTCCAAATCATGATCCTGGTTCAATGCAATCCTCTAACCTATCATCTTCTATGTCATTGAACAAGTCTACCGCTCCTGCTATGCCACCCAACGTGGATCTTGATTCAGTCACTTCAGATACATTTGTTTCTCCTCCAATGCATGTAAGTGATTTGCCCTCAAAATCTAACTCTCAATTCCTCATCAAACTTCCACACATTCATCACCTACCATCTGATCTTAATAACCACATTGTGCAAACTCGTTCCAAGAATCATATTTTTCAACTTAAATCTATAAATCTCACTACTAAACATCTTATACTTGCTACCCTTGAACCTACGTGTGTTTCTTAAGATATAGAAGACTCACAATTGTGAGCTGCTGTGTGTAATGAAATCAGTGCACTCTTTTGCAATGGTACTTAGAGTCTTGTTTTGTCACAATCAGGTTAGAATATGGTTGGCTGCAAATGGGTTTTTCGTATTAAGCGTAATCCTGATGGTAGCATTGACCGGTATAAAGCTCGCCTAGTCGCCAAAAGCTTTCATCAATGCCCTGGAATCGACTACACTGATACATTTCGTCCAATGGTAAAACCGATGACCGTTCATCTTGTTTTATTCATAGCACTCCACCATGGCTGGCAGGTACACCAATTAGATGTGAACAATGCCTTCTTGCATGGCAACCTATTTGAAAAGGTATATATGTCACAAACACCTGGGTTTATTTATCAATGTCGTCCTTCACATGTGTGTTGTCTTTATAAAGCTCTTTACTATCTTAAACAGACGCCACAAGCATGGTACAAGAGTTGAAGTCATTTATCTGCCCCTATGGTTTCATAAACTCGAAGGTTGATGCATCTTTATTTGTCTATCGTAACAACTTTATCATTGCTTATTTTCTTATATATTGATGATCCTCTTGTTACAGGCAATTTTGACTAGTTCATTATGAAGTTTATCAAGGCTTTATCATAAAAGTTCTCTGTCAAGGACCTTGGTAATCTTTTTTTTTTTTCTTTTGGGTGTTGAATTCACACCTACCAGGTAGGGCATTTTTCTCTCCCAACATAAATATGTTCGAGACTTACTTGAACGTTTCAAGATGGTTGGGGCGAAAGAAATTGCCACACCAATGTCTACATCTTCTTAATTAACCTTACATGATAAGAGCTCTTCCACGAATATCACTCAATACTAATGCGTTCTTGGCGCTCTTCAATAACTCTCCCTAACTCGGTCGGATATTACTCATTCTGTGAACAAACTAGCCCAATACATGCATGCACCTACTCAACTTCAATGGACAGCTACTAAACAACTACTTCGGTATCTCAAGCAAACTATTTACTATGGTCTTCACCTTCGCCGCCATGCTGGTCTAAATATTGTTGCTTATTCTGACACTGATAGGGTTGGAAATCGTGGTGACTATACATCTATCTCTGCTTTTATTATCTACCTAGGTGGTAATCTGATTTCTTTGTGCTCAAAGAAGCAACAGACAGTTGCTCGCTCATCCACCGAAGTCGACTATAGGGCCGTTGCCTCAGCTACTGCAGAACTCTCCTGGATTCAAAATCTGCTTCTTGAACTTGGCATCATCTCTTCCTTTAAGCCACGGCTCCTTTGTGACAAGTTGGGTGCTGCTTATTTATGTGCAAATCCAGTTACCACTCTCGCATGAAACATATTGTGCTTGATTACCACTTTGTTCGAGATAAAATTGAAAATGGTGCACTTGAAGTTGCACATGTCTCTAGTTATGATCAGCTAGCTGATATTCTCACCAAGGCGTTACCCAAGTCTCGGTTTCTTGATCTCAGGTCCAATATTGACTTATCTGATGGACACCTCATCTTGCGGGGGCATATTAGGAAGGGAGAATGTCCATTACCGCCTATTTTTTTAGTTAATGCCCCATGATCCCTTGAATTTTGATTACAGAAAATATAGGGGGTAATGGGCATTCTCCCTATTAGGAAACAGAATAATTCTTCCCATAATGTTGCATAAGATCACTCATCAGATGTCAATTCTCCTCAATCACATTGACTCTTTATTACTTTCATTCTTATAAATATTATGTCTTTAATGCTTTCCTTTTGTTTATTTTCATTCTTGATATAATTCACAATGTGCTTATAAATACTATAACTGTATATCAATGAATATACCAATTTCCTACAGTATTGTCCTAAACTCTTTAATCATATTCTGGAAATCAAGTTATTTTGGAATGGCAAAGGATCTCTAAACTCGTGGAACTCTAATAGTAGCTATTTCTGTAAAGCCAAGTAGGAATTAAGTTGCATGCATGTTGCTCTTTTATTTGTTAATTATTTTATTTTCAATTTTCAAATCTATTATATACTAAGCTAACAATATACGCATGCATGGTTACTTGTTGTAATCAACCAGAATTCAAAGTTGGAGGACTATCTAGATTAGAGATAGCAGGAATTGTACTTGATGCTGTGATAGCTCCGCTTCTTATATTGGTTCTTTAAGTGGAGACTGGGACGGCTAGGAGACAAAAGATTGTGCAGTAAGATTCATTATGTGCTACACCATCCAATGATTCATGCTTACGCACATGCGCACTCTCATTAAGAAATTTTTATTAGAAAATATTATTGATTTTCTTTTTCTTGTTTGCTAGAAATAGTGAACAAAGTGACACTCCAAGGCAAATCTTCAAGTGAAAACATAATTAAAGTGGCTACTTGCCCAGGATGAATCAATTTGGAGGCTAGCAACTATTTAATTTATGTGATCAATCTCAGTATCTTTTAATTTCTTTTCTTTTTTTGGAGTACTAGTTCTTGTTTATTTCTTTGACTTATTCGCATCTGTCCTATCATGAGTGGTAGATAAATAAATTTGTGCTTGGATTGCGAGGAAGTTCTTTATATATAATTCGATGATTCAACTAAAGAACTCATACATATACATATATATATATATATATATATGCAAGATCATCTGTCATTAATTGTAAATTACAATTATGTATATCCTGAAGGAAAAACAATTCAAAACTATCCTTGGTAAAATTTCTCGATATGAGGGAGGACTACACAATAAGAATTAATTAGTGGGTGGTGTAGATATAACTACATAAGCAATTAGACAGTCTAAAAGGAAATGAAATTATGAAGAAGCCCTTGTCAATTCTCATAATCGTATTGAGACATGAAAAAAAAAATGGAAAATTAAACACTAGAGGCAAGGTTGTATTCTCACGGGAATTATCACATCTGACATCACATAAACAAAAGTTGGACGGTTGTGAATAAGAAATTCACAACAATATTTTTTTCTTTTCTTTATTCTTATTGCGTTTCATGTTTCACTTATAAGATTCTCTATGTATTTCATGGACTTGTTTGCATATGGATAAATAACATATTTTTACAGATCTTTCTAAAATTATTATTTGTAGAAAACTTGGATTTAATAACTCTGAGAATGGAACTTCAGATCATCAAGAGATAAATATGTAAGAAAATCAATCTCCTTTTATCACTCCTTTCCTCTTGTAATTTTCTTAATGCTTCAAATTTCACTCGCCCGCTTCTCTCCCTCACTTTTTTTGTCAAGTAATTATCTGCATGTTATCACTGCTGCAACCAGTAAACCAGCAAATAGGTAAGTCCAGACTCCCACATTCTGCAACTTTGAAGAACCCCGAATTATTTCTTACCAATTTGTTAAGTTCTTTAGGGATACTATATATTTACCAGATCACGGATGAGAAGTGTATTGGCAAGAAATCCAAGTGTATGTTTATTCTGCCAAACATTTCTTCTTTTATATTGTGATGTAGAACAGAAATTTGTTGGTAATCTTGTTTCATTTGTAGACCATTTTTTGTTCATAAATGTTTTTTCTCATATTTATTATGCACACAACTTTTTAGCGAGAGCTCAATTTTAGTGATAGCCTTTACTCAATGTTTCTTAAATATTTCATCTCATACAAACTTTTAGAGAAAGTAACGTAGACCAACCAAAATAATAATAATAATATAGATAATAATTTGTTTAATATAATTATAATATTTTAGGAAGTGTGCTGTTATTATATTGTAGAACTATCACCACCCTTTTCATATGGGCGGTGATATTTTCTCTTTTTTTTTTTTTTATGATAACATTCTACATATTAACAACATTAAAAAAAATTAAAAATTAATATTTTGTAAATTAAACTATTATATAATTTTAAAATAATTTTTTTAATTTTAAAAAGATAAAAGGTGGGTAGAGTCTAAAAACTTTTAAATCCTTTCATTTATTTTAGAGTAATATTCTAAAGCCGGGAGGCCTCCAAAATAAGCCAGCCTTGTTCCGTTGTAACGAAAATAAAATGTACCAATGTATTCTATTAACCTTTTTCTTTCCCTTTTGGGACAAAAAGACTGCAAATTTATACATAAAACTTTTCTCTTTTCAAATTATTTTCACTTATTTTTTTGTTGGTCATTCAAATATTTTATATCTAAAAAAATATGTATTTTAAAATAGGAGAATATTGAGAAAGAAATATGATTACTTAAATTATACAAAGAATGATTTAATTAATACTAATTCATTGCCTTCAAATATTTTATTTAAAAAGAAATTTTAATTATTTAAAGAAAAAAGGCTTGGGGTGAAAACATCACTATTTTTACTATACTCTTTCACCACCGTTGGGGTGTCCTTAATAAAACAATAAGATGTAAACCAAAATTTTTAAGGTTTTAGAAGAAGATTCTAGCAGGCTCGAGCTGGAACGTGCATTAGCTACACATGATTGTTTATCTCTAAAAAATGCACTTACTAAATTAAAATATAAAATTAATATATCAATTGACATGTTAATGCATATTAAAAAACTATTTAAAAAATAATAACTAACACATTTGTTATAATTTTTGATAAAATAATACCTTATGCTAATTGTTATGGGTAAAATTTAGCTTTTTACGTGGCATCCCATAAGTATGGCACGATGGATATGGTGGTGACATAGACAAGAGACATGGCCCAACCCTGCAACAATACTGCCCTTGAAACTAAGAATGACAGTGGAGGATGAAGATCACCACAGCATGAATCGAAAACAGGGTTCATGAGCCTCATGAAAACCAAGCTCGAAACATTAACCCAGATCTATTATGATGAGGTTAAATCAATAATATAGCAAGTGGTCCTCATAGGAGTCTATTCATAGAAGTAGGCTCCTTGACTAAAAGCCATAATCATTGCCTAGTTAAGTAGGATGAATATAAAACTTAAAATTCTACTATTACTGTAGTGACACATAGGACATAACTGTTCTAATATCCAATAAAGGAATAACAATGACAAAATTACCGGCAGAAGCTTTTCTCCCAAAGTGAATAAGCGAGAAAAGATGCATGGGAAAGAGAGCTTAACTTGCTCTTCCTATTGGCAAACAAACAGTAAGTCACGAGATGACGATGCGGAGGTGGAGTCATGAACTACCCTCACCTATAAATACCCAAATAATTCTCCAAATAAAGTCAATTTACTATTCATTCTCTAAAATTCTTACATACTCTCGTCATATTTGCTCCACCAAAGTTTTTTTCCTAATCTATGTTGTCGTCCGATTTAATTGTTGGAAGGTGTTCGTCGGTAACGCCACCAACATCCACTGAGCTGTTTGTATTTTGCAGATACAAGTTATTACGATATTTATGAGAGTCCATCTCGATACCAAATTTTTCCAACCCGTTACTTCGCCAAGCCATGACAGTTTTTAAGGTAGTGCTATCTACCTTACTGGAGATGTGTTTCCTGCAAAAGTTAACAAAATCTTATTTGTTAACTGGAGATGATCCCACGTGGCGCATATACAGTGGTGAGAGAAATTTCAGGCACTGATATTAACTAAAATATATAATTTTTGTTTTGCAATTTCGTAATATAATATTATTATTTTATTTTTTTCCTTCTTCAAATACATGCAAATATTTAGGTCTTTGTTGTTGCCAGGGGACTTTAAGAATAATTCATATGGAAAAGTTCATATAAGTTTCTAATATTTGATAAAACGCTACTTCACTTTAATCATTTACTATATTAATCACTTAAGTATCTAATTCTTGGATGAATAACAAAGAAAAAAATTAAAAATTTCGTTACCAAGTATCTATTAATCTCTATTTAGTATTTAATGGACATTAAAATAATTTTTAATTTTTTTAGATTAAACTGTAGCTATTATATTTTAATTGAAGCAAATAAAAATATCTCTTTTGATCTTACAACATGATATACTCAACTTTTAATAATTACTTTATTTTTACTTCAAAATAGAGTTACCCACAGAAAAATCCAGTTTATTATTCTTAAAAAATAAAAAAATAATAAAAATAATCAAACGATTCGTTTTATTTCCAATACTTTACAATATTTCCAACCAAATGGCTCATTCAACAAAATCAATTCATTGTAAAACTAAAGAAAAAAAAGGTTAAAATTAAAATTATTTTTTCAAAATTAACTTAAATAGGTAAAAAGCAATTAAATTATTTTATGTTAAGACATTAAAAGATAAAATAATCTTATAATTTTTTTAATTGTAACAGCAGAATTGTAGGTGAGTTAAATAAACTTTGGTCATAAACTCTTTCTGGCATTGTCTAAAATATAATAAAAGGATATCACTTCATATAAATAAAATTTTCCATATTAATTACTGAATTTTACTACTGTAGTAGGTTTGAGATTTTATTTTTAATGATTTTTTTAAGATTTTTATTTTAATAAATTTCATCCAGCTCCAACATTTTTTCGCAAACATAAAATCACCCTCAATTCTTTTTTTTTAATTTTTGTAATCACTTCGCATTTTTACACCAATATTACATTTTTTTTTATTGCCTATAATAAAATTATAGTGTGGGGGTGAAGCGTGGAATTAAAAAACAACGGGGATCGTGTGATGTTTGTCAAAAACTACGGCGCCGGATGAAATGTACCCTCCACCATCCTACATGTAACAAAGAAATTTACATAAGCAACCCTTGTTTTCATTTATTTATTATTTTCACCCACAGTAAAATCAACCCGGGGACTCAAATGAACCCCAAGCCAGTCAAGCCCAAAACCACCGATCCCAATACGCTCGCACTCTATCTTTCTCGCTCTCCAGAAAGGCACAAGCTAAGCGGCGAGAGAAGCAGAGAGCCGCATCATTCCGTTGCGTCTTCGTTCAACATTTCTATCTCCGAAAACCATCGAAAGGTACATCTAAGTCGTCTTCTTAGATTCAAAATTTATATATTGTATTAGAAACAATTGTCGGTAATAGGATTCTTTCTTTTATCGTGTTGTTATTCTCAGATCTATATATCTAGGGACTATCAGTCTATGTAATTGTATAATGGTTATCTTTTATGCGATAGTCAAGTTTTTGATTCGGTGTTGTTTGAATCATGTTGCGTGCTTCTTGTAATTAATAAAATGATTTTGGATTTTAATATGAAGCTTGTGTATATTAGGGTTTTAGCTCGATTTTGGTCACTTTGTTTTTCAGTAGATAAAATATATAACTTGTAAAGTCAAATTGAAGAAAATATCGTTCTTTCATGGGGGAATACGCCTCCTTGATCTGCTTTAAGATCATTTATTGTTTGGGTGAAAATTTATTTGGTGAATTAATAATAATTGGGTGTAGGCTAACTGCATTTTTTTGGGATTGGAGAACTGATGTTCTTAGATTCATGTTGGTTTTATATTGGGTTTTATTATTTGTGTGGCTTTAGGGTAATTTGGGGAGTTGATGGCGTCAAAGTTGCAGCAGTTGCAATCCAAGGCATGCCAAGCGTCAAAGTTTGTGGCGCAGCATGGGTCTGCCTACTACAAGCAGTTGTTGGAGCAGAATAAACAATACATTCAGGAGCCACCCACTCTGGAGAAATGCAACTTGTTGGCAAAACAATTGTTTTACACTCGTCTTGCTAGGTTATTCTCTTTATACCTTTCTTGTCTTGGGATTTCATTTTGACTTTTATTTGGGTTGGCTGGAGTATGCATGACCATGAAATGGATATGAACATCCTGACACCGTGCTTAGTATAGATGACTTGAAATTTTTTAAGTTGAAGCGGATAACTATTCATTGTATTTATAGGGGACTGTGCTTATTTTGTTGAAATTACTTCACCCAGTTGACTATTAATGCCTGAGAATTGTGGGTTCCTAGTTTTCTCTTCCCATAATGTGCATCTCTAAGCACTTGTTTTACAAACAAATTTCACCTACTTGCTCATCAAGGTTTGTGAAATATATATGTATATTATTTTGCTGGACCTTACTGTTAATCTTTTGCTTCTAGCTATATATTGTTCCTAACTATGCAAATGCTGTGTTGGATTTTTTGCCTTGCGTTACATTATTTCTGCTCTTTTTAAGACCTTAGTATGGCATTTGATTGTATTACTCTATTTCACTAACATATAAATTCCCACTACTCTGGTTTCCCTAAGCTCAGTTTTGTTTTAAGGAATACAGTGTTCATATGCTCAATGATGAAATCGTTTTGACTGCCAAGGCTGTTTGGATAAATTTTCGTTGTTGTTCATCAAAAGGCGCTTAATTTTGTTTGACCTGTTTTTGTTTATTTTTCATGGTAGTTATCAATGTCATGTGACTTGAAGTAAAAAATGTCTGGTGTTATCTGGGTCTGCTGTTTTTTGTGATCTATTGAAGTAGATCATATCTAGAATGAGCAAAGGAAATATGAGTGTACAAGTTATAAGAAAAGAATTTGATGATAGTGAATCTGATACCTACTTCACAACCATCTGTGCACAGTCTTTATGATAATATTTTTCCATTGGTTAGGATAAGCAGAACATTGTGAAGATATGGCAATATATGATGATTATTTACGAAATATACAGAAATTTAATTTGAAAAGTATTTCCAATGGCTGTATATTCATTCATTTGGATGATCATTTTTCTCACTTATAATTTTTTTCCTGAGTCCTAAATGATTCTTCTGGACTGGTAAGAAAAGAAAACAGCTCCATCTTGATGGTTGATTTAAAATTGCTAGGATTATGATTACTTTGTTTCAGTATAGCCAAGATTGTCAATTCTCTTCTTTGTTATGATCAAATTAGTTTTGCAGTCGGGGTTACATTGCTGTTATGTCTTATTGTTCATTGTTTGAACTGCATAGTCTTAGTTTGTCCTTGACTGCCTTCCAAAGTTTCAGTTTCAGAAAGATGGTGAAAAAAATTAGCTGATCAACTTTTGGGAGATAAAGGAAATGAAACATGCTGCTAATATACTCCACAATAAAAATGTTAAAACTACAAAAATGAGTTGCTTTTATAAGAATGAATGACAAGAAGCATTTGACTGTGTTTGTTAATTTGGTTTGTTTTTCTTCTTATGTTTCTTCTCACAAACAACTAACGATCATGTGTCTGATAAGATTTCACTCTGCTAATCATCATTGCATTTTACACTACTATCTTAAGCATAACTTTTCCTCGTGTGAATACTATTGTTAGCTATTTATTTCATGAAGACGCAAATTTAGGTAACAATTAGCAACCCAAACACATGTCATACTAACTCATTATACTGTAACTATCTAAGTGACAGCCATTTGATTGCGTAACTATGTGACACCTAACATTTTTTTTAACTCTTCAGTATTCCTGCACGGCGTGAGGCATTCTGGAAGGAAGTTGATTATGTCAAGCATTTATGGAAGAACAGACAAGATTTGAAGGTTGAGGATGCCGGAATTGCCGCTTTGTTTGGTCTGGAGTGCTTTGCCTGGTTTTGTGCCGGTGAGATTGTGGGAAGGGGATTCACTTTCACTGGTTACTATGTCTGAGGACAATAATTGGTTGAATGTGTTTCAGGGGGAAAAAGTTTGTAAGCTACTCATATCATTTGTGTGATTGAATCACGGGTACCCTACAAGCAAATTTTTGTTGTTTCCGCAAAATTTTTGAAGCTGAGAAATCAGTGGGTTAACTTTGGTAGCCTTAATAATTTTTGTATTCAAAGTGATTTAGGTTATAAACCTTGCTGCTGTTGTTTTGTTATCTTTATAAGAAGCTACTGCTGCTGCCACCCAGATTGATGATAACGGTGGAAGTTGTTAAGGGTTTACTGTTTTACCCAATTTACTTGGCTGGATGGTATTTATTCAATCTCTCTAATCCAGTTGGTGTGTTGTGATAGTTTCACTAAGCAACTCAACAAACCGAATTGAACTTTCCTTCCAAATAATCTTTGCCTGAGCGTTTAAGATGTGATTAGAATTCCCTTTCGCAGTGCACTGTGTTTGGTTTTGTGATTGCACCCATGATAGCAATAGCATCACAAAGGCTATCAAGGCTTCTTTGGACATTAAGATGTGTTGTGGCTTTGATTATCATAGTTGCTATGAGATAATAATACTAGATGTCAAATATTATAACAAAAAAGTGAGAGTTACCCTTAAAGGTAGTGTTGTCATACTGGGAAGTGAATTTTTCATCTTATTTTGCACGGATTACGTCAACTTTTAGCTTTTCTGTGGACTTGCCTGAGCTGATTGAACTTGAAGACGTCAATAAATTGACTGGAAATGAATGTGGCTAATGATTGACAGGCATTTTCAAATCGGTCTGTGTCTGGAAATTGAGGTTAAAGTTACAATTACTTTTAGATATTAATATTAAATGTAAAAATAAATATAAAAGCGAATGTTTTGGTTAGAAGTTGTTATTACCTAATCACAAATACGAAAATAAAAGTGAATAATTTCCGGAAAAAGTTGGTGATGATAAAATTTTTTAACTCCTGTCGGGAAGTATGCAATCACCAAACATGCCCTTGCAATCACCAAACGTGCCCTCGGAAGTTTACGTCAATCTCCTATTCTGTGCAATGTTCGATGTCGTTGTCAATGTCCACAATGATGGGTACTTGCAACATGCGATTATAATATGCCATCTGGCGTATTGATATACAAGCCGTACGACATTCCGTACTGGACTTTAGATGCCACTCGTTCTATGTATTCCAAGCCCAGTTTATTTACATCTGGGCCGGCTTGTTGATGTCCAAAAACGGAAGGGTGTTTTAGTAATATTATATCGTTACCTTCGCCGATAAGAACATTGTCAACACCGCGCAGAGGAGCAAGACGAGAATCGGAGAGCGTTTTTGATAGGAGTGAAACTCGAGGGATAAAAATAAAGAATGCTGCTTCGTGCGATCGTCTCTCTTAGGACTCGTGTCGTCGCAGCATTCGCTGTTTTCTTCATCTTCTTCGTCGTCCTCTCCGAGTGCGCCAACAATGATTCTCAGGTAACTCAGAAAATCCCCTTCTTCCCGGCCCGCTTGCCGGAAAAATATAAATTTTTATTGGATTCGGGATCTTAAATTTTTAATAATTTGATGATAGGTCAAATGCAGCAGAACTTGTGTCGCGGATAACTGCAATTGTAAGCTCCATTTCATACAACTTTCAATATGTTCCCAAAATTACTAATTTATTTAAATCTTTCCGTAATTTCATTGTTTATTGATTTGGTTTTGGTTATTTGAAATGAAATATAGCTGTTGGGATTCGGTACGGTAAGTACTGTGGAATAGGTTGGACGGGCTGTCCCGGAGAGAAACCATGTGACGATCTCGATGCTTGTTGCCAGATCCACGATGAATGCGTTGGAAAGAGAGGTAATATAATTACTTATATTCATCTGTGTTTCGTTTTAAAATTTGATGAATTGCTATCTATTAATTTAAAGTATTTTGTATTGGTGATTTAATTTGAGCAGGTCATTCATGCAATCGTTTCTTCATTTTGGTTTTGGAAAACAAAAACAAATTAACTTGCATGTGGTGATTTTTAGAGCAATTTCAAAAATTCATTTTATATCTCTAGATTATATTATTCTTAAACCAAAAGATAATAGAAGGAAGAGCACTTATTGGATAGACAAAGACACCACAAATCCCAAACATCCGGATGCCATAGCTTACTCAGGCTGGTTACTTACTAGCAGAATACCTTATAATGCATAATTGATAGGGAAAAGGTATATACACCCTAAGGCCCCAAGGACATTTCAGTCCTCTAGTTTAGAACATAACCATGACTCAAACCTCGTTTGTTAAAAGATTTTGTTAGTTGGGAAGGTTTGTTAATTTTTCTATTATAATTTATTATAATATCTTCCTAATCAGAATCATATTTAAGAATTCATGGATTAAATTAATGGATGGAGTCATCGTTGATATTTTTGAAACAAATAGAACGACCATACAATGTCATGTGATTGCATTATGAATAATGTTTGTTGCTCCTTGGTCACTGCTGTAATTGTCTATACTCACATGTCCAAGAAATTGGAATCAACTATAAGAGTAAAAACACCAAATATATTTTTATCTTATTGTTTTCATCCTTTTTGTATATTTTTTTTTCTCTATTAGCTTTTTAACTTTTAAAGTTATGATTAATGGTTGATGGTGGTTGAAAGACTATACATTTCTGTGGTTCTTTAGTTTCTCTGCAAGCTTACTGACTAACAGAATATTTAATATCAGGTTTGACAAATGTTAAATGCCATGAGAAGTTTAAGAGGTGTGTAAAGAAAGTACAGAAATCTGGGAAAGTTGGATTTTCTCAGGTTTGTCCGTATGACACAGTGATGCCTACAATGGTACAGGGTATGGACATGGCCATCTTAATGAGCCAATTGGGTAACTCAAACTTTGAACTCTAACTTTGACAAGATTGTTGGAAAGAGGAATTCCATATTCATGCATTCATTTTATGGAAATAACACTTTTGAAGAGTTTAAATATTAGTGAATCTTATCCTTAATTTTATATTGTTTTACAATGGTTGAAGTGAATAATAACATTTGTTGCTTATTAGCAAAAATTTGTTTTAAGAATTAGAAATATAAATTCCTCTGGATCAGAAATGCTTCTGTAATTGCTCATCTTTAGTTTTTGCTTGCATTTGCTTAATTTTGACAAAAAAATCAGCAGTCAGCAGGCACATAGGTGAATCATGCGTTTGATCTAATAGCCAATAACCGCCACCTCTGACTTCTGAAAGACAGGAAGCGTAGTGGGGTTTGCAGCCTCAAACAAATGAAAGAAAACTATTCAGAAATAGACAAAAAAAATGAGAAACTTCCTCCAATGGGTCGAGAAGCTCAATGAGAATAGGTTAGAATGGACTGGTTCTAGTATTTACCGGGAAGGAATCAAGACATTGGGGATAAGGCTAACTATGTCATTCCTGAGATCAGTTATCCATCTTCCCTTGGATGTTCTGCTTATAAATTGATACCCCCTTTGTTATCTCTTGACAGAACGATTTTGGGTTGATTTGAAAGTCCAAATCTCTCCGGTTAGTGTTAGAAACTGTCACAAGCACCCTTACTGTTTGTTATGGAGACAACATCTATGACTATTATCTCTTAGCTAAGAGCTGCATACGCTTATGGACCATTGAATTTGAACGCAAGTTTGGTTAACCCGATTTGTCCATTTGAAAACTTTAATAATAGCTAAACTGACAAGTAATCGTTTTCAATTATTAATTAATCAAGTCGTTGGAAAATGTCGGGATTATTTTGCTGATGAAACATCGATATGATGGAAGAGTTAAGAAGACACCAAAGCCACGACACCGTTTAGCTTTCTTGCTTTGATTTTGATAGCAATATTTTCTAGCTAGCTGGGGTGGGTAAGAGGAGGAACTATGCCTACGCGTGGAAGATTCTAGTTAAACCACAATGATGCAAGAAATTATCCTCCAGAGAAAACGAACTGCACGTTTCCTAGACGTGGGCATTTAGCGTGTAGATTGGGTCAAACAACATCGTCACGTGAAGCTCACTCATTTGTAGTAACGATTAATGGTTGAATATCTATCAATTACTTCATTTTAAAAATAAATAAAATGACAAACAAATATTAACTATTAAATAAAAATAATATGTATATTTATATTACCACATATTTCTTGTCAATTTATCACGTATTCTGATACACAATAAATATTATAAATATAAATTATTATATAATAAATCATGTGACACTATAAAAGTGAGATGAACAAATTTAACATAATAACTTTACAGTTATTAGAGGATATTTCGTTACATATTTAAATTTTTTTAATTTAAAAAAAAAAAATATTTTACTTAAAAATTTTGCAAAATTTTATTTCAAGTATTTTTTTATTTTTAAAATTAATTTTATGTTTTTTCAAAATAATTATTTTATTCATTTTTATAAGTAATTCCAAACATAGCCTAATTATTTTTTATTTTAAAAAATACTTTTAATCAATCATTTTCAAATCATAAAATCATTTTAGTTGTTATCAAGTTAATTTTTTTTTTGGTGCTTGATAAATAAAATTTATGCATTTACTCGTATAATATTTGGCTACCTATACCTTAAAAAATTTAATTCTAAAGTCAACTTATAAAAAATTCATAACTTGATTTTTCTGAATAAATTCACAAATTACCGAGTCAAAAAAAATAATATTCATGGATTTTACTTTTCACAACGACGCGGGTGGAACGACTTGTCGGCCGCAACTGTTAAGAACAAGAACGGCGAGTACAGAAAACGAGGGGTAGATCCGTCATCCAAAATTATCATAACGAAAAGTCAGTCTCATGATTAGTTTCCCTGTACCTTCCCGTATCAAATGTCTTGACTTGATTCTCATTTTCCCATGTCAAGTCATTCCCATTCTTCTTTCCTTCTCGAATCTCGAATTAGATTCACTTTTTCCACGGAGCTTCTATTCCTCGTAATGATTAAAAACATTTTTATTTTCTTCGCCTCTAAGATCCCTAATTTCATATATCAATACTGTCAAGTTGATATCGCTTTCTTGAAAATAAAAGAAAACTGTTGTTCTTAATCACCTGAAATTCGAATTATTATCGCAAGTTGATTAGATTTTGGCGTCAAATTTCAAGCGCAATGCTTCACCGGAGTTTCAAGCCTGCCAAATGGTAATTCCGCTTTTCTAAATTTCTAATTATTGCGGTTTGGTTTCTGAGCTAGTACAGGAATGAGAAAATGAAATTCTGGTGTTGAATTGGCCGTTAAACGGTTTTTCTTTTTCTTTTTTTTTCTCAGTAATTAAACATATTATAATTTTGTTTAATTTCACTGTTTTATTGGTCAAATTTGGAGTTTTGATGTGAAAATCGTTTGAATTTTTCCTTTTTTTTTTTTTTTTTTTGGTGCAGCAAAACATCTTTAAAGCTTGCGGCATCGCGTATAAAGCTTCTGAAGAATAAAAGAGAAGCGCAGGTAAAGCACCTGAAGAGGGAATTGGCTCAGTTGCTGGAGTCTGGGCAGGACCAGACTGCCAGAATTCGGGTACGTTTATCCTTAATATTATATTATCTTTTTCCTTTTTTGAGAGATTAGAATTATTGATGATATCATGAATTAGTTGAAATTCAATTTTAGGATTCTTGCATCACTTTTTTCTTTTTGTGGGTTGATTAAGATTACAACTAACCCTATACAAGTCTTTATTCCGGTTTTGAGCTTAGTAGTCTCAGTTTTGACTTCAAGCAAGAAATAAAATTAAAGCAATGGAATGCATTGTATATTTGTCCCTTTATCTGGCTCCCATACATTTTTGCTTTTATGAGGCTTTATCTCTATTTCTTTTCCTTTTTTAGTAAAATTGGTTACTTATTCTGGATTGTGATGTCTTTGTTAAGACTTTCTTGATGAATTTAATCACTGTATTCACTTAGTTATACTTTTTCTTCCAATTCTGTGTCTCAGGTGGAACATGTGGTGAGGGAAGAGAAGACTATGGCAGCCTATGATCTCCTCGAGATTTACTGTGAACTTATTGTAGCACGGTTGCCAATTATTGAGTCACAAAAGTACGTAAAATTGTCTTATGGTTTAATTTTCATTTTAACATGAGAATAAATATGTTTGTGGGGGCCATATTATCATCTTTGCAAATTTGAATTAGTTATAGGAGCACAGACAGTAATTGTTGAAGCTATATGGTTCCATTGCACATCTGATGCAAACTAAATTCATGTACGATATGATCACATGATTATGTTGAAGTTACACGGTTCACTTGCACATCTGATGCAAACCAAATTCATGTGTGTGATGATCACATGATTCATCAGTCTCAACCTTGAATACCAATGATAGTCAGCTTAACTTTTGCTAATAGAGAAATGAGATATAGGGTATGTTTGGTACTGCAGTCCTTCTATTTAACTAAGAAAGCACAACAAAAGTGTTTGGTAAACACCCACCCTCTCACTTTTTCTTGGTACCTAATGTCACCTGCCCACTCACTTAGATCTACTGATTTTAACCAACAACAGTGCTTTAAAAGCCACAGTACCTGAATTTACCCTTATTACTAAATTTAAATATCAAGATTAAGCTGATTTGATAAGCTGTAAAGTTAAGAGAAATTGTGAACTTATATCTGGGGTGTACTCCCAAGGATTTGTAGTGACTAATGTTTTCTATCTTATGGTTGTGAAATTTTGGTTACTGCTGGCAAATTAAATTATTTTGACATGCTTACATTAATTTATATTTATTTATTGTGTTAAGTAAAATGACCATTATTTTTTCTTTCTTATTATCCCAGAAACTGCCCCATTGACTTGAAGGAAGCTATTTCTAGTGTAATATTTGCATCTCCAAGATGTGCTGATATACCTGAGCTCATGGATGTGCGTAAGCATTTTACAGCAAAATATGGAAAAGAATTTGTCTCTGCTGCTGTTGAACTGCGTCCAGATTGTGGTGTGAGTCGCTTGGTAAGGTTTTACAGGATGCATAACTTGATGAGAGTTGAAATATGGAAAATGAACTTTTGACGTTGACAGAAGTAGGCGGCTTAGATGCTGTTAACTGGCAGCTATTGTTTATTGATTGGTTTCATTCTTTTAATGTCATAGTTGGTTGAAAAGTTATCTGCCAAAGCACCTGATGGTCCAACCAAAATTAAAATTTTGAGTGCAATTGCTGAGGAACATAATATCCAGTGGGATCCAAAGTCATTTGGAGAGAAAGATTCAAAACCCTCTGAGGACTTGCTGGTGAGATTAATTCAGCCCAAAGTAGTTCACTAATTGCTAGTATTAGTTTATCATTTCGTTAATTGCTAGTTTTAGTTTATCATATACCTAGGGTATACACAATTTGAATTGCAGAGTCGCCTTATTTTTGTTTGGTATTTCTGTTGTAATCCTTAATGATTTATTTCTCAAATATCTTCCTTCTTGAATGAATGAATTTGTTTGAGCAGAATGGGCCAAATACTTTTGGTAATGCTAGTCAAATGTATGCGAACCCTTCTTATGCCCGAACTCCACCTGGTTGTGAAGAAGACAAAGGACCCTCAAATTTCCAAGTTCCACCTAAGAGCAATGAAAAGCATGATGTGCCTGTAAACTTACATGAGCACAACGCAAGACCATCACCTGGTTCTCAAACAGATACTGATACCCATCAAGCTAATTTTTCTGCCGCATTTCATCCACATCCAGAATCTATGGCTTCAGGTATATGAATCAGTCATTTAAGCATGGTTGTCCATAAATCTTCTTCTTCCTTCTTTAACTTCATTAATGTTTATTCTCAGTATAATCATTGATTGTGGTCTGCTCTATCTTACAGCATCTGATACTGAAAGGATGGGTAGGCACAAGTGGAATATGGAATTCAAGGATGCTACTGCTGCTGCTCATGCCGCTGCTGAGTCTGCAGAAAGAGCAAGTATGGCTGCCAGGGCAGCTGCAGAACTTTCAAGCCGCGGGAATACGAGGCATTACTCAGCAGAATCACAAAGAGATGAAGAGTCACATAGATATGCTGTCTCAAGATTGCAAAGTGAATATCATGCTAAAGGACCAGTAAATGTTGCTCTTGATGGAAGAAATTCTGGGATGGATTATGAACAAATCAGCGGCACTCAGCAGTATGATGTCATGGCAATTGGTCAAAAATTTCATGGAGACAGTTTTAAGAGCATCAATAAATCTAGCCAGTCAGCTTCCTTGAAGTCTAGTGGAGCTGCTATGGATGGTGATCCATCAGTCAATAACCTCCCAATGGCTGATAGATATTTTCGAAAGAACTCGTCTGAATTGGGGCAGGGTGACCATTTCAGTCAAGGTAGTTTCAAGAAACAGTCTAGCAAATCTGAGGTAGATTATGAAAACAAACTGCGAGAAGGTCAAGGTAGTTTCAAGAAACAGTCTAGCAGATCTGAGGTAGATTACGTGAACAAACAACAAGAAGGGCTGAATCCTAAGAATTTTGGTGGTTTTGAAGTAGCAAGCAATACTTCCTCTCCTTCTGGTTCAGGTATGTTTAGTGATGATCATGCTGCTGTATCAAATTTCAACAGCCAGAGTTTTGGGGGAGATGATGATGAGAACCCTTTTGCTGTTAACAACATGGGAAACATCCTAAGAAACTCTAATAAATCAAGTTCTCCTGAAAATGCTACTGTGGTCTTTGATGATTATTGTTCAGATCAGGATGAATGCGAAATTGATTTAGAAGGTAAGCAGAAGGAACACAAATATTTTGATTTTGCATCTCATGGTAGAAAATCGCCTACTCATTTGTTTGCAAATACAAATGCTTGGAGCGAGAGAAAAACTGTTGATGAGTCAATGGGAATATCCGCACCACAAACTCACTTTTCTATGGAGCACCACTATGATCCTGTGTTTTCTGAGAGTTTGCCTAGTTCTACAGGTCCTTCTCATCCAGATGACATGTTGCCTGCGAATTTTGATGATTCTGATGCTTCGATTTCAGAAAATGAAGAAGAGCTGGAGAAGTCTAAGCTAATTAGGAGTAAGGATACAAATAGAAGTAATGTTTACTCTAGAACTTCTGAGGTGATCCAGGATGACCATCATGGGTTTGCTGATTCTTCTTTTGCGGACAAAGGAAATGAGGGATCTAGTCAGCCATGGTCACAGTCATCATCTTTTAATAGAAGCCCTGTGGAAGTACACTCTGGTAGGGACCAAGGAAGCAGAGTTAATGCTGGATCTGCTGGGAAGTTTGGTTATGGAGATGTGGCTACTAGTCAGTCATCCCCCAGATTCACAGCATCCAACTATGACCCGGATTCATACAATCAGCAAGTAGATGAAGAGATGCATCAGAAGTCTCAACAACCTTCAAGGTTTTCTATGGGCCATGAAGATAGGGGCAATGTTGTCACACCACCACCAGTTGAAGCCACAGAAGATATAGAAACTTTAAAAGAGTCTAGTCTGGAAAGTGGTACAGAGTTGAACTTTGCAAATTTGACAGGTGGCCTTCGCAATAAGGGTTACAGGCGTCCACAATATGTAACAAGCCCAGCACAGAATGCTTCATCATCTAAACAGACAGCTGAGGATAGTTCTGCCAAGATTGAGGAATCACTTTCTGCAACTGTCAAGGTTTCTAGTAGTACTGGAGCTAGAAGTCAAGATCCGTACAGTAGGGAAGTGCGGACAGAATCAGATGGAAGACCAAGCAGTGGAGCACATTTTGGTTCTTATGATAATAATTCATATTATGAACTCCCTCAGCGGACTTCTACAAGCAGTCAAGAGAGAGACAGCGAGAAAGCTGGAATAGAAGAAAATAAAAGGTCAAGGTCAAGGCCCCAGGTTAAATATTTTGATTCAACTGATAGTGATTCTGAGGATGATTTTCCTAAAGAGGCATTAACGAGCAAACCTCATTTGAATCCTGTGTTTTCTCGGAGGACAAAAGCCTCTTCCGCAAAGTCTGAGAAAAGTTCTTTTTCAAAGACTACAGTTTTCTCAGAGGATTCTGGAAGTTCGGGCTGTAATGAAGAAAGGAGTTACCCTTCAAGGAATACTTATAGTACTCAAAACAGACAAAAGCGCCTGTCTGAGAATAAGAGCTCAGGTCTCTTAGGAATTTCTGAGAAGCCTAAATTGGTAGAAGAACCAGCAAGTAAGCCAATTCAAGAGTCGAAGAGATCCTTTTTTGAGCAAAGATCAGCGAGGCAATCCAACCCTTTTCCAAACAGAGTAACATCAGGTAGCAGTAGCACTGAAAGTTTGAAGACTTCTAGTGGGGACACTCAGATTCCATCTAAAGAGAAAGCTAGTCATGTTCATCCAAAACTTCCTGATTATGATGCAATAAGTGCCCGCCTACAGTCCCTCAGAAAAAATCGCCCGTGAATATTGGTGTTTTCATATTTTAATATAACTAGTTTCACATGAATTTTTGTCGGATTTTTTTTAACATTTTATTATTTTGTTCTTATTCTTTTACCATGTGCATAGTTATAATCTCTCATTAGATGATCCTAGAGCTCGGGACTTGTAATGTATTTGTCTCTCATAATAGAGTGAAGAAATGCTATCAATATTTTCTCTATTACTCGAACAAAATTGAGGTCACAATTGTTGCGACATCTGCTGTAATGAAATAAAATTGAATGTTTGGATTGACATTGCAGATTAAAATTATGGAAGAAGCTGTTCTGCCCAAATTTTGTGATTCTGCATTTCTGTTTGGTTGTTATAACCAATCTCTGCTTAGTCTTCGTTGTTTTGATGCAGCAAAGAGTATACCAGGCAGCATTGATCTTGAGTCGCTTATGTTGTCTATTACATCATAACCTTGCACTCTATTGTTGGTATGCTTTTAGTGGTCTTCAATCATCGTGAGTTGAGTTGGGTAACTCTGTTTTGTTTTCTGTTACTTGAATATTCTATCATATTACCCTTCATGGTCCATTATGCATTTTTATTGTATATTAACAATTGTTTTTTTTTCATGTACTCAAATACCCAAATGGATTTGTTTAAGGTTCTGAAGATGAATTGTCGCAGATTACAGACAGAATTTAGTTTTGACAGACTCTTGATATGTTGATGCGGGCCATGGAAACTACATCCAAGTATCATGGAAGGGTAACGAAACTTGTAGACTCCTGTTAGGCACAGGCCAATACTACTGCAATATTTTTATTTGATTGGAAGAAATTTACAAATATCAAGACAACGCCTGATGTGAATTGAATTGGTTATTACCACTCGGCTACTAGGCCAAGTGGCAAATTTCTTCTGCTTGTTTGGAACTTTGAATTGTTTTGTATCAGGGTAATTAAATTCTTTCTAGAAAAAGAATAAAAAATTAGATTAGGCATATCTACTATGGCAGAAAGTAATTAATTTTCCAATAGGGAATAAACAGAAAGATGCTAATTTATAAGCGGCAATAGATACACATTTAGAACTGCAATAATAATAGAAATACAAATTTGTATACAATTCTAACTATAGAAATTGATAATTTGAGATAATTCTCCACTTAGATCTTATAAATTGATTTTTTTTTTTATCTTAAAATTCGAGATGATGCTTATTTCCTACAAATTCAAAGAGATAGGATTTGGTGGCTACACCCTGTATCAAAATTGGAGGCTTCACACCACTTATGTCAGAAATTTGAACCAATAATCCTCCACTTAATCTTGTAATAAGATTTTAAATCCTTAAATTAAATTCAATTCAACCATAATGTTATACAATCCTATGATTCTTTTTGACGCCAGCTGATAAATTCAATTCAATTCGACTATAAAGAGAGAGAGGTAATTTTGTTTCAGCATTTAATAGAAGTTTAATCTGTTAATGAGTATACATGCAGCAGCTGCAGCAGCAAGGAAATGGTGGAGGGTGTTATGAGTTTGCTTTTGTTGATGCGGCCAAAGAAAACTTCTTGAACTGTCATGAAAGCTATGAAACTGGTGAAACTTGGACGAATAATCATTTATGACAACACACTCTAGGGATGCTATGTTGCTTTGCCCGAAGAATGTGTTCCTGAGTCCAAACGAACATCGCAAAAGGCTATTGTTGAGCTCAACAAATCCCTACCAGTCGACCCTCGACTTGAAATATCTGTTGCTCCATTGGGTGATGGGATTACCATTTGTTCATATTAAAACGCTGCATTTTAATACAATGGGCATGGTTGAGTAATGCCCCTCTTACAAACTGATATTTGTTGTATCATAATGTTATTGTTTTTAACTTTCTATTTAACAATATTTTAATTAATTTGTTGGCTAGCTAAAGAATAAAATGAATAAGATATTTGGTACATGAACTTGAAGCCTGTGCGTAGAAAGGTGTGAGTTGTTGGGGGAAGGAAATCTTTACGTGTTTAAACAACTGCCGAAGAGAAATGCATGTTAATTAATTTCAGTATTTACGTGTTTAAATTGCTCCAACTTTAATTTGAGGGACCCATATCCTCGTCAAGGATAAAAGCTAAAACAAATAAATGCAAATACGTCAAAGGGATTGAAGATCGTCTAACGTTTCATTTTTGCTTCTAATTTCGAAATTTCATTCAGTCACCATCTCTTCATATTCCTCTATCTGGTACTTCATTTTATTTCTCTTTCTTATTTTATATATAATATATATATGTGTGTGTGCAGCTCTGTCTTTTCAGGATCAACTGAGACTTACACCGCAGTCAAAACCAGTAATATTAATTGATTGTGCTAGCTTCCTCTATTAATTTTTCCAGCCAAAGTTTTGTCATCTTGGCTATGATAGAATTGAAGCTCATCTCTCCTATTTGAGCAACAATTTGGAGGGAAGGATTTGAACCATAATTTGTCTTTAAATACTAATTCAGTTTTATATATCATATAACTCTCCTATTAAATGTCTTTAATACTGCTAATTTTCATTGTTGAACTGTGATTGGGAAGAAATTTTCACATTTTGCATTAAAATCTTTGCCCCCTCATGATTTTGCTGGTTTCGTAACGTTTGTTTTACCGTTATGTAAAAATATGAACTTGAATTGTAAATGTAACAGTAAATTTGGCTCTGAAACGCAGGCTTGCTTTTAATATAATATGAAAGTTGCTTGTAGAAAGTTTAAGCAATTGATTCTCCACCTGTAGAATTCTTCGGTTCTGAAAAGCTCTTTTCTTTTGGAGTCTGTTAAAAATATTGCGTGCAGGTCGGCAGATTGACAGCAATGGAAGAAAGCACAAAACACACTGCAACAGTTTCCAAGGGATTACTGCAAAGTGAAGAGTTGTACAGGGTATTGTCCAATCCATTCTATCGATTTCTATTACTATTTTTCAATTTTTATGGTTTAAATTCTTAATAAGATGTTAATAATACTCTTGGCAGTATATCCTGGAGACTAGTGTTTACCCACGAGAGCATGAGTATCTGAAGGAGATAAGGAATATCACTGCTAACCATCCAAAGTACTTGCTCTGTAAATATTGTTGAACTGCTTCTGTTTTCTTAACATCCAAAGTACTTGCTCTGTAAATATAGTTGAAAGTGGAAGCTTGCTTAGTTTGTTAATTTGCAGGGCCGTGATGGGTACTGCACCAGATGCAGGTCAATTAATAGCGTTGCTCTTGAAGCTAGCTGGTGCCAAGAAAATAATCGAAATCGGAGTCTTCACAGGATATTCTCTTCTCCTCACTGCTCTTACCATTCCCGAGGACGGTAAAGTAAGTAGTCTATGATCATCATTGGTAGCATTAACTGATACGGTTGCATCTTAGTTTACATTTTTATTCTAAAACCAATCGAAATCGATATGCCATTTTGGTCCTGAAAACAACTTCATTCTTAACTTTGTATGAATATGTTTTGGTTAAATTTTGTTTATGTCATCGCAGATTTTAATTTGCCGACTAATTAAACTATTTATGACTGCAGATTGTAGCCATTGATATGGATCGGGAGTCATATGAAATGGGATTACCTGTCATTAAAAGAGCTGGAGTTCATCACAAGATAAACTTCATAGAGTCCGAGGCAATGCCAGTTCTCGATCAGCTACTGAAAGATGTAAAGATCAAACCATTTTTTAATGTTCCTATTTTTCCCATCAGAAACTCATGTCTTCTTTTTACTTCTACATAAATAACTTTTCAGACTGAAAATGAAGGCAGTTTCGACTATGTTTTTGTGGATGCTGACAAAGAAAACTACTGGAATTATCATGAGAGAGTGATAAAGTTGTTGAAAGTGGGTGGGATAGTGGTCTATGACAACACACTCTGGGTAGGAACAGTTGCAATATCCGAAGAGCAGACTCCTGAGATTTTGAAAGAAGACAGGCAGCCAACATTGGAGCTTAACAAATCACTTGCAGCTGATCCTCGCATCCAACTTTCTCATGTCCCATTAGGTGATGGAATCACAATCTGCAGGCGTATTTACTAAACAACTTCTTCAAATATGCCCCATTTACTTACGGCTCTATCACCCATTATTATGATATATTGTTTATAGTTCGACTGTCAGGGTTACCTGAACTTGCTGAAACATTCCATGTGAATGAAAACAGAACCACAGATGTGTTTGCTGGTCGGTCGGTGTGGCATTATTGTTTATTCAATTCAGAACTTGAAGTGCTGCTTAATTTTTGTTTTCTGAAAACAAAATGATCTTAAATTATTTGCAAATTCAAGTCTGGATATTGACATTGTCCATTGCGGTTCAATCCTTTTACGGGATGTTCTACAGTACCACCGGCTGTTGGGATCACTACGTCTACCTGCAATAATATTAGAAGCACCAACTGCTGAGAATTAATGTCGTAAACTGCAAACAATTCTGTAAATACAGAGACTATGCCTGGGAAAACATGGTTTATCTTTTTTTCTTTCTTCTATTTTCTTTACACGGAGTCCCACAACATGTTAGAAAGTAGGTGAGACTTGTACATGCAACTAATGGAAATTGCATATTGGTAAACAGCTACATCAGCCGCCTGGTAGATTCGAAATTGGAATAATTTTTCTAGATTACGAAGGAATTACTCCTAATTTTACCAAAACTATTTAAATCAATTAATACCATAAATGAAGGAATTACTTCTAATTTTGTCAAACCTGTTAAAACCATAAATGAAGCAATTACTCCCGACCTTACCAAGCCTATTAAAATCAATTGATACCATAAATGATTTTACGGCCAACTCTCGAAGTCAGATTCTTTTTATTGGTTAACTTCGGTTGAATATCCTCAAGTGTGCAATTAGCTGCTCTTCTTTTTAGGGATAATAATATATACTCCTGATATTTGAGAAAAGGTAGATGTCTCCTAATATTTGGATAAATAAGAAAATACTTCTCATAATTTTTATTTTTGTTAGTTGACTATTTAACTTATTGTTATTTGTATTCCTAATTTTTTATATAATAACAATATGATATATATATATTTCATTTAATCATAACACTTTATTTCCTATTTTAATATTTTTTACAATATACTCAAAAGTAAATATATTTTTTAATTTGTTAGTTCAGTAAAAAATTTAGAAAAGAAAATATTATTAAAAAAATTAAATAATAAATTACATTAAATTCTTGTTAAATATTTAAAACATTTTTTTTAAAATAAATTTGATATTTAATTATTAAAAAAGATTTGAAAAGTGTTTTAATATTTTATTCTTATATTAATATTTTTATTTAAAAGATTATATTAAATTTATTATATTTTTTTGAAAAAAAAATATGAAAATATAAATAAAAAAGTAAAAAAAAGAAAAAATTTTTATTATCATTTGTTAATAGAATTAGTAATTAAATATATTTTATATTTTTATTAACCTATAATTTAATTTTAATTAAAAATAGAAAAATTTTTTTGATTATTTTTATTTGTAATATATAACATGTATTTATTGTTTATATTTTTTATTTATATTTTCATTTATTTTTAAAAAAAGTATAATGAATGTAACATAATTTTCAAATAAATATATTACATGTAAAGATAAAACGTTAAAAAATATTTCGATTAAATTTTTTTAATGATTAAATATTAAATTATTATTATAAAAGTGAAAGAAAAGGATTAAAAATATTTATATGAGTGTAATTTAACTTATTATTTGAATTTTTTAATAATTGCAGTTTTTAAAATTTTTATTAAAATAACAAATTGAAAAACAAATTAAAAAATTTATTTAATCTTAAGTATACTGTAAAAAAAATATTAAATAGAGATTAAATTGTTATAATTAAAAAAATATATTGTGAAAAATATTAAAACAGGAATTAAAGTATTATAATTAAATGAAATATATATCATATTTTTATTATATAAAAAGATTAAGTAAACAAATAATAATAAACTAAATAATCAATTAACAAAATAAAAGTTAAGAGGGAAAGAGAAATATCTGCTTATTTATTTAAACTTTAAGAAATATCTGTTTATTAGGATAAATGTCAGACGAGTATACGTCATTATCCCTTTTTTTTATTGGCTAACATGGATGGATAGTAACATTTTGGTTTTGTAAACCAACAAATTGGCTTCCAATCAAACGAGGGTAGGAATAAATTTAGCCAACAATTTTACCAAACCTGTTGAAACCAATTGATACCATAAATGAATTTTATGGCCACCTCCGAAAGTCAGATGATTTGTATTGGTTAATTTCGGTTACACCGCCTTGTTATAGGCAATTTATAGCTGCCCATGTTTTTATTTAATTGGCTAATAACGTTGGTTTTGCATACCAATTAATTGGCTTTCAAGGTATAAATTCAACCAACAACAATAGGGATTAGGATCCCTCCTAATCTTTTCAATTTTGGACTTTGAAGGATCTATTGAGATCTGGCATTACTTAAAATCAAGGGTTTTACTAATTAATGATAATAAGTTATTATATTAAATTAATATAAAATTAATTAATTAATATAAAATTAATTAATTAATTAGTAAAATTAATTCTTTCTGCTTTCTCCTCATTGCCACTCTCTCATCTTCTTTCTCCTCTATAGGGAGCACAAACAATTCAAACCAATTCCAAAATCCTTCACTAAATATCCTGCAAATTAAATATTAAATTAAATGTGTGAAATTTTTCTTTCTCATTGCTGATAAATGAAAATTTATCCAATTTACTGGATCTTACGAATGTGTCACAGAATCAAGATTGAGCGTCAAAGTACTATTTCAAATCATGTCCTGTTTTCAACAAAATCATGCAAGAAATCATAACCAATCTTAAGTAGCTTTTAACAGCGATGAAAGGAAGGCAGAGCCATGGAGAGTAAGACAATGGAGGTGCCGAGAACTGATTCATTAGAAAATTAGTGTCTCATTATGATTGATTTTTGTTAAATTCTTCTGATTTTTTGATATAAAATGATTTTCTCATAATTGAAGGAAGAAGCTAATGGGAAAATAAATTTGAAGGAAATTTTGTAACATGGGTTTGTTTCTGTTTTCTCTTTGTCAGATCACTCAAAATCGAAATCAAAGTCCAAATCATTTTTTTTTATCAATTGACTTTCTCTAAATTCATGATAAATACACCTTCTCTACCTCAAAAAAAGGGTTTTTTTTTGGTATTCTCTGAAGAGTTCTTTCAAAAAAAATAGTAAAGAAAATTTAACATTTGATAATTTATTATAATTAATTAGTAAAATTTTGTTAAATATAATATTAGCCCTGATGTTAAATAATGACGTTTTAAGTAATGACAGATGTCAATAGATCCTTCAAAGTTCAGGATTGAAGAGACGGGAGAGGATCCTGATCACAACAATAGGGTGGCTTCCATTCTACGCAACAGTCTCTTTGCAATCTGTATCACACTACAAAGCTTCTCGCGGCCCATTATACAAGATTGTGTGTTGCATGTACATTCACTTCTTCATTAAAGAGTAAAATTTGTTCTTTTTTTCCAACTTATTATAGGTAAGAAAAAAAGAAAAAGAGGGTATATTTTTTATTAAAGGGATGAAGACCATGAGATGGCAATACAATACAATTTCAAAGATTTCAACAATAATATAAAAAACTGCAACTTTGATATATTTTTCATTTTAAATTATAACTTATACATATGACGATGAATTAATAACTACATATTTTTATATATATGTTTATTTTTTATTTTAAATTGTTACATCTATATAATAGTTATTGAATCTGAAACATATGATTAATATATAATTAATATATATGTAAGTTCAATATAAATGTAAACATATTTGTAAAACATATGAATGATGATTCGTCATATAATATATATATATATATATAAATATTATACGAGTAGATTTTATTTTATTTTTTACTTTATAATATTTTACTTGTGAAGTTTTAAATAAAAACTACATTTAGGTACCTTCGACGGTGATGGAAAGGGAGAAAAATGATCAACCTATCCAATTTTCTGAAGAAGTACGTTACGTCTTTAAAAAAACGAAGCCGAAAAGCATGTTAATTTCAGTATCAACCTCTGTAAATAACTTGCTCCCCTACGTCCGTCTAAAAAGAGGACAGAAGCTAAACCAATAACTGAAGAGTCAAACAACGAATATCATCTAATATTTTTCCAATATATAGCTGCTTCTGATTTCTGAAATTTGATCAGTCACCATCTCTTCACATTTCTTCTTCTGGGTACTCTCTCTCTTTATGTGTTTGAATTTCTTCTTTGCCTTTACTGAGTCTGAGAGCTCAATCAAACCCAATAATATCGACAACCAAAACTCATGTTGATGACGTTTCTTTTATAGTTATTTTATCTCAGATTTTGTTCATTTTGGCAATAATAGAAGCTCTCTACTCTTTGATCGGTCATATAGGGAAATAATTTTAATACTCGTAATTGTGAAAAAATTGTGAAAATAGTATGATTTTTCAACGGGAAGGACTTGAGTGATACATATTTATGACTTGCGCCCATTTTTTTTCTTTTTTTTGTGTAGATTGTAGATTCAGGTTTATGTATCATATAATACCCCAACTAAATGTTTTTAATACTGTGAATTTTCATTGTTGAACTGTGTTATTGAAGAAATCTTAACAAATATGCTGGTTTTTTAACGTTTGCTATTACATTTTGTAAAATCTAGAGTCATGTAAACTTGATTCAGAAGCTCAGACTTGGTATGACAGTTGCTTCTAGAAAGTTTTTAAACAATTTACTCTTCACTTTTAGAATTGTTCTATTCTGTTCTGGAGAGCTCTTTTTAAGTAGGGGTTTGTCAAAAATATTGTGTGCAGTTCAGCAGAGTAACGGCAATGGAAAGGGCAACAATAAATGTAGCAACTGCTTCCAAGGGATTATTGCAAAGTGACGAATTATACAGGGTATTGCTCGATTCATTCTCTCGATTTCTATTATTTCATTTTTCGGTTTTGGGTGTTTAAATTCTTAATGGCGTGTTCTAATATTGTGGCAGTATATCCTGGAGACTAGTGTTTACCCACGAGAGCAGGAGTTTCTGAAGGAGATAAGGGATATTACTAAGAAACATCCAATGTATCTGTTCTTTAAATATATATATATATATATATATTTGATACTTACCATTTTAGCCAGCTATATATATAAACTTTCTTTACATATTGCTGTTCAGATTTGCCTTGGAAGGTTGCTTAATTAGCTTGTTAATTTGCAGGGCCGTGATGGGTACTGCACCAGATGCAGGTCAGTTGATAGCCCTGCTCTTGAAGCTAGTTGGTGCCAAGAAAACAATCGAAATCTGAGTCTTCACAGGATATTCTCTTCTCCTCGCTGCTCTTACCATTCCCGAGGACGGTAAAGTAAGTAGTCTATGATCATCATTGGTAGCATTAACTGATACAGTTGCATCTTAGTTTACATTTTTATTCTAAAACTAATCGAAATCGATATGCCATTTTGGTCCTGAAAGTAACTTCATTCTTAACTTTGTATGAATATGTGATACATAGAATTTGCTTTTGGTTAAATTTTGTTCATGTCATCGCATATTTTAATTTGCCTACTAATTAAACTATTTATGACTGCAGATTGTAGCCATTGATATGGATCGGGAGTCATATGAAACGGGATTACCGGTCATTAAAGGAGCTGGAGTTCAATCACAAGATAAACTTCATAGAGTCTAAGGCAATACCAGTTCTCGATCAGCTACTAAAAGATGTAAAAATCAAATATGTTTCTAGTGTTTCTATGGAAATTGATAGTTACTCCTTAAAGTAAGGGCAAAAGGACAAACTGGTGTATGCTAAAATGACATATATTCTCTTTGATTTTTACTCTCCTAAGTTGAGTTATTGAATTATTATTATTATTTTTTTTTTTATTCTATATTTTAATAAAATAATTAAGATAAATTTTTTTTATAATTATAACAACTTAATCTTTACCAAAACTTTAAAAATTAAGAAAGAATAAAAATTTCTTTTTAAATTTATTATTTTAATAAAATTTTTTTTTTAAAAATACTATTATTAAAAAAAATTTTAACAATAAATTAGATTAAAATCATATAATAAAATATTTTTATCCTCTTATTTTATTTTTTTTATAATAATTTAATATTTATTTATTTTTAATATTTTAAGAGAGTATCTGTCAATTTTCTTTTTTCTATTTTTCCCAATAGAAAGTCATGTCTTCGTTTTAACTTCTAAATAACTCTTCAGGTTGAAAATGAAGGCAATTTTTATTATGCTTACGTGGATGCTGACAATGAAAACTACCGGAATTACCATGACAGATTGATGAAATTGTTGAAAGTGGGTGGGATAGTGGTATATGACAACACACTGTGGGTAGGAACAATTACAATGTCTGAAGAGCAGACTCCTGAGATATTAAAACCAAACAGGCAGGCACTATTGGAGCTTAACAAATTACTTGCAGCTGATCCTCGCATCCAACTTTCTCATGTCCCATTAGGTGATGAAATTACAATCTGCAGGCATATTTACTACACTAAACAACTTCTTCAAATATCGATCCCCCGCCCATTTGCTTAATTAATTACGGCTCTACATATCATCCACTATTATGTTTTATATATATATATATATATATATGTATATATATTTTAATATTACATCACATGTACTGGTATTTATCGCTTAGATTTCTACTATTAAGTCATATATTTGTTTTTTAATAGTACAATATTGTATTTACTAATATTTACATCAAATATTTATTGAAACTACAGACTCTAATGATAATTGTAGTACAATATATAAGATATCTGCACTACAAAAAAAGATGTCCACTCACATTTTCAATGAAAAACTCTGTAATTGTGAAATTTTTCTTTACAGACAAGAATCAAACGCAGTTTCTCTTACAATCTAGTTTATGGACATTATTATGTTATATTAACTTGGTGAAACATGGCTTCTCAATGAAAACAGAAGTATCTTCCATTGATGTTTATTCAATTAATGCTTCTTAATTTTTTTTTTTTTTTTTGGTGTCCATATTTATAGTGTCATTGTGTAGGCACCGACAGATAACCAATGCGCTTCAATCTTTTTATTGGATGTCCTTCGTTACCACCGCTGTTGTGATAGCTACATAGTCTCAACCTCATTCAATCATATTCAAATTAATGGACACCATAAATAATGAATTCTAAGACCACCTCCCAATGCCTGATAAATAAATTAATGTAACCTAATTAAAACTTTAGACTGTCAAACTTACTACTACAATACGTTAAAGAAAAACACAAATTAACAGAGAATAATATTTTTTAAAAACACAAGCAGACAATGATATACTTCCAATCTTGTGGGCATATTATATTTTTATTGCATTTTCTTGCTAGATAGAGATGCGTATATATACATGCAACAAAACATAATTATGTGTAAGATTGTTTTGTAGGACGTACAGTGTTATCTTATGCAAGATTGCGTGCTGTATGTGCTATATGCATTCGCTTCATTAATTAAAGAATGAATTTGCTATTTCAACTACTTTTTTTAATCAAATGGATGAAGACCCATAAGATAGTAATATAAGGTTATTTTTAATTTTGTCAATCATTTATGGTATGCTTTATATATAATATGAAATTTTCATAAATCATGGACAGTACCCATTTTCCAACAACTCACTGTTAAAAAGAGATTGAGCATCCTAGCCAAAGAGACATTTTGAAAAAATAAAGTGTGGAAGATAGGAACCAAGAAGAAAAGTTAATAAAGAGTAATAGTACGTTTGGTTGAAGGAGAAAGAGGAATCAAAATGAGAATAGTTGGGCTCCAAGAAAGGGGCTTAAAATAAATATGGGATAACAACATGTACCCCTAACGTTTGTAGGCAATACCTCTTATGTGTGAAAAAAGACAAATGACCCCTAATGTTTAGATAAATAGATATATACGCCCTTAACTTTTATTTTTTCTAGTTTGACCATTTAGTTTAATATCATTTGTACCACTAATCGTTTATATAATAACAATATTATATATGTTTCATTTAAGTATAACACTTTAATCCCTATTTGAATATTTTTCTCAATATTTTTTTTTACTATAATAATTTAATCTCTATTTAATTTTTTTTCACAGTATACTCAAAACTAAATAAGTTTTTTAATTTGTTATTTAAATAAAAAATTTTAAAAAATATAATTATTAAAAAAAAATCAAATAATGAGTTAAGTCATACTTATATGTAAAAATATTTTTAACCCTCTTCTTTCACTTTTATAATAATAATTTAATATTTAATTATTAAAAAGATTTAATTACAATATTGTTTAACGTTTTATTTTTACATGTAATATATTTATTTACAAATTATGTTACATGCATTATATTTTTTAAAAATAAATAAAAATATAAACAATAAATATATATTATATATATTTACAAATAAAAATAATCAAATTTTTTTTTATTTTTTAATTAAAATTATATTATATTAGTTAATAAGAATAAAATATATTTAATTACTGATTCTATTAAAGAATAATACTAAATTTTTTTTCATTTATATTTTCATAATTTTTCTCAAGAAAATATAATAAATTTAATATAATCTTTAAATAAAAATATTAATATAAAAAAATAAAATATTAAAATACGTTTCAAATTTTTTTTAACAATTAAATATCAAATTTATTGCAAACAAAAAGGTTATAAATATTTTAACATGAGTTTAATCTAACTCATTATTTGAATTTTTTTAATAATATTTTTTTCTAAATTTTTTATTGAAATAATAAATTAAAAATGTATTTATTCTTGAATATATTGTGAAAAAATATTAAATATGGGACTAAATTGTTATAATTAAAAAAAGTATATTATGAAAAATATTAAAATAGGGATTAAAGTGTTATGATTAAATAAAATATATATAATATTATTATTATATAAAAAATTAAGGATACAAATGATAATAAATTTAATAGTCAATTAATAGAAATAAAAGTTAAGAGAATATCTGCCTATTTATTCAAACGTTAGAGAGATATCTGTTTTTTCTTAAATATCAGGAGAATATTTACTTATTAGTGCAAATATAAGGAGAGTGTATGCCATTATTCAAATAAATATTAAATTATTTTAAATTAATTTTATAATTGTTTAAAAATACAAGAGACATTTTAAAAAAAAATATCTTATTAAAATAAATTCATAAACAGATAAAAGAAAGTATAAGCCTAAAAAGTTTGAATTAATGCAATGACTTTTATAATTTTGTTAAGTGGTAGTTAGTTAAAAAAAAAAACTTTTAAATCTCTAAAATTTAGCGAAAATAGATGTACTAATAATATTATTATTATTTATTTTATAACATATCAACAATACAATATTTGTTAATATAAATTTATTTATTTAATTGTTAATATATTTAAAATATAATATTTATGATTATATTTAATTTAAATAAAATATATTTGTATATAGTTCAAATATATATAAAACTATAAAATATATATAAAAAAATAAATAAACCTATAATATATTTAAGGGCAAAAATCCTTTTAGTCCCAAAAGTTTTGCTTTATACTTTTATAAGTCCTATTGATTTCAAAAATACTCTTAAATGTCTCAATTTATTATCAAATAACTATTACACCTTCATATAATAGTAGTTATTTAAAAAATAAATAAATAAATCTCTAAAATTTGAGAAAATGTAATATATTTAGGTAAAAGACATTAATTAAATCATAAAAATATTATGAAATAAAATATATGTATATACATTTAAAATATAAACAAAATAATAAATTTATAATATATTAATAAATATTGTATTATCAATGTGTCATATAATAATAATATAATTTAATTATTAATATTTTTTTTTTATAAATATATTATATTTTCTTAAATTTTAGAGATTTATTTGTTATTTTTTAAATAATTATTATTATATAAAGATAAAATTGTTATTAATTAAAATTTTTAAGAGTATTTTTAAAATTATTAAGAATTATAAAAGTATGGGACCAAACTTTACGACTAAAATAAATTTTACTTATTTCATTTAATTTTCAAATTTTAATAATTTCTTTTTTTTAATAAATGCCGTAGTGTAAAATAAATATATTTTAGGGATAATGACATATACCCCTGATATTTACCCTAATAAGTAGATACCCCTCTAACTTTTGAGAAAAAATAGATGTCTTCCTAACATTTGAATAAATAGTCAGATACCTCACTTAATAATAATATAATATATATTTCATTTAATTATAACACTTTAATCTCTATTTTAATATTTTTCACAATATACTTTTTTTAACTATAATAATTTAATCCTATATTTAATATTTTTTTCACAATGTACTCAAGATGAAATATATTTTTAATTTATTATTTCAATAAAAAATTTAGAAAAAATATTATTAAAAAATTTAAACAATAAGTTAGATTAAATTCGTGTTAAAATATTTATAATTTTTTTGTCTGCAACAAATTTGATATTTAATTGTTAAAAAAATTTGAAACGTAACGTATTTTAACATTTTATTTTTATATTAATATTTTTATTTAAAAGATTATATTAAATTTATTATATTTTCTTGAGAAAAATCATGAAAATATAAATGGAAAAGTTAAAAAAAAGGAAAAAATTTAGTATTATTTGTTAATAGAATTAGTAATTAAATATATTTTATATTCTTATTAACTAATATAATTTAATTTTAATTAAAAAATAGAAAAAATTTTTTGATTATTTTTATTTATAATATATACAACATGTATTTATTGTTTATATTTTTTTATTTATATCTTCATTTATTTTTAAAAAAATATAATGAATGTAACATAATTTTTAAATAAATATATTACATTTAAAAATAAAACGTTAAACAATATTTCAATTAATTTTTTTAATAATTAAATATTAAATTATTATTATAAAAATAAAAAGTGTAAGTTAAAAATATTTTAACATGTAAGTGTGATTTAATTTATTATTTAAATTTTTAACAATTATATTTTTAAAATTTTTTATTAAATAATAAATTAAAAAATTTATTTAGTTTTAAGTATGCTGTAAAAAAATATTAAATAGAGATTAAATTGTTATAGTTAAAAAAATATATTATGAAAAATATTTAAATAAAGAAATTATAAAAAATATTTAAATAAAGATTAAAATGTTATAATTAAATGAAATATATATTATATTATTATTATATATAAAAAATAGGGATATAGATAATATTAAATTAAATAATAAAAAAAAGTTAAGTCAAAAAGTATCTTCTTACAGGTCTAAAGTCAAAAGTGACTGTCTGTTCTCAGAAAGTATTCTTATAAGAATGAACATCAAGCATATGTCATTATTAGGACAAACATTAGGTGCACGTCATTATCCCTATATTTTACATTTTATTAACTTAGTACAGGTAGCTTTTCCCTAATATTGTAAAAATAAAACGTTCAACAATATTTCAATTAAATTTTTTTAATAATTAAATATTAAATTATTATTATAAAAATAAAATATATAAATTAAAAATATTTAAATATATAAGTGTGATTTAATTTATTATTTAAATTTTTAATAATTATATTTTTAAAATTTTTTATTAAAATAAAAAATTAAAAAATTTATTTAGTTTTAAATATGTTATAAAAAAAAATTAAATAAGAATTAAATTGTTGTAGTTAAAAAAATATATTATAAAAAAATTTAAATAAAGATATTATAAAAAATATTTAAATAAAGATTAAAATATTATAATTAAATAAAATATATATTATATTATTATTATATATAAAATTAAGGATATAAATAATAATAAATTAAATAATAAAAAAAAAAGTCAAAAATATCTTCTTATGTATATAAAGTCAAAAGTGACTGTCTTTTTACATATAAGAATGAACATCAAGCATATGTCATTATTATTAGGACAAACATTAGGTACACGTCATTATCCCTGAATTTTCCATTTTATTAACTTCAGAGCAGTACAGGTAGCTTTTCCCTAACATTTATTGCAGAAAAGGCGGCTGCGAGCTGCCCCATGTTGACGTCTGTGTCCAACGAACATTACCATCTCTTAACATTTCTGCTTTTGGGTACTCTACTCCTCTCTCACTCTCTGTTTCTGAATTTTTGTGTGTTTGAATTTCTTGTCTTTGCCTTGAATGAGTCTGAGACCCAGTAAAATTATTGATAACCATTTACATAAGCCAAAACTAATGTTTGATCACGTTTCTTTAAGTTTATTTTATCCCGGATTTTGTTCATTTTTGGAATGATGGAAGCTCTCTATTGTTTGATTGGTGATATGGGGAAATAATATTAGTACTTGTAATTGTGAAAATGGTATGATTTTCAAGGTAACGATCTGGCGCGTTGTTGTAGATTGTGGTTCAGTATTATGCATCATATAATTCCCCTAATAAATGTTTTTAACACTCTGAATTTTCGTTGTTGAACTGTGTCTATGAAGAAATCTTAACAAATTTGCTGGTTTCATAATGTTTTGTAACGTTTGCTACAACATTATGTAAATTCTGAAGTAATGTAAACTTGGCTCAGAATGGCACGCTTGATACGAGAGTTGCTTCTAGAGAGTTTTTAAGCAATTTATTTTTCACTTTTAGAATTGTTCAGGCCTGAAAAGCTCTTTACAATTAGTGCTCTGTCAAAAATATTGTGTGCAGTACAACGCATTGACAGCAATGGAAAAGAACACAAAAAATGCAGCAGCTGTTTCCAAGGGATTATTGCAAAGTGAAGAATTATACAGGGTATCGTTCAATTCATTCTCCCGATTTCCATTATTACACGTTTCCTTTTCGACTGTTTAAATTCTTAATGTCATGTTCTGATACTGTGGCAGTACATCCTCGAGACTAGTGTTTACCCACGAGAGGAGGAGCCTCTGAAGGAGATAAGGGATATTACTGCTAACCATCCAAAGTATTTGTCATTTAAACACAGTTGACACCTACTGCTTCTTTAGCCAGCTATATATAACCTTTCCTTACATTTGCTGTTCAGATCTGTTGGTTTCTTATACAGTAGATTATGAACTTTTAACTGCGTTACTTTAAGAAATCTTGTAAGCTTGTTAATGGAATTTTGGATGAGCAATGAAGTGTTTCAGATGTCTTAATATGGTTGTGGATGTGCATAACAGGGCCGCGATGGGTACTGCACCAGATGCAGGTCAGTTAATAGCCATGCTGTTGAAGCTAGTTGATGCCAAGAAAACAATCGAAATTGGAGTTTTCACTGGATATTCACTTCTCCTCACTGCTCTTGCCATTCCTGAGGATGGTAAAGTAAGTAAATGCTGTTAAAATAAACCTTAGGAATGCAGTCTTTCTTACTCTTACAATACTTGTAATCTTTCATATTTTATTATAGAACCCATCGGAATTAAAATATATTTGACGTGGAAAGCACCTTCATTTTTTACTTTATGTGAACATGTGGCAATCCAATTTGTTTTTGGTTAATAATTTGTGTTTAGGTTATCATTTATAGACTTTTGCCTACCAAACTATATATGACTGGAAACACATTACTGCAGATAGTAGCGATTGATGCAGATCGTGAATCATATGAAATGGGATTACCAGTCATGAAAAGAGCTGGAGTTGACCGCAAGATAAACTTCATAGAATCTGAGGCTCTACCAGCTCTCGATCAACTACTGAAAGATGTAAAGATTGAACATTTTCTAGCGTATCCATTTTCCCAATAGAAAACTCACGTTTTTTCTTTTTCCTTTCAAATAACTTTACTGGAATGTTTGCACTGCAGAGTGACAATGAAAGCAGCTTTGACTATGCTTTTGTGGATGCTGACAAGGTTAATTACTGGAACTACCACGAGAAATTGATGAAATTGTTGAAGGTGGGAGGGATAGTGGTCTATGACAATACGCTATGGGGAGGAACAGTTGCAATGTCCGCAGAACAGGCTCCAGGGATTTTAAGGGGAGGCAGGCAGCCAATTTTGGAGCTTAACAAGTCACTTGCAGCGGATCCTCGCATCCAACTTTCTCATGTTCCTGTAGGCGATGGAATCACTATTTGCAGGCGTATTTACTAAACTGCTTCAAACTTCCCAGTTGCATTTACCTTTGTTCTATCATTCCACAGGAATAAAGGAGTTTGGTTAGAGACTGTAAACGACCCTTGTTGAGTTTGCAATAATTGTTTGCTGCAGAGTTTGAAAACGAATGTTTCTTAATTTCAGTTTTCTGAAAAGAGTGATCTTAAACTTATGTAACAATAGTGATAGTGCCTTCACCTTCACGTCAACCAGGATACCTTCCATTTTAATGGCTTCTATATCAAAGAGAAAACAGATTATTATTTTGATATGATAGCATACGCTTCAATTCATTGGAAATTAAAGCATATCTGTAAATTGCCATGCTCCTACAGCAAGGCTGGCTCGCTCATAGTTGAGAGAGTCTGGAGGACTCGCTTTATCATGTCAAAGCCGATACATCCATCCCCATCACATTAGGAGGCCTGAATTGAGAACGCAAGATCAAAAGCAAGAGAGGTAGCATCAACAATTGCTGGAAGACCAAAAAGAAAGAATGATAAGCAGTCTTATGATGCCTAGGATCTAGGATACCTTACACCTCAATAAGTTACATTTGGTAAATAGCTATCAAATAATCAGCACAAAGGAATCAATTTCCATCTTCACCCTTGTGACTTCTCCAAGGCAAACGCCAAGCAGTGGTCTCCTTACAATAGTTTAATGCAATTATAGATCTCAGCAAGAAAAAGTAGACTAGTAGCAGCAGCATCAGAATCCTTATTAGTGGAGCATCAAATAAACCTTTGCACTGTTTAAGTTCAAATCAGTGCTGAGTCTCAACAGAATGCTTGCTTTTTGAGGCAAATGTTTCAGCAACCAGCAGCGGAAAAGCAATGGTAGCATCACAATGTACCTGATTAAAATAATGACAGGAAAAAGAGTCAGAATCATATGCTTATTGCACTCAATTAGACATCAGTATCACCACTCAATGTTGCAAGGAAATAGAGCAAGCAACCTTGACTGTCGCATATGGTTGCTGACAATACTTTCATTTGTAACAAAAGCTGAAAGGCAGCCAATTATGAAGTAGAGTAAAATTATGGATTCATACCTTAACAGTTTTAGCAGAACCTCGGATTTTTCCCCAGGACACGGCCTCATCTGGACGGGCTCCAGAATCGCTCCCATCAAACTCTTGGGCTGTATTGATGAAGATGGCATAATCTGCACCATTACGCATCATATTGGCATTGCAAATATGATGCTTAGGTAATCCCCCTCCTAAAATTATCATCCCTGTTTTCCTTGGATTTGCATGGACAGCTTCACCATTCATGGCTCTGATATCTGTTCAAATGAAATAGCTGGTTTTAGACAAATATCTGAACGCTGTTAACTATCAAATATCACATTGAAGTAGGATAACACCTACCTTGCACAATGTCAATAATCAGGCCTGGGCTTCGGAAGGAATGGAAGTACAACATATCCCCCAGTGAGCCATCAGTTAAGCCTGGACAAAAGACAGGAATGTTGTTCTGGAAAAAGTCCAAAAAGAATGTTAACATTATTCGGAATTAAATTGAATTACATCTCAGAGCAGCATTATATAAGCACAAACCCTACATATCCAATTGCAGACTTGCACTCATGATGAATGTCTAAAAACTGTAACTTATATGCCCCACAACTGACCAGGGCCCTTAAACCTAATCATGTTGGCAGCGACAAGTGGCGCCATTGTATACAAAATCCATTAATCAAATTTTTGTTTTTCTTCGATTGATGATCCCAATTAGATTGCCACTTTAGTTGGCCTACCCTTCAAGTACAATTCCATAAAAAGTATTGACCATTGCCAAAGGACTGCTGCAGATATATGTTCATGAAACTAAGCTTATTATGCTAATAATACCAGGCAGAACCAAACTTCAGAAGCATGCTGTGAAATTTCTTGTGAGTTCCAGTACGTGTTTAAAGCACACAAGTCTGAAGAAGGTGTGCATGAATTTTTTGCACATGTCAGAATATAGTGATGGAACTTATTATCTCTTCCAAATTGTTTAAAAAGGGGAGATGACAGGTTTCAGTTTCATGGTCGAAACGTTTGAATCACTAGAGCAGTCAAATACGTGACCCAATAGTTTGAGGTTATCAAATATGCAAGATATATTCAAAAAGCAAATTGTAAGCAAAAGAGAGAAAATGACATTCTTAAACAATAATGCAACCTATTTATAAATGATTACTGAAACCGGAAGCCTCCAATGTTTGAAATCAATTCCACATGCAAAAAGATTACTACGCTACAAGAGGTTCAGAAAATATAAATGACAATGATCATAAAATGTGATTAACCAGGAAGATAAGCATGTTGATCAAAGCGCCGCGAAGAAAGAAAAGAAACAAAATATCAAGCTAAACTTGATTGATTACTTGCCTTGTATGCCCAGTAAAGATACGAACTCTCATTATTTATTTCTTTTCCCAGCCGAGAAATGACCTTGGATGGTGTCCACAATACTTTCTGTGAAACCGAAACAAAAAGCCGAGAAAGAGGAAGTAATATTCTCACAGCTCAGTGAATAAATAACAATGATGGCACATATTGAGAGTAAGAAGAAATAACTTGGCAAAAGGCCGAGAGGAGAAGTATGTTTTAAAGAAAAACTAAGGTGTTTCTTTTCTAAGGATGATAAATAAAAAAATTATGAAAAAATAATTAAAAATAGGAGGATAGACATACCAGTGATCATAAGTATAAATTAGTAAACAACTTGAAAACAATAGATGGTATAGAAAAACTGCTAATCAGATGTGGAAGTGTCATCAATCTCATATTCACAAACTCAAAATTCGATAGAACAGAATAGTTGAAGTTCCACCAGATTTGTAACAAACCTCTTTCTTTTGCAAAAAGACATAGAATAAACTCAAGGGCCCACATCCAAATATGACAGATTAGACAAAACATTTGAAAGTGAAATGCTAATATCAAGTAACTAACAAGCTGACTCAAGAGAGATACATACAGCAACGCTCAAGAGAAAATATAGCAAACAAAAATATGAGCATAACTATGATAGAGAGATGGTAAAATACCTCTTCAATTTGTTCTTTCAACATCTGATCAAAAATCGGAATGATCCAGTCCTCGAATTTGCAGTAGTTATCATTAGGCACCAACAGGTTACCAATGCGGTTCAATCCTTTTGACCGCAAATAAGCTCCAGGGAGAGAAAAATCACCTTTATATGTGGGGGCAAGGCACTTTATGAGATCTTCTTCAATTCCACCAGCTGTTGTGACCACTACATCTACCTGCACTCACATTAGAAGTACCACTTCTAAGAATGTAGCGAAATGAAAAGCAGGAAAAAAAATGGTTGATGTAAAATCTTTTATTACTCATGAGCAAAAAATAAAAACTGAAGGAAAAATGTGGAATCAAAATATCAAAAAGAGAAAATCAGCCCAGTAATGATCAATTGCTGAACCAATAGCAAAAAGAAAGAGAGGGAGAGAGATTCTCCTATCACTAATCTGCCAAAATAATTGGGAATGCAACTGTCTATGGTAAGCAGCTGAAACATTAATAAGTTTCAAATAAATACAGTCGTTGTACGAGCAAGGAGCAAAACTCAATACTAGAGCGTTCATCTTTTCCCTTTCTTTAAATAATCTGTCATGTCAAGAGGCAGAGGAAAATTCACGTTGAAAGTTTTCGCCAAACAAGGCAATCAAGACTACTTACATTAAAGCACGTGATCACAGAAACATACTATTTTCATGACTACAATGCAGTAAAAACAATAACAGTTCTGCAAAATCAAAGTCTCTTCTTTAGTTAACTCGTCAAACATGAAAAAGTATGCACTGCTGACCATATGATGTTGAACAAGATAGCGAACTGTATCTCTAACACCAGAAGAAATGAGATTAGAAGTAAAACCCAGAAACACTTTGCACCGAACAGACTTCCTATACTCCGGGTCCCTCTCCTCCTCATCACAATCCTCCGTTATACTCTCATCTGCAAGCCTCCAGTCTAGCTTCAATCAAAAAAAAAAAAAATTTAAAACGATAATTAGGAAAATACAATAGCTAAGAATTGGGAATTTAAGGAGGTGAAACAAACCATTTGATTAACAACTTGAATGGCGTCTCCGAAATTCGAAGCTTGAAAGCCAGTAGAGACCATAGATTTGAGAAGTTGAGAGTAGTTCACTCCTTGATTAAAATCATAACCCTCGATTTTAGGGCATTTTCCTTCAAGAGATTCCGATTCTTTGAAAACTGTAGAATGAACTAACGCTAATACATGATTCTCCATCACTTTCTTCAGCAAGTAATTCGTTTAGTGAGAACCAAAGAGCAAACAAGCTCTTATTTTGTCTAAGGAACAAGATTACTACTACACTGAATAAATCAAACAAGCGTTAAAACAAAGCAGGACTAAAATGGCGTCGTGCCTCTATTATATATATATATATATATTCTCTACTTTGCCTCGGTTAAGGGTTTAGTGAAATATTAGTCTTCCGTTTGCTTAACAACAATAAAAGCAACCCCTCTTCCTCTCTCTCTCTCTCTCCTTTTTTTTTTTTTAATTATTTATAAAAAAAAATTCTAATAGGATGCTAATATCTTCTCATGCCAGAAGTATAAAAAATGAACTGTATAAAATCAATTTTATGAACTAATAATATTACTGTATCAGTTTTCTAATTTTCATTCCTTTATAATTAGCAATCAGAATATAAGGGTTTATTTGTTTTATAAAACGTAGAATGTTATCCGCCGAGGCCCTGATGTGAATTGGAATCAATTTATTTCAAGTAATTGGAGAGGGATTTCACCCAAATTGAATTCCGTGTAGGTGCAAATTTTACTTCATTGTCATTGTTTTGTTTGACAGCATGTCCAAATCATAAACTAAAACTTCAACTTATATCTTAATTTTTGTAAGTATTAATTTTCAGTTGGTAATGAATTACAAAAGGGTTTTAACAAAAAATGACCACAATTGGTCTTTAGAAATCAATTTTGACCACCTAATTAATTTTGAATAAAAAATAACTATACTTATATGAAATGGACAAAATTACTCTTGATACTCTCTTCTTTCTCTTTCACTTTTCACCCTCTCAAACGCTCTTCCTCATTTTCTTTCCTTTGTTTCTTTGTTGCATTGACATAACACTCGAGCAATTTGGGAAGTGAACTGTATATATTCAAAACAAAAATTTCCCGTAAACAGAAGTGATCAATTTGGGTAGAGCAGACTGTAGAACGTGGGCACAGCAAACCAAGGTAAATCAATTTATTAGGTGTGATTTCTGATTTTGAAAAGTGAAAATAGTAGTAATTAATCATGTTCGTGTGTTAGAAACCTGTTGTTGTCTGAAAGATTGTGAAAAAAACTATGAAAATCATGTGACATTTGGGAGAAATTGTGAATATTGAAAGGGGGTCGGTTGGTTTCCATTAGGGAAGCTCGAAAAGGTGCTGCTCAAGAGTCCGTGAGCAGCACTAGCTTGAGATATGATTCCATACTCTCGAGCATGCTGTGCTCGAGAGTATGGAATCATACTCTCGAGTTTTCCCGAATGCAAAAAACAATTTTGTTTATATATATATATATATATATTTTGATATCTTGACAATGCCATTTGTTATTTGTCTCGAGAGTATGGAATCATGCTCTCAAGTTTTCCTGAATGCAAAAAATCAAATATATATATATATATTTGATATCTTGACAATGCCGTTTATTATTTGTTATGTAGATTTATTTTGCATTGTAATATTTATCAAAAGTTACGTACAATAAAACATAAGCTTTATATGTTGGTCTATGTTGATATGAATTTGTTAATATCATTATTGAGTTTGAAGCAAATGGATTACAATGCTTGGAGATACTTTCTTTGATATATAATGCATGGATGCAAAAATTGATGCATTCGGATGAAAGTGTTTATTATGCATAGATGTGTGAATGGATGCATTTGGATGATAAATCAAAGAATCATTGAATTGTATATGTTCTTTATGTTATTGATATTGATTTCATGTAAATTATCTCACTGCAAGAGACGATGGTTGCCATTGGGTCCCTGAAGATTAGTGTGGAAGATCATTTTCCCATCGAGGTGTTATCGTTGTCACACTTAAAAGATTTGCAGATTATATGGATAAGTTGACAATTAGATAGCGTTTATTGTTCAGACAGACAGGTTTGGGCCATTTTTTGGAAATACAAGCTAGTTTAAAATTTTTTGGAATCCTGATTCATAATATGCTGCTTCATGACGTTGAGACCAACCATTGGGAGTAGAAGATGTGGTTTAAGATTGGGGACATTTGAACTAGGTTTTTATGCATGGAGTTTGGGTTGATGACAGGCATGAATTATGGGCCGTTTTCGGATGTTAAGGTGAAGAGTAATTGGCTTAGAGACTTGTATTTTGGTGGACAGGATAGTTATGACTTAGATACTGTTTACCAAGTCTACACCAGTCTAGATTTAAGGACAATTGATGACATGGATTATGTGACATTTATACTATATAAGGGATACAAATTTGATTTTATCTAATATTCTCGTGTGACCTTTTGTTGAGGAAATAACTATAAGGAAGGAAGCGCGAGCATAGTCCACCGGTGATAGAGGTGCCTACTGATAATATACCGATTCCACCATCCTATTTCATCGACATTTTACATGAAATTCGAGGATTAAGAGTCAATTTTGAGACATTCAAAGATAGGCAAGAGGCGACTACTCGAAGTTATGAGGAAGTTTTGTGTCGTCAGATAGAAGCCTTGTCAAGCTTAGTGGATGAGTTTTGTGGACTGTTCCGCTCAAAACATCAGCCCATGGGTTAGGTACCGTTAAGTATTTTTTTATTGCAATTTATTTGAAGCATACTAGAGGGTGATTGAGGCCTTGCTTATTTATGTTCTGACGTGCCTTCTATTTTTGTATGGTTTTCGTTGTTGTTGTAGCAAACTGATATCGGCAATAAAGGCGAGGCAAGTGTCTTCGTCTTTTCCATCCCACCTCCTTTAGATTCGTAAAATCAATTCAGATGGGTATACAAGAGGAAGCCAACATTACGGAGCCTTTACGTTAACCCATTTAGTATGTTGACACTCAGGTTGCGAGCACAGTACGAGGTTGGGTATGAGTTGTAACCTCGTGCACCTGTACCTGATTGGTTGTATGACAGTTTTCAACAATGGTTAGCTACACTAGGGGCGTAAACAGAGGGTGAGACCATTACAATCACTCCTGAATGGGTTAAAGTTATTCTTAAGCCGAGAGGTTGGCTAAAAGACTCGGTGTGTAATAAATTAGTTCAGTTGAGATTCAGTTTAATGTTTAAAATCACTTTGTACTTCATAGTCACTTACATATGTTCAGTCACTTTAGAAATGTTCGCATGCACCTGAAATTGTTCAAATGTTTTTGTGTAGCATATTACCTAGTACATGGATTTATTAAACCTTCGTCACATGGTGCTACGGGAGATAGTGCCTCAGAACTGGGCAGTCGCATCCCCCCGTCTGTATATAAGTACTAATCCACTAATGACGTGATGTATATTCTTATTTGGTTCTTACGTTGGGCATTTATTCGCTGACGTGTACTTGTTATTGAGTTACAGACAACGTTACGTGTGGCATAAAATGGCTACAAAAAGAGAGAGCTTGCTTTAGGGTAGTTTTACTCTAGTAATGACTTAGAGGGATTTATATTGGGGAGGAGGGGCTTAGTTCAAAGGGACTGGAGGTTTGTTGACACTGTGTACATTCCTGTTAATGTGCTTGGTGATCACTGGGTGGTATGTGCTATTCATTTAAAAGCCAGACAAATCACAGTGTACGATTCAATGCTAGAAGCTCATAGGGATAACAATATGGTAGGTGCTATGATGCCGTTATGTGTCATGCTTCAGCATACTGGATTCTATCATTATCGCACAAATGTTCCCACACATCTTTCTCCATTCATGTATATTCATCTAACGCATGACATCCCTCATTAGACTCCTAGTTCTTCTGATTATGGGATTTTTTATGCATGTTTATATATTACTTATCAATATGTCATATTTTTTATTTTGGCCCTGAAGATGGATTCTCAATGAGGGTGAAAGTTATTGTTAACTTGTGGAGAGGTCAGCTATCATAAAGATATTACATATAAACTGTATTTTTATTATTTTTTATTATTTCTTATAAATTAAGGTTGCAAAGTTTTTTTTAGTGGCCAATGCATGCAAACATGAAAGTATCGTAAAGGCTTTATGTATTTGCATGTGGCATAACAAATTAACAACACACATAACCATAAAATAAAAAAATATCACAGCATAAGATAAATGAATTTACGAATATAAGAACAATTATACTCATGCCTGACATATTGAAACATTGCATTGATCTAAGCATTTTTATAAAAAAAAAAAAAGGAAAAAACCAAAAAATGTACATGTTTTTTGCCACGCTTAAGCTCTCTTTCTAGTAATGCCATTATATATTGTCTTCCTTCCACCTCTCTTTATCGCCCTTCCTTTAGCAGCTTATCTCGAATCTTGACTTACAACAATACAAGGAAGGCGGATCCTAGCTATAGCCTAACAAAACAAACTCGACATCTAAACAGTGGAAGTGGATTTATTTGTGTAGTTCACTATAGGAAGCTATACTCATCTAAAGGATTGAACTGAGATTAAGGCTCGTCAGGAAGCAGTCTTTTAGGCCCAGTTTAGTAGCGAATGCAAAGAAATAATTTCCCAGCCCGAAAAAAACTTACATTGACAATATTGAAAAAGAAAAGCAAGAACGGTATGCGATTGAAGTTTCGAGGTCAACTACTTATAGATAAGTATTACACAAAAAAGCTCACTCAGGAAAAGCCACTTATTGGGTTGGAAGAACGGGCAAAGTAATGGGGCTTGGGTGTGCTTTTAGTAAAATAACCTCGTACCCTAACTTTTTGAGAATAGGTTTCAACTCTCAGCATGACTCTTTTCTTTGTCCCAAGCTTGAAGAGCTAAGACGTAGAATCAATGAGTGAACATAGCGAAATTTAATGGGAGATCTAGTTGGTCTACCTGCCCTGGGTTCTTTCTGCTCGGTTCCAAGTCGAGTTGCCATCTCTCTTCTCTTGGTCTGCCCTAAGACTAATTCTTTAGTGAAGATGAAATGGAATTTCTTTTTCTTTCTCATGATTCATTCTATTCTTTTTTAAGAAAGAAGGAACGAATAACTTGCTTCAAAAGAACATGGAAGGTGCTAGTAGCACAACACAAAAACAGGGGACACAGAAAGAAAAAGAGAATATCTTGTTACCCTTAACACAGGATAAATTTCTTTCGTAACCATTAGTGTTGACCGCGAATCTTTCAGGTCACATTGCGTGGGCAAAGATGATGGTTTCACCAGATAAAAATAGTGAAGAACCTTCTTCGAGTAAATGGTGGGACTTCTTTGATTTCTCTTCCTTCTTACACATAATGAGCAGGATCGGGCCCCTTACTAGTGAAATAGGCTGAGTTGGCTTATTATGACCATAGAACTCGGCATGGTTTGTTCATGCATTCTGGGATTGAGTTGTACATAACGAACATATCACATATTGGCATAAAATATAAATAAAATCAATTTAATATATCCATCTATTAGCTTTACTAGTGGAGTATGTATAAATGTATTACTAAGCATCGACCATTGGCATAAGAAAAGAAGACCGAACTAAATGTATTCCACACACAACAAGCAAACAAACTTATCTTACTAAAACCAATGAAATTTAAAGGTGATCTCAAGTACAGTTAATTTAAAAGGTTTAACAAGTCACACATTGCTAAAAAAGTACATAATAATATTATAAACAATTAACTTTGGTGAAGGGAAATCAGATTTCTGCTTGTGGCATGGTTGTGACCAATGGCATGGCATCGAGAACACCTCATCATAATGACATCTTCTCCTTGCGACGGGATTCGCTATTTTCTCGGTCAACCGGCCGGAAAGTGTTCTCTTGAAGGTTTGATGTTTCTTTCACATAACTCTGATGGAATCACCCAATCACTCTTGTCTCCAACTGGGTGGATCAGCTCGGTGTACACATACAAGAATATATCTGTGTTATAAAATGGTGAGCAAATAGAGTTAATTAGGAGTTGAACATGTCTGCACGCAGCAAGAGCATAAGCACAAGGTAATTGTGAAATTTCAAAAAGTTTGCAAGAGCATTTCTTTTGCCGTAGATCGACTATATCTACCCTTCCTCAATCATACACTTAGAACTCGAATCAAGTAACTGGGTCCACAGTCATAGTTCGTGACAACTCCGTTTGCTCATCAACTCTGCCCTACGCCCACGTAGTCAAGTACTCTTCCCATGTAGCAGCTAACTCTCGACACTTATAAAACTATCTTTGAGTAACAGACCTAATAGAGTCAATCAACGGTATAATGGAGAGAGCTTATGCATGTCTTAGTAAGGAATTCATACTTCCGGCAATGTTAGTGGTTAATATATCATACTGTCGCGAAGGGAAGTATGATCTTACCCATCAATGAAAACCCACTTTATTTTCTAAGTACGCTACAGTAGCGGGATGCATCGATCTCATATTATCCATAAATTCATTAAACTCACTAATTCGGTATGCTTCAACAGCGCACTAGTATGTTGCCATGAAAGTCTTAATCCTTTTTTGTCACATCTTGTATTTCGCCTTAAGATTCTTGAAAAGATGATAAGCATAAAACCCATGCGTTGCATTTAGGAAAACTGTGAAAATTCCTTTCTGAATGGAAGTATGATGGTCAGAGACGAAAATTAAGTCCTACATCAGACAAATTGCTCCCGTAACTTTGAAAAGAACCATTCTAACAATGCATCATTCTCTGAATCAGAAACAAGTTGGATATGTACCATCCACGGCAATAACAAGTCAGATATTATTGCGAAACTCTCGAATACATGGATCTAGTGACATAAAGAAGTATAAGAAGTGGTCTTCAGCGTCGATTTCAATTGCAGTAACTGTACACAGATTTTTTTCTTTGAGGATGTGATAATACAATGGTAGTCTCTTGTACGATTCACTTGAATCTTCACATAATAACTTCAACGCTTCTTCCTTACTCTGCCAAGTCTTGGAGTAAGAAAGACGAACCCTATAATCATTATGAATATCATCATGAATATTTTTCGGAGTGTAAATCCTACTGGCATCTTTGAATTTATCCTTGATAATTTGTCCGATGAGTCGAGCTGTTGCTTGTCGGTGTCCATCCTATAACTCATCATTCTGACATGTGTGTCATGTGTCAATGTGTGTAACTCGAAAATAGGCATCATTGTCGTTCCTAATTGCCCGAATTCGCCATTTATAACCCTCTATAATGCACATCACTTTAAATCTTTAGATGGATGACTTGAAAACTTTGAACTGAAAGTGGTTCTTCAATACCATCAACCCTAATTTGTCTTGCAGCTCTTGTTTCATTCTGAAAATATGGCCCACGTATATTATGGGCGTTGCACAGTTACTCGATGAAGCATCGCCAATGAGTGTTGTGGGCGATAGGACTGAAGGCAAAAAACAAATGTACCAGTTTGATGATGATGGATCCCTACTGGATTAGGACGAACAACTTCTCTTGTCTCGGTTTCTTCGTCATTAGCTACATTTCTAAATGGTAGAATTGTGTATTACATATCTGTGCCAATGAAGTCCGGTTGACATGTATATTACTTCAGGGATTGTACAACATTCTGCCGGGGCAAAAAAATACCTTCATCTAATATGGTTACATTGGCTTTGTTGACATGTTGCCCATGCTGACCAATTGGCAAATCTATAGGTTCAGCCAATGGTGGTTGCTTTTCGTTTTGTATTGATGGACGCAAATGGTCTGTTGCACCAAGACATTGGAATTGCCTACTATGTTGAAATTGTGTTGGGATTGGAGGAATCATAGTACTCGGATAATTACTTTCCCTTGATGACCTAAACGAAGGAACTGTTTCCCCAAGCAAGACAGAAACTGGTATGTTCCAATTTCCAGTTCATGAATCCAGTTGTTTTCAACCTTTAGATTTCTTCATTTTCCTTATACAACTGTTAACATCACAGCAAATCTCTTAACTCTAACTATCACATTGTGTATTTTTACGTAAAATAACATAAAACAATAAACCTTCAACTAACTAAATTAAAAAGATAAAAAATCAAATTTTACCTTCATAATCAATCTTGGATTGGTTACAATTATTACTTGCTATAATGTATAATAATGACAAAGTTAATGGACATTTTGAATTAGGTGTTAAGAAATTAGGTTTTGTTTTGTTTGTTTTGAGAGAGAATTTGGACGGACTAATCAAAATAACCAAGAACTTGGCCACCCACATTTCATTTAATGGCCTCTTCATTATCCAAAACACCATCTGGAGTTGTTATCACAACATAACCCCACTGCATTGAAGGAAATCAGAAGAGAAAATAAATACCACAACATAAGTTTCAGAATAGTCATTGCTTATATTTTAAAATTTTAGAAAAATTATAGATACCACAAACATGCCTACTATGTGCAACCTTTCGTAAGAGTGAAGCGCAGCCCACTTCAAAGGGATACCAATTATAAAGAATTTTAAAAAGACTAAAGTTTACTTGTCTAGTTGGAAGCGCATGATGCGTGTACCTTTCAATTTCCCTTACCTTGACATCTTGTTTGTATATGAGAGCCCAACAATCATTAACTCTACCCAGCCGTTCAACTTTAATCTTGCCCACCCTATATGATACATATGACAATACAATTTTAAAGATTTCAACAATAATATAAGAAATTGCAACTTAGATATATTTTTCATTTTAAATTATAACTTATACATATGATGATGGATTGAAGACTATATATTTTTATACATATATTTATTTTATTTTAAATCGTTAGATCTATATAATAGTTATTGAATCTGATACATATGATTAATATATAATAAATGTAAACATATTTGTAAAATATATGATAGTTGATTCGTCATTTATATACATTATACGAATATATTTTATTTTATTATTTACTTTATAATATTTTACGTGTGAAGTTTTAAATAAAAACTACATTTAGGTAACTTCGACAGTGATGGAAAGGGAGAAAAATGATCAACCTATCCAATTTTCCAAAGAAGTACCTGATGTCTTTGAAAAAACGAAGCTGAAAAGCATGTTAATTTCAGTATTGACGTCTGTAAATAGCTTGCTCCCCTTCGTCTGTCTAAAAATAGGATAGAAGTTAAACTAATAACTCAAGAGTCAAACAACGAATATCATCTAACTTTTTTCCAATATATGCTGCTTCTGATTTCCAAAATTTGATCAGTCACCATCTCTTCACATTTCTTCTTCTGGGTACTCTCTCTCTTTATGTGTTTGAATTTCTTCTTTACCTTTATGGAGTCTAAGAGCTAGCTCAAACCCAGTAATATCGACAACCAAAACTCATGTTGATGACATTTCTTTTATATTTATTTTATCTCAGATTTTGTTCATTTTGGCAATAATGGAAGCTCTCTATTGTTTGATCTGTCATATAGGGAAATAATTTTAATACTCGTAATTATGAAAAAATTGTGAAAATAGTATGATTTTTCAATGAGAAGGACTTGAGTGATACATATTTATGATTTGTGCCTTTTTTCTTTTTTTTTTGTAGATTATAGATTTAGTTTTATGTATCATATAATACCCCAACAAAATGTTTTTAATGCTGTGAATTTTCGTTGTTGAACTATGTTACTGAAGAAATCTTAACAAATTTGCTGGTTTTTAACATTTGCTATTACATTATGTGAAATCTAGAGTAATGTAAACTTCATTCGGAAGCCCAAATCTGGTATGACAGTTGCTTGTAGAAAGTTTTTAAGCAATTTATTCTTCACTTTTACAATTGTTCTACTCTATTCTAGAGAGGTCCTTTTAAGTAAGGGTTTGTCAAAAATATTGTGTGCAGTTCAGCATATTAACGACAATGGAAAAGGAAACAATAAGTGTAGCAACTGCTTCCAAGGGATTATTGCAAAGTGACGAATTATACAGGGTATTGTTCAATTCATTCTCTCCATTTCTATTATTTTAGTTTTTAGTTTTGGATGTTTATATTCTTAATGGCGTGTTCAAATATTATGGCAGTATATGAGGTAGACGGGATAACAGGTAAGATTAAAACACCTTGTCAAATGATGAATCTCGTTCAGTTTTTTGACGTATTAGATTAGATAAACATTTTAACGCAAAGGATTAGATGTCGTTTTAACTCTAACAGTTCGAAACACAAGTGTTAAAATAACAATTTCATAAGGGACAAAATCAAAGGGAAATATTTTATTGAATAAAAAAATTTCTCAAACAACTAGTATAGGGTCTTTATATATAATACAGGAAATGTAGTGTTACAAGTTAACTCAAATAAGAAAAATAACTCCTACCTAAATAAAAAAGGTAAAAATTAAACAAAAAATTAAATTAGAAATAAAAAAAGACTTCTTGAAATAATTAAATTCTAAAATTGTCCTACATTATATTCCCCTATCTTAAAGAAAACTAATTAAATTCTAAAATTATCTGGTAAAAGAAATTTGTAGTTCAACATTAAATCATCTTGTAACTTAAAAGAGTAGCTCTTTTAAGCAAGCTTCTTTAAAACTCAAAAGTACTAAATCTTATCTTTTTTTGGCACTTATGTGTGGTCCTTTGGAAAATTGTGTACTGGAAATAATAAACTACTTTCATATTTCTTATAACTCTTTCAATATCTCGTTCAATGTATTCACCAATTAAATTTGTTTTTATAGCCAAATCTTCTTCAAGAACAACTTTTATGTTGTCGATATGAATAGTAAAACCATGTCAATAATAAGCAAATTTTCGACTTAAATTTCTTATATATGCTCAATTTTCAAATTAAAATCACATAAGACCTTTTTTTATAAAAATTCTGACACATTTTCAATTTTCTTTTGAATATCATATTTAGACACTATCTTATAGACAACTTTAATTATGTTATCAGATATCTTGTGAGCTACGTTGTCAACAATATTTCTAATAACTCTATCAGAGTTAAATTTTAGTTGCATTTCGATTTCTTTGGCTAAAAGAATAGCATATGATAATGTATGAATAGTATATGACGGCATTCGATCTCTTATATCGACATGAAATACCTCTAAAAAATATCGTAACTAAAAACTCTTCACTCATAAAAAATTGAATGTCCATAAAAATTCTCAAATTTCATAGCATGAGAATGAATAGACCTTATACATTGACGTGTCAAATAATAATAAAAAAGAATGAACCGTGACCTCATCAATCGCTTCATCTGATCCCATGATTAAACTTTGTCTTCTCAGCTTACAAGTTGTAACCTTTGTAATATATTTCCAACCAATATAATGCACTCCCTTTTAATAGAAAATAAGTAACAAATTATATTCGTTTTTATTTAGATATCCTCTCAACTTCAAAGAATTCTTCAACATATTCCAACCAAAACAAAAATAATCTAAAACTATATTTTCCATCAAACGACAGCACATCATGCCTAATATGATAGATCATAATTCTAAATTTTTTTTCTGAATTTTTTTTGGATAAACGGATGTATTTATAGGTGTGATTATGTCTAGTGGTTTAGGAAAGCTTTGGTACAGAGGTAGACTCTGATACCAATTCATGCAGGTGGGATACCGGGTGGGATTTAAACACCTTGTTGAATGCCAAATCTCATTCGGTTCTTTGACATAGTAGATTAGACACAGTAGATTAAATATACGTTTTAACGGACGGAATTAGTTATAATTATAACCCTAACAGTTTGAAACACGAGTATCAATATAACAATCTCATGAAGGACAAAATCAAAAGGGAATATTTTATTAAATAAAAAGATTACTCAAACAACTAGTACAAGCTCTCTATATATAATAGAGGAAACCTATTGTTACAAGTTAATTTAAATAAAAAAAATAACTCCTACCTAAATAAGAAAACTAATAATTAAATAACAAATTAAATTAGTAAAAATAAAAGACTTCTTAAACTAATTAAATTAGTAAAAATAAAAGACTTCTTAAACTAATTAAATTACAAAATTGTCCTACATCAGTATATCCTAGAGGCTAGTGTTTACATGTAAGAGCAGGATTTTCTGAAGGAGATAAGGGATATTACTAAGAAACATCCAATGTATCCGTTCTTTAAATATATATATATATATATATATATAGTTGATACTTACCACTTTAGCCAGCTATATATGTAAACTTTCTTTACATATTGCTGTTCAGATTTGTAGTGGAAGGTTGCTTAATTAGCTTGTTAATTTGCAAGGCCGTGATGGGTATTGCACCAGATGCAGGCCAACTGATAGCTCTACTTTTGAAGCTAGTTGGTGCCAAGAAAACAATCGAACTTGGAGTCTTCACAGGATATTCTCTTCTCCTCATTGCTCTTACCATTCCCGATGACGGTAAGGTAAGTAATCTATGATCATCAGTGGTAACATTAACTGATACTGTTGCATCTTAGTTTACATTTTTATTCTAAAACCAATAGAAATCATTATGCCATTTTGGTCCTGAAAGCAACTTCATTCTTAACTTTGTATGAATATGTGATACATACAATTTGCTTTTGGTTAAATTTTGTTTATGTCATTGCAGATTTTAATTTGCCTACTAATTAAACTATTTATGACTATAGATTGTAGCCATTGATATGGATCGGGAGTCATAAGAAATAGGATTACCAGTCATTAAAAGAGCTAAAGTTTATCACAAGATAAAATTTATATAGTCTAAGGCAATACCAGTTCCCGATCAACTATTAAAAGATGTAAAAATCAAATATTTTTCTAGCATTTCTAGAGAAATTGATAGTTACTCCCTGAAGTAAGAGGAAAGGACAAACTAGTGTATGATAAAATGACATATATTCTCTTCGACTTTTACTCTCGTAAGGTGAGTTATTAAATTATTATTATTATTTTTATTCTATATTTTAATAAAATAATTAAGTAAGGTATACTTTTTTATAATTATAACAACTTAATCCTTACCAAAATGTTAAAATTAAGAAAGAATAAAAATTTCTTTTTTAATTTATTATTTCAATAAAAAATTTTTTAAAAATACTATTATTAAAAAAATTTTAACAATAAATTAGATCAAACTCATATAGTAAAATATTTTTATCCTCTTCTTTCATTTTTTTGATAATAATTAAATATTTATCCATTTTCAATATTTTAAGGGAGTCTCTATCAATTTCTCTATTTCTATTTTTACCAACAGAAACTCATGTCTTCTTTTAACTTCTAAATAACTTTTCAGGCTGAAAATGAAGGCAGTTTTGATTATGCTTATGTGGATGCTGACAATGAAAACTACTGGAATTACCATGAGAGATTGATGAAACTGTTGAAAGTAGGTGGGATAGTGGTCTATGACAACACACTTTAGGTAGGAACAATTACAATGTTTGAAGAGCAAACTCTTGAGATACTAAAACCAAACAGGCAGGCAATATTAGAGCTTAACAAATTACTTGCAGCCGATCCTCCCATCCAACTTTCTCATGTCCCATTAGGTGATGGAATTACAATCTGCAGGCATATTTACTAAACTAAACAACTTCTTCAAATATCGATCCCCCACCTATTTACTTATTTAATTACAGCTCTATATATTATCCACTATTATGTTATATATATATATATTTTTTAATATTACAACATCACATGTATTGATATTTATTGCTCAAATTTCTACTATTAAGTTATATATTTGTTTTTTAATATTACAATATTGCGTTTACTGATATTTACATCAAATGTTTATTGAAACTAAAGACTTTGATGATAATTGTAGTACAATATATGAGATATCTGTCCTAAAAAAAAGAATGTCCACCCACATTTTTAATGAAAAACTCTGTAATTGTGAAATCCTTCTCTACAAACATGACTCGAACACATTTTCTCTTACCATCCAAGCTATGAATATTATTATGTTATATTAACTTGCTGAAACATTGCTCATGAATGAAAACAAAAGTATCTTCCATTGATGTTTATTCAATTAATGCTTCTTAATTTTTTTTGTGTTTATATTTATAGTGTCATTATGTAGGCACCGACAAATAACCAATGCGCTTCAATCTTTTTATTAGATGTCTTTCGTTACCACTGCTGTTGTGATAGCTACATATTATCTACCTCATGCAATCATATTAAAATTAATTAACACCATAAATAATTAATTATTTGTCCACCTCCTAATGTCTGATAAATAAATTAATGTAACCAACAACAATAAGGTTAAGTTGCTTCAATTTTATATGCACCGATTTTTTAACCTAATTAAAACTTTAGACTGTCAAACTTACTACTATAATACATTAAAGAAAAACACAAATTAACAGAGAATAATAGTTTTAAAAACACAAACGGACAATGATGTACTTCCAATCTTATGGGCATTATTATAGGGTAAGAATAGCCTGGACACATGGCGGTACATAAGTTCACGATGTTCTAACCGGCACCTATAGGACGATCCACTCATGTTGAAACCCACCTCACAAGAGATCTCTGCTGATCAAGGAAACAAGCTCGAATAGTTTAAAGGGTGTTCACATGAAAGGTGCCATGTGGTTTATAACTAATAGTCCATAAAAAAAAATAAAATAGTTGACTTTACTCTGAAATAATCCCAAAACTTAAGAGATTTGGTTTCTAAAAGTGTGAAAAAAGTTTCCTATGTTTTCAGGTCACCTTGGGAGACCACTTGACGCTGCTTGAGATAGCCGCCTAAAACAAGGAGATAGTTCAGCTCTTAGGAGGCTGAAAATGAGTCCCACTTAATGCTGTTAGTATTTGAAAGACGATAGATAAAACAAATGAGTTTTCGCTATGTGTATTTAAGGGATAAGGTAATCTCTTATTCAAATTAAATCGTGCCACGTAACATGTAATCTTGGATAAGGTCATGAAGACCAATCCTAGCTAACCACGTATCCATAATTTCATATTTAAGATAAGGTTTCAAATGGTAAAAATGTGGGAAGGTAAAAATATAGAAAACTAAGGCAACATTTTCTAACCAATCTCAAGTCAAGAAAAATAAGATATATAAGGGCACCTATCTCGAGGTAAAAAGGGGGCCTCTTTTTAGTTTTGACTCATTTTTTACTCTCTCACTAAAAATACAAGTTACTAGACATATTTTCTCACTCTAGAAGACAAGGTGGAGACTTTATTTGTTCATATGTTTCTGTCAAGACAACTTTAAAACATTCATTGTAAGTGTTATTTTGTGAATTATTCACTATTCTTATGTCATAAAAGGGTCACAATTACCTCACATTAGGGTCCCTCGTGTGCATTTTTGTTGGTTTTATCCTTTCTACATGAAATTGCTTTGTGTACGCCATTTTAACCTACTTAAGCTAAACTTTAAATTCACTCTTTCAAGGTACTGATTTGAGCTTCGAAGTAGGCTCGCCAGAAAACTTTCAACGTCCCCATTTCGACCGTATTCTTTATTATAGGAAGATTTGTTCAATTTAAGACCAAAATTAGCAGGGATACGAGGTGAGGATGGTTCATGATAGCTTGGCTCGTGACTCAAATACGCGTGAAAAGTCATCTCAGAAAGACTCCTCGGGCTGAGCTCATACGATTGACTGAACATCTATTTCCAATTCGGATACTAGCTCACCTAGTATCTCATCTCATCAAGGTTGATATTTTTTCGCATCAACAGTGGCGCTATCTATAGGGACGCAGAACGAAAGGTCTCGTTACAACCTATGCACCCGTCAAAAAAGTTAAATGCCAAACTTAAGAGCTCTGAAAGAACCTGGAAGAGAGGTCATGCAGAAGCCGGGTCAAAGTAGTCATATGCTTACAATCGTGCCATGAAGCAAATAGCCATTGAAGAAAAGTGTAGCACCAAAAAGCAAGGAGAAAAGATTGAGGATCTTAATGAAGTAGGATGCTAGGTCGGCCAAGCTCATCCCTCCTCAACAAAGATTAGTCCTGCGTTAATAAGAAAGTCACAGGTTGCATTTGCCTTATAGGTGCCCGTTTTAGTTGGGACCAGAGGCATTAAGGCCCAACCTCCGCCATCACCAAGGGAAATGTCTTATCTGTCGGGAAGAGAATTCGCCATTGTATAAACCTACCATCCCTTGAATATGTCAAGAGAACAAGTATTTTATGCCACAAAGAGCAAAAGCATGTTGACAAAGCCGCCCAAATTGACCACTCTGCTTTCCAAAAGAAATTCCAAGAAGTATTGTGATTTCCATGAGGATTATGGGCACAATACAGTAAATTGTTTTGATCTAAGGGAATAGATTTAGAATTTGATCAATAATGGATACTTGAAGGAATTTCTGCTTGAGGTGAGAGGGAAAATTCAAAGAGTTGGCAAACAGGAGAAAGCTCAAGAGGGGACCAAGAGCAGCCAAATCATAAGTGACCCAAGGCAGAGATTTTGTCAACACAATCTCAAGAGGACCCATCTTAAAATAGGACTCCAATCGGGCGAGGAAAGTTTATGCTAGAAGTTCTACCCTAGCTCGACACCACCAAGAAATTTACTTCACAGAAAGGACTTTGAAGCTATCTAGAGTGGTCTCCAAACTTATCATGTTCACCGAAAAAGACACTCAGGATGTAATGTACCCCCATGATGACGCCCTGGTCACCATGATGAGAATTGCTAGTAAGGATGTGGCCCGTATCCTTATTGATATAAGAAGCATAGTGGACATATTATTCAAGGAAGCACTTAACAAGCTAGGCTTAAGTTTAATAAGAATGCAATAGGTCGTAACCCCATTTAGCGGTTTCACTAGAGACTAGCTGTTACCGTGTGATAGCATCACCTTACCGGTAATTATTGGAGAAGACCTTGTTCAACTAATCATCATGGTTGATTTCGTGGTTGTTGATTGCCCAAGTTCCTGCGATATAATCTTAGGAAAACCATTTCTTATAGCAACTAAAGGAGTCGTCTCCACATATCACCTAAAGCTGAAAGTTCCTATAAGTGACAAAGTCGAAGTTGTCAAAGGGGACCAGCTAGTTACGAGAAGGGGTTATGCCAGCTCAATTGGGAAATATCATCAGATTTCTATCCTTGACCTGAGAATAGCACAAGCTAAGCAGCGAAGTGAGCCCATGAAGAAGTTGGAAGCAGTTCAGATCGGGCAGAATAATCCAGCTAAGATAGTTAAAGTGGAATTTCAACTCACCTTAGATGTCAATATATCCCTGGTAGAGTTTCTCGTTAAGTATTCAGATGTGTTTGCCTGGAGTCAGAGTGATATGACGGGCATTGATCCCGCCATCAACTCTCATTGACTTAATATAGATCTCACTTGCTGACTAATTCGCCAAAGATGACGAGTTTTCAACCAAGAACGGTACGATGCGATTGAAGAAAAAGTTAATAAGCTACTACAAGCCAGGTTTATTCGTAAAACAAAATATTGGAAATAGGTCTCCAATGTTGTATTGATAAAGAAGCCAAACGGGAAATGGCGCATGTGTACTGACTTCGCCGACCAGAACAAGGGGTGTTCTAAGGATAGTTTTTCATTGCCCCTGATAGATCAACTAGTTGAAGCCACAGCTAGTCATGAATTGCTTAGCTTTATGAATTTCTTTTCTAGTTATAATCTAGTAAAGATATATGTCCCAAATGAGGAGGGAACCTCTTTCATCACAAACAAAGGACTCTATTAATACACAATAATGCCTTTCAACTTGAAGAATTCGAGAGCCACATATCAATGTTAGGTAAACAAGCTCTTCAAAAAATAGATCAGCAAGACCATGAAAATCTATATTGACAACATGATCACTAAGTCGATGAAGATAGCTAACCATGTGTCCCACCTCAGGGATATGTTTGACATGTTAAGAAGGTATGGTTTGAAACTTAACCTGGAAAAGTACGGTTTTAGGGTGGTAGCCAGGAAATTTTTGGGCTACATGGTGCACCAGAGAGGGATAAAGGCTAATCCGAAAAAAATTCAAGCTATCTTGGATATGAGATCACCTCGAACAACTAAGGAAATACAGAGCTTAGCAGGAAGAATCGTAACACTAAGTCGATTTATGTCTAAGTACATAGATCAATGTCACCCCTTTCTCTAAGCTATAAAAAGGCCTAAAAGGCAGCAATTGAGCGAAGATTATGAAGTTATTTTTTAGAAATTGAAGGCTTATTTAGTTGATCCTCTAATCTTAGCTAAGCCTTAAGTGGGAGACAACTTATTGATGTATCTAGCCGTGTTTGCAACCGTAGTGAGCTCGGTTCTCATCCGAGAAGAGGAAAGAGGGTTGTAGAAGATAGTGTACTACACCAGTAAGGTGTTGATTGATGTGGAAAAGAGGTATCCTAAACAAGAATAACTTGCATTAGCATTGGTTACATCGTCACGAAAGCTGAGGCTGTACTTTCAGGTCTATCTAATTAGTATGATAACTAACTTTTCTCTTGGACAAATCCTACATAAGCCAGAGAGTTTGGGAAAGCTTATGAAATAGTGCATGGAGCTCAGCGAAATCGATATTCATTATCTCCCACAAAGTGCAATTAATGGACAAGCCATGGCTAACTTTGTTGCTGAATTCACTCCTAACTTGGAGAGCTTGAATGTGGACATAATCCCGGGTGAGGGTGGAGAAACTGTAATTACCTCACCGTAGATTCTCCACGTAGATGGGTCATCTAACTCATAGGGGAGTAAAGATAGGATAGTAATTATCAGCCCAAATAAGGTTGAAGTCAGCAATGTATTGAGGTTCGATTTTAAAGCCTCTAATAACGAGGCTAAATATAAGGCATTGATCACTAAGCTCAAGATGGCAAGGAGCCTAGAAGCTAAGTGGTTAAAAATGAGTAGTGATTCCCAGCTTGTCGTGCACCAGGTTAATAACAAGTATCAGGCAAAGAAGGATAATATAGTAGCCTACCTAAGAAAGGCCAAAGAGTTGATAGGGCAATTTGGACAAGTCAGATTGTAGCAAATTCCAAGTGCGAAGAATTATAAAGCTGACATGCTATCAAGGTTGGCTTCTTTAGCTAAAACTTCCTAACCTGATATTATGCTGGTCGAGGCTTTGCTCAAGTCATATACAGAAGACAATGTTGAGGCAATCTACTATATCTCAAGTACTCTATGTTGGATGAACCTCATTATGAAATATTTGGAGGAAGGACACCTCCCCAAAGACAAAAGAGGCAGCGAGGAAGCTCAAATATCACGTAGCTCGTTATTGCATTATTGAGGGTGTGCTGTATAGATGAAATTTCACCATACCCTACTTAAGATGTCTACATCCACATAAGACCGATTATGTTCTGAGGGAAATCCATAAGAAAGCTTATAGGAATCACTTAAGAGGGAGGTCACTGACCTATAAGGCTTCACGCCAAGGATATTATTGGCCAACTATGCAGGAAGACTCTCAGGTCATCTCACAAACCTGCCCCACCTGTCAAAGGCATACCAAGATAATCCACCTAGAAATTTAACAACACTAAACTTACCTTAACCCTTTGCTCAGTAGGGCATCGACTTGATTAGACCTTTCCCAGTAGGTTAGGGGTAAGCTAAGTTCAATATAATGGCTATGGACTACTTTATGAAATAGGTAGAGATAGAACACTTAATCAAGATCACAGAGAAGAAAACTACCGACTTCATTTGGAAGTCTATCATTTGTCGTTTCGGAGTCCTACGAGTGATAATTACTAATAATAGGCGACAATTCGACAGCAAAAAATTTAGAAGTTTTTGCGAAACTTGGAAGATTGAGAACTGTTATACCTCGCCCCTTCACCTACAATCTAATGAGCAAGTAGAGGTTATAAATAAGGTCATCAAGAATTTGTTCAAAAAGAAGTTAGCCAGCAAAAAGAGGGCATGGATTGATGAACTTCCTCAAGTATTGTGGGCTTACCGCATTACCTTCAAGACAACCACAGGAGCAACCCCATACTCCTTATCTTTCAAAACTGAGGCAATGATTAAAGTGGGTATACCCACATTCAGGACCCTCTATTTCGATAAAGTCAGTAATGTATCCTAACTTGATGTCGCCTTAGATTTATTAGACGAAAAGAGGGATCAAGCCTAGGTTAGGATGGTAGCATATTAAAAAAGCATCACCTAACATTATAACAATAAGGTTAAAACCCGAAGCTTCAAAGAGAGGGACTTAGTGTTAAGGAAGGTGATTTTCAAACTTAAAAAGAGAGGTTCTACCAATCTTTTTGAAACCTGGGAAAGACCTTTCCGCATCACCAAGGTTATTAAAGCTGGGGTGTATAAACTTGCCCACCCCGATGGACGCTTGGTGAAGCGACCAAGGAATGTCGATTAGTTGAGGAAGTACTACCCATGATCCCACTTAAGCATGGATCCCAACAGAAGCTTATCTTGTCTCTACTTCATGATTTCTCTAAAGTCCCTAGTGACTATATTTCTTTTGTATTTACACCCAAAAGCTCCACTGTGTTATTCCACTACTCTTCCTTGTGCAAGCATTTTGAAAGAAAACTTCACCTTGGTGGAAAAGTTGCTGTTTTACATTAATTGAGATGTCATATTTCTACTCAATTATACGCTAACGTACATCTTATCAAATTGTTTGTTGTTCTCCATTTTGCTTCGCTATGGTTAGTGCATAATATTCTCCTTATCGTACTTTATTTCATTTATGCCATGATATATTATTATGAAGTTACTACTAGTGTCGCCTAACGTCAGGCAAGATGTCAACCTTAGGTTAGGGAAGACGCCTGATCAGGTTGGATAACCTAGATCAAGGAGATCCACCTATTATCTCTATAAAATGGTATTTCTTATTAAAATGTCATACTCATAGAATCAACACATATAAACAAATAAACAAAATGCTCAGTACGAATCATACGACAAATAAAGGCAAATAATATATCAAGCTAAATTGAGGGCATACAACAAAAGCACCCCGAAGTAACAATCAACCCAACAAAATTCAAACCATGGGGCCCATATTTTGACAAAGCTTTTATGGGTGCCTCATTAGTCATTTCAATCCAAGTTGAGGAAGAACAAGCTCCCAACTCATAAAGGATTGTCATCTAGCTTCGCCCTTAATCAGATAGAAAGTTCGCCAAACTTTACCTAAGTAAGGGGGAGCAAGACAAGTACAGAGAGTTATTTGCTATGAGTATTGTTCGCCATAAACATATATTCTTCACTATCTCGAATCACCCTAAGTAGATATCGAGATTTTCCAGTCAATCACAAGTCAAGGAATGTGAGATATATAAAGGCACTTATCTCAAGGTAAAAGGAGGCCTTCTTTTAGTTTTGGCTCATTTTTTACTCTCTCATATTTCTTGTGAGATAAAAACACAAGTTACTATACATTTTTTCACTCTAGAAGACAAGGAGGAGACTTTTTTCGTTCGTAAGTTTCTCTCAAGATAACCTTCAAACACTTATTGTAAGTATTATTTTGCAGATTATTCATTATTCTTATCTCATAAAAGGGCACAACTACCTCACATTAGGGTCCCTCATGTGCATTTTTGTTGGTTTTATCCTTTCTTCATGAAGTTGCTTTGTGTACGCCATTTTGAACTACTTAAGTGAAATCTTAAATTCACTCCCTCAAGATACTGACTTGAGCGTCAACGTGAGCTCGCCGGAAAACCTCTGGCATCCCCTCTTTAATCGTGTTCTCTATTGTCGAAAAATTTGTTCAATTTGGGATCAAGATCAATGGGGATACGAGGTGATGACGGTTCATGACAGCTTGGCTTGCGACTCAAAGACGCGTAGAAAACCATCTCAGAAGAACTCCTCGGGGCTCAGACAAAGTCAGAATGGGTGCAAAAAGCTGAGTTCAGACTGTTGATTGAACATTTATCTCCAATTCGGATATTAACTCACCTACTATCCCACCTCATCAAGGTTGATATTTTTCATCATCAACAGGCATATTATATTTTTATTGCATATTCTTACTAGATAGAGATGCGTATATGTACATGCAAGAAAACATAATTATGTGTAAAATTGTTTTGTAAGACGTACAATGTTATCTTATGCAAGATTGCATGTTGTATATGCTATATGCATTCGCTTCATTAATTAAAGAATAAATTTTCTATTTCAACTACTTTTTTTAATCAAATGGATGAAGACCCATAAGGTAGTCATATAAGGTTATTTTTAATTTTGTCAATCATTTATTGTAAGTGTTAAAAATGTGTTTGGGTAAAACTCAACCCAAAAGATAGTTCAAAGGATGAGGGTGCTCAATTCATATATAAGGAAGATGGCAGCATGGTGCAATAGTGATGTGGGACGATTAACACCCTCTCTCACGCGAAACGTAAATCAGAATTTCACCATCGTCGAAGTGTCCAGCTCTGATACCATATTAGAAATGGGTTTAAATAAAACTCAACTAAAAAACTAGTTCAAAGGATGAGGGTGTCCAATGTATATATAAAGAAGATAGTAGTCTGGTGCAATGGCGATACTAGACAATTAACAGTAAGTTTTATATATAACTTGAAATTTTCATAAATCATGGATAACACCCATTTTCCAAAAACTCACTCTTAAAAAGAGACTGAGCATCATAGCCGAAGAGACATTTTGAAAACATAAAGTGTGGAAGATAGTAACCAAGGAGAAAAGTTAATAAAGAGTAATAGTGCATTTAGTTGAAGGAGAAAGAGGAACTAAAATGAGAATAGTTGGGCTTCAAGAAAGGGGCTTAAAATAAACATTAAATTATTTTAAATTAATTTATAATTTTTTAAAAATACAAGAGACATTTTAAAAATTATCTTATTAAAATAAAGTTATAAATGGATAAAAGAAAGTATAATCCTCAAAATTTTGAATTAGTACAATGACTTTTATAATTAAGCCAAGTGGCAGTTAGTAAAAAAAAAAAAAAAACTTTTAAATCTTTAAAATTTAGTGAAATAGATATAATAATAATGATAATATTATTATTTATTTTATAACATATCAACAATATAATATTTGTTAATATAAATTTATTTATTTACTTATCAATATATTTAAAATATAATAGTAATGATTATACTTAATTTAAATAAAATATATTTTTATAAAGTTCAAATATATATATAAAATAATAAAAATAAAATATATTATAAAATAAATAAATCTATAATATATTTAAGGGTAAAAACCCTTTTAATTCCAAAGTTTGACTTTATACTTTTATGAGTCGTACCGATTTAAAAAAACTCTTAAAAGTTTCTATTTATTATCAAATGACTATTATACCTTCATATAGTAATAGTGATTTAAAAAAAAATAAATCTCTAAAATTTGAGAAAAATATAATATATTTAAGTAAAATATATTAATTAAATACATAATAATTATTAAATAAAATATATGTATATACATTTAAAATATAAATAAAATAATAAATTTATAATATATTAATAAATATTATATTATCAATGTGTCATATAATAATAATATTATTTAATTAATTAATATTTTTTATAAATATATCATATTTTTTTAAATTTTAAAAATTTATTTGTTATTATTTTAAATAATTATTATTATATAAAGATATAATTATTATTTATTAATAAATTAAAATTTTTGAAATTTTTTTTAAATTATTAAGATTTATAAAAATATGAGACCCAACTTTTACGACCAAAAGAATTTTTACCCATTTCATTTAATTTTAAAAATTTAACAATTACTCTTTTTTTAATAAATACTGTACTGTAAAATAAATATATTTTATATTTTATTAACTTTAGAGCAGTACAGGTAGCTTTCCCTTACATTTATTGCAGATAAGGCGGCCGCGAGCTGCCCCATGTCGCCGTTTTACATAGCTTCTTGGTCGACAGTGATGGAAAGACAGAAAACCACATGCGTAACGTAAAACATGTGAATTTCAATATCGTCTTTAAATATCTCGCTCCCCCACGTCTGTGTCAAACGAACAGTATCATCTCTTAATATTGTTGCTTTTGGGTACTCTTCTTTTCTCTCTCACTTTCTGTTTCTGAAATTTTGTGTGTTTCAATTTCTTGTCTTTGCCTTGACTGAGTCTGAGACCCAGTAAAATTATTGATAACGATTTACATAAGCCAAACTAATGTTTGATCACGATTCTTTAAGTTTATTTTATCCCGGATTTTGTTCATTTTTGGAATGATGGAAGCTCTCTATTGTTTGATTGTTGATATGGGGAAATAATATTAGTACTTGTAATTGTGAAAAAATTGTGAAAATGGTATGATTTTCAAGGCAACGACCTGGCGCGTTGTTTTAGATTGTGGTTCAGTATTATGCATCATGTAATTCCCCTAATAAATGTTTTTAAGACTGAATTTTCGTTGTTGAACTGTGTCTATGAAGAAATCTTAACAAATTTGCTGGTTTTGTAACGTTTGCTATAATATTATGTAAAATCTGAAGTAATGTAAACTTGGCACAGAATGGCAGGCTTGAAACGAGAGTTGCTTCTATAGAGTTTTTAAGCAATTTATTTTTCACTTCTAGAATTTTTTTGTCCTGAAAAGCTCTTTACAATTAGTGCTCTGTCAACAATATTGTGTGCAGTACAACAGATTGACAGCAATGGAAAAGAACACAAAAAATGCAGCAGCCCTTTCCAAGGGATTATTGCAAAGTGAAGAATTATACAGGGTATCGTTCAATTCATTCTCTCGATTTCCATTATTACACGTTTCCTTTTTGACTGTTCAAATTCTTAATGTCATGTTCTAATACTGTGGCAGTATATCCTCGAGACTAGTGTTTACCCACGAGAGGAGGAGCCTCTGAAGGAGATAAGGGATATTACTGCTAACCATCCAAAGTATTTGTCATTTAAACACAGTTGACACCTACTGCTTCTTTAGCCAGCTATTTATAACCTTTCCTTACATTTGCTGTTCAGATCTGCTGGTTTCTTATACAGTACATTATGAACTTTTAACTGGGTTACTTTAAGAAATCTTGTAAGCTTGTTAATGGAATTCTGGATGAGCAATGAAGTGTTTCAAATGTCTTAATATGGTTGTGGATGTGCATAACAGGGCCGCGATGGGTACTGCACCAGATGCAGGTCAGTTAATAGCCATGCTGTTGAAGCTAGTTGATGCCAAGAAAACAATCGAAATTGGAGTTTTCACTGGATATTCACTTCTCCTCACTGCTCTTGCCATTCCTGAGGATGGTAAAGTAAGTAAATGCTGTTAAAATAAACCTTAGGAATGCAGTCTTTCTTACTCTTACAATACTTGTAATCTTTCATATTTTATTATAGAACCCATCGGAATTAAAATATATTTGACGTGGAAAGCACCTTCATTTTTTACTTTATGTGAACATGTGGCAATCCAATTTGTTTTTGGTTAATAATTTGTGTTTAGGTTATCATTTATAGACTTTTGCCTACCAAACTATATATGACTGGAAACACATTACTGCAGATAGTAGCGATTGATGCAGATCGTGAATCATATGAAATGGGATTACCAGTCATGAAAAGAGCTGGAGTTGACCGCAAGATAAACTTCATAGAATCTGAGGCTCTACCAGCTCTCAATCAACTACTGAAAGATGTAAAGATTGAACATTTTTCTAGCGTATCCATTTTCCCAATAGAAAACTCACGTTTTTTCTTTTTCCTTTCAAATAACTTTACTGGAATGTTTGCACTGCAGAGTGACAATGAAGGCAGCTTTGACTATGCTTTTGTGGATGCTGACAAGGTTAATTACTGGAACTACCATGAGAAATTGATGAAATTGTTGAAGGTGGGAGGGATAGTGGTCTATGACAATACTCTATGGGGAGGAACAGTTGCAATGTCTGAAGAGCAGGCTCCAGAGATTTTAAGGGGAGGCAGGCAGCCAACTTTGGAGCTTAACAAGTCACTTGCAGCTGATCCTCGCATCCAACTTTCTCATGTTCCTGTAGGTGATGGAATCACTATCTGCAGGCGTATTTACTAAACTGCTTCAAACTTCCGAATTGCATTTATCATTGTTTTATCATTCCACAGGAATAAAGGAGTTTGGTTAGAGGCTGTAAACGACCCTTGTTGAGTTTGCATTAATTGTTTGCTGCAGAGTTTGAAAACGAATGCTTCTTAATTTCAGTTTTCAGTTTTCTGAAAAGAGTGATCTTAAACTTATGTAGCAATAGTGCTTTCACCTTCACGTCACCCAGGATACCTTCCATTTTAATGGCTTCCATATCAAAGAGAAAACAGATTATTATTTTGATATGATAGCATACCCTTCAATTCATTGGAAATTAAAGCATATCTGTAAATTGCCATGCTCCAACAGCAAGGCTGGCTCGCTCATAGTTGAAAGAGTCTGGAGGACTCGCTTTATCATGTCAAAGCTGATACATCCATCCCCATCAAATTAGGAGGCCTGAATTGAGAACGCAAGATCAAAAGCAAGAGAGGTAGCGTCAACAATTGTTGGAAGACCAGAAAGAAAGAATGATAAGCATTCTTATGATGCCTAGGATATAGGAATACCTTACACCTCAATAAGTTACATTTGGTAAATAGCTATCAAATAATCAGCACAAAGGAATCAATTTCCATCTTCAACCCTGTGACTTCTCCAAGGCAAACGCCAAGTAGCGGTCTCCTTACAATAATTTAATGCAATTATAGAGCTTAGCAAGAAAAAGTAGACTAGTAGCAGCAGCATCAGAATCCTTATCAGTGGAGCATCAAATAAATCTTTGCACTGTTTAAGTTCAAATTAGTGCTGAGTCTCAACGGAATGCTTGCTTTTTGAGGCAAATGTTTCAGCAACCAGCAGCGGAAAAGCAATGGTAGCATCACAATGTACCTGATTAAAATAATGACAATATAGAGAGTCAGAATCATATGCTTCTTGCATTCGATTAGACATCAGTATCACCACTCAATGTTGCAAGGAAATAGAGCAAGCAACCTCGACTGTCGCGTATGGTTGATGACAATACTTTCATTTGTAACAATAGCGGAAAGGCAGCCAATTATGATGTAGAGTAAAAATATGGATTCATACCTTAACAGTTTTAGCAGAACCTCAGATTTTTCCCCAGGACATGGCCTCATCTGCACAGGCTCCAGAATCGCTCCCATCAAACTCTTGGGCTGTATTGATGAAGACGGCATAATCTGCACCATTACGCATCATATTGGCATTGCAAATATGATGCTTAGGTAATCACCCTCCTAAAATCATCATCCCTGTTTTCCTAGGAGTTGCATGGACAGCTTCACCATTCATGGCTCTGACATCTGTTCAAATGAAATAGCTGGTTTTAGATAAATATCTGAAGCTGTTAACTATCAAATATCAGATTGAAGCAGGAAACACCTACCTTGCACAATGTCAATAATCAGGCCTGGGCTTCAGAAGGAATGGAAGTACAACATATCCCCCAGTGAGCCATCAGTTAAGCCTGGACAAAAGGCAGGAATGTTGTTCTGGAAAAAGCCCAAAAAGAATGTTAACATATTCGGCATTAAATTGAACTACATCTTAGAGCAGCATTATATAAGCACAAACCCTACATATCCAATTGCAGACTGGCACTCATGATGAATGTCTAAAAACTCTTAACTTATATGCCCCACAACTGACCAGGGCCCTTAAACATAATCACGTTGCCGGCAACAAATGGCACCATTGTATACAAAATCCATTAAATCAAAATTTTGTTTTTCTTCAATTGATAATACCAATTAGATTGCCACTTTATTACCATATAAAGGTTGGCCTCCCCTTCAAGTACAATTCCATAAAAAGTATTGACTATTGCCAAAGGACTGCTGCAGATATATGTTCATGAAACTAAGCTTATTATGCTAATAATACCAGGCAGAACCAAACTTCAGAAGCATGCTGTGAAATTTCTTGCAAGTTCCAGTACGTGTTTAAAGCACACAAGTCTGAAGAAGGTGTGCATGAATTTTTTGCACGTCAGAATGTAGTAATGGAATTTATTTTCTCTTCCACATTGTTTACAAAGTGGTGATGACAGGTTTCAGTTTCATGGTCGAAACATTTGAATCACTAGAGCAGTCGAATAAGTGACCCAATAGTTTGAGGTTATCAAATATGCAAGATATATTCAAAAAGCAAATTCTAAGCAAAAGAGAGAAAATGATGTTCTGAAACATTAATGCAACCTATTTATAAATGATTACTGAAACCGGAAGCCCCCAATGTTTGAATCAATTCTGCATGCAAAAAGATTACTACACTACAAGAGGTTCAGAAAATATAAATGACAATGATCATAAAATGTGATTGACCAGGAAGATAAGCATGTTGATCAAAGTGCCGCGAAGAAAGAAAAGAAACAAAATATCAAGCTAAACTTGATTGAGTACTTGCCTTGTATGCCATTAAAGATACGAACTCTCATTATTTATTTCTTTTCCCAGCGGAGCAATGACCTTGGATGGTATCCACAATACTTTCTGTGAAACTAAAACAAAAAGCTGAGAAAGAGAAAGTAATATTCTCACAGCTCAGTGAATAAATAACAATGATGGCACATATTGAGAGTAAGAAGAAATAATTTGGCAAAAGGCCGAGAGGAGAAGTATGTTTTAAAGAAAAACTAAGGTGTTTCTTTTCTAAGTACGATAAATAAAAAAATTATGAAAAAATAATTAAAAATAGGAGGATAGACATCCCAGTGATCATAAGTATAAATTAGTAAACAACTTGAAAACAATAGATGGTATAGAAAAACTGCTAATCAGATGTGGAAGTGTCATCAATCTCATATTCACAAACTCAAAATTCGATAGAACAGAATAGTTGAAGTTCCACCAGATTTGTAACAAACCTCTTTCTTTTGCAAAAAGACAAAGAATAAACTCAAGGGCCCACATCCAAATATGACAGATTAGACAAAACATTTGAAAGTGAAATGCTAATATCAAGTAACTAACAAGCTGACTCAAGAGAGATACATACAGCAACACTCAAGAGAAAATATAGCAAACAAAAATATGAGCATAACTATGATAGAGAGGTGGTAAAATGCCTCTTCAATTTGTTCTTTCAACATCTGATAAAAAATTGGAATGATCCAATCCTCGAATTTGCAGTAGTTATCATTAGGCACCAACAGATTACCAATGCGGTTCAATCCTTTTGACTGCAAATAAGCTCCAGGGAGAGAAAAATCACCTTTATATGTGGGGGCAAGGCACTTTATGAGATCTTCTTCAATTCCACCAGCTGTTGTGACCACTACATCTACCTGCACTCACATTAGAAGTACCACTTCTAAGAATGTAGCAAAATGAAAAGCAGGAAAAAAGATGGCCGATGTAAAATCTTTTATTACTCACGAGCAAAAAATAAAAACTGAAGGAAAAATGTGGATTCAAAATATCAAAAAGAGAAAAGCAGCCCAGTAATGATCAATTGCTGAACCAATAGAAAAAAGAAAGAGAGGGAGAGAGATTCTCCTGTCACTAATCTGCCAAAACAATTGGGAATGCAACTGTCTATGGTAAGCAGATGAAACATTAATAAGTTTCGAATAAATACAGTCGTTGTACCAGCAAGGAGCAAAACTCAATACTAGAGCGTTCATCTTTTCCCTTTCTTTAAATAATCTGTCATGTCAAAAGGCAGAGGAAAATTCACATTGAAAGTTTTCGCCAAACAAGGCAATCAAGACTACTTACATTAAAGCACGTGATCACAGAAACATACTATTTTCATGACTACAATGCAGTAAAAACAATAACAGTTCTGCAAAATCAAAGTCTCTTCTTTAATTAACTCGTCAAACATGAAAAAGTATGCACTGCTGACCATATGATGTTGAACAAGATAGCGAACTGTATCTCTAACACCAGAAGCAATAAGATTAGAAGTAAAACCCAGAAACACTTTGCACCGAACAGACTTCCTATACTCCGGATCCCTCTCCTTCTAATCACAATCCTCCGTTAACTCTCATCACCAAGCCTCCAGTCTAGCTTCAATCCAAATAAAAAATAAACTTTTTTAAAACGATAATTGGGAAAATACAATAGCTAAGAATTGGGAATTTAAGCAGGTGAAACAAACCATTTGATTAACAACTTGAATGGCGTCTCCGAAATTAGAAGCTTGAAAGCCAGTAGAGACCATAGATTTGAGAAGTTGAGAGTAGGCCACTCCTTGATTAAAATCATAACCCTCGATTTTAGGGCATTTTCCTTCAAGAGATTCCGATTCTTTGAAAACTGTACAATTAACCGAGCTAATACATGATTCTCCATCACTTTCTTCAGCAAGTAATTAGTTTAGTGAGAACCAAAGATCAAACAAACTGTTATTTTGTCTAAGGAACAAGATTACTACTACACCAAGTGTTGGTCATTTTCGTTAAATTTCTCTTATATATATATATATATATATATATTTTTTTTTTCAACTTTGCCTCGGTTAAGGGTTCAGGGAAATATTAGTCTTCCGTTTGCTTAACAACAATAAAAGCAGCCCCTCTCCCTCTCTCTTTTTTTTTTTTAATTATTTATAAATTCTAATGGGATGCTAATATCTTCTCATTCCAGAAGTATAACAAATGAACTGTATAAAATCAATTTTATGAACTAATAATATAACTGTATCATTTTTCTAATTTTCATTTATTTATAATCAGCAATCAGAATATAAGGGTATATTTGTTTTATAAAACGTAGAATGTTATCCGCCGAGGCCCTGATGTGAATTGGAATCCCATTTATTTCCAGTAATTGGAGAGGGATTTCACCTAAAAATTGAATTCCGGATAGGACCAAATTTTACTTCATTGTCATTGTTTTGTTTGACAGCATGTCCAAATCATAAACTAAAACTTCAACTTATATCTTAATTTTTAACTATTAATTTTCAGTTCGTAATGAATTACAAAAATTAAAGGACAGTATAAGACTGATGTCTACTTTTAGAATGGATTAAAGTTCACCATACATCAATGTAAAAAAATAAATGATTTCTGGAACATTCAGACAAGTTTTTAGATATCCATAAAGATTAAAAAAAAAAAAATTATGTTGACTAGTGAATCTTTATGTTCTATCATTCAGCTCGAAAGATGATACAAAATTGAGATGGTCTCTAACTGAAAGTTTAACAGGTTCTTCAGGGTCGGACTATGTAGAAGAACGCTTCTCTTACAATCCCAAAGTGTTGCAGACAGACAAGGATATCTAATGAAAATAACCAAGAACTTGGCCACCCACATTTCGTTTGATGGCCTCTTCATGATCCAAAACACCATCCGGAGTTGTTATCACAACATAACCCCACTGCATTGAAAGAAATCGGAAGAGAAAATACAGACCACAACATACCACAACATAAGTTTCAGAACAGTCATTGCTTATATTTTAAATTTTCAGAAAAATTACAGATACCACAAACATACCTACTATGAGCAACCTTTCCTAAGAGTGAAGCACAGCCCACTTCAAAGGGGTACCAATTATAAAGAATTTTAAAAGACTAGAGTTTACCTGTCTAGTTGGAAGCGCACGGTGCGTGTACCCTTCAATTTCCCTTGCCTTGACATCCTGTCTGTATGTGAGAGCCCGACAATCATTAACTCTGCCCAGCAGTTCAACTTTAATCTTGCCCACCCTATGTGGATCATAAACTTGAAAATCCTTGATGTATCCTTTAAATTTATTGAAAAAAGAAGGGAATAGAAAGGCCAAGTTAACAAAACTGCATGTTACAACAGTATAAAAAATAGTTTTTAAACTTCAGAGATATGTAAATATTTTAGTCTCTACGACAACATAATTGCAGAAGAAAATGCAACATATTAGAAACAAAGATTTAAGAGGTCAGCCGACCAGTTGCTTTCAACGCTCCTATTTTATTTGTTTCATATGTCTTTTTACTGAAAGATTTTATAGATGAACAAAATAAAAGTATCTGTTAAGCATCATAAATTTCACTCAGTGGTTAGAAACTAGGAACAGCAGTATTACCATAAGATCTGACTAATACCAGGCCCATTCAACAAACATAACAATAAAGGAATCATAAGACGTAGCTACTTAACCATTAACAAATGTCTTGAGCATCTATGATAAAAACCAAACTTACAAAAGTAGCAATCATATAGTAGGAAGGAAAAGGAAAAGCAAATTAGTACCAAATACAAAAAGGTTAATTCACTTGCATTGCTTTGAAATGAATGTGATATGAACCAAACCAAAAAAGAAGCATGCAGTACCCTTCCAGATAACATAAAAGCATGGCCAAATCCATAACTTCCAGGAGCAAAAATGCTCCTAACAAAAATCAGGTTGCTTCTCTAAAACAACATCAGTATGATGCATTTTACACAGATTTATAAAAAATATTCTGCAGCAATTCAGTGAAACAGTTTCGGTGGTTGACACGTTCATGTTCATATGGCAACAACCACCATCCCAATCCCACCCCCAACTATATGGATGTTTGATGAGGAGTTCTCCCTCATGTAAGATGTTGCATTATCACTATATATACTACAATTCAAACTAAGTGTGCTAGATATAATTGTAAGTTATGAGACAAAAATGTTGACATGGGCATAATTAAAGATTGAAAATGACATTCTCCTCTAAAACTATGATTCAATTCATAAATTTGTGTTAGTTTTGTATTTTAAATTCAAATAATCTTTATATATCTCTGAAGCAATGAAGTTAAGCCTTAGAAAGTGATTTGATTGTTGAGTTCCAAAATTTGCATGCAGGTATTATAACCCTCTAGATAATGATAAGGGCTGATAAAATTGCTGAAAACCAAAGAGAGAAAATCGTGCTACATGTTGAACACTGAGTATTGTTCTATCATATCCATGAACCTGCTTTAATTCAGTAGCTGATGTCCCCAAATGAAAAATATATTCTCATTTCTTTTGTGCAGTCCTGCCCCAAACAATCCCTTTAAAAAAAATGTAGCCAGTGAACTATGCACCACCAGATTCAAATGCAAACACAAATACGTATATTTCAACCTTCTTCACAGATTCCTCAATTTGAAACGGATTAAGAAAACACTCAAACACCTATGCCCTTATTTCTCATACAACATAAATTCATTTACATAACTCATAAATTGAAACAATAATATATCAGCATTAATTTATTACATACTACAAAACTAATATGGCAACCATGGCTACCAATGCAAATGATAGACAAACGACAATGAAGGCAACAGGTAACATCAAATCATCCCAATTTCCCTGGTCAAAAATACCTTTAAATACAAATCTGTAATAAATTGCTTAAAGTTACAAAACACTACGGAATATAATTCAAGGGGTCTACAATATATATAACAGTAAGCTCAATAAATTCAATCCAAAACTAACAGACTGAAATCTCATCTTGCAAAGTTAAAAGACAAATATACGGTCAGGATTACCTCTATATTTCATTATATTAAGAAACGAAGACATGACAGTAGAGATTGGTTGCAACTCAACCGTAGCTTTGCCCCTCCTCTCTGCATTCACTATTGCTCTCAACGCGTCGTTTAATATCCTTCTCCCCATCTTTATCTCTCCCTCCTTCTCTTTCTGCGCTGCAAAACCTCGTACGCTTACTCGCTGGTCTCAGGCAAAGGGTTTTTGACGGAGGAGTGGCGTTTTGGATATTTTCGTTCACCAATAGGGGTATTTTGTTCATCAGCTGGCCCTTCTTTCTGGCCCTACATTTTCAGTGGGCTTAGTTGCTCCGGGCCGCGCCTTCTAATTGGTGCTACTGTCAGTCACTGACATCCAATTATTTACATTTTCCTTTAGTTTCTTTCACATCTTTTTCCCACTTTTTATTAGAAAAAAAAAATACTTATTTAAAAACATAAGAGAATCGAATTGAACACAATCAGGATTCAGGATTTAGACATAATTTAAAGTTTTACACTAAAATATATCAAACTTAATATGATTCTTAAAATGTTTGCATTTTTAATTTTCTCATTTTTTTAGAAAGTATTAACTAAATGGTAACTTTTGTTTTTTCGAAAAATCTTTATTTTTCTTAACATGCATCAGAATTAAAAATTTAGAATAATGTTAGACTAAAAACTTTATAGCCAATTGATGTAATATTCTTATCCCAGTTGATGTCATCTATATAACTAATATCTCATTTGTCAGAGCTATTAAAATATTAGTAATTTTATTTCAGGTAAAAACTCATCTCATTCAAATCCCTCCAACAGCCAACTGAACGTAAAAATCATCCATTCTCAGCACAGAATTTTTGAACTATATAATATATCATATTTCTGTATTTCCTAAAACTCCAGAATTTTTGGGCACCTATTAAAACCGAGGGATAATAGAAATCGTCCGTCTGTTATTTCGCTAAACCGTATATGTATCTATCAAATCTCTTGGTAGAATCTTGATAGACCCTTGACTAGGATGCCATTACTTAAAATAATAGTAATAATAATAATTTAGAAGAGAAATTAAAAATAAAGAAAGAATAAATAAATAGATGATAAAAGATGCCGCCGTTGATTACCACCACCAGCCATTCACAATTCAAATATTCCTGATTATCTGAGTAATGTATGGCTAAGGTTTTTTCTTTTTTTTTTTTTGGTTGCTGCTTTCGTTACAATTACTGTATTCCCAGAACTGTAGATCATACGTTCATCACAAATGTTACAAGTTACAACTAATGCTTACAAGGAGACTGAAGAAATGGTGTGTGCTCACGCTCCCTATCAAAAGAAAGATATACAAGGAAGAAGTTGGCATTTGCTGTTCTTCTAATTCAACTCCTTCAGACAAGCGAGCTGATATGTTTCTTCTACCAGTCATCAATAAGACAATATGTCCAAATTCCTGTTCAGTCTCAATTCTTCTCAAATATGTCAACCTCTGTTATATAAAGGCCTCCTAAGATTTCATGGTTCTCCCAGAATATCTCCACAAACTAAAGGTTAAAATTGACAAACCTGCAACAGCTGCTAAAATCTGCTACAACCAACAATATTACTGCATTAATAAATCCATGAAAATCAACAATATAAGGAGATTGAATGGTACAAAATTTATACAAAGAAATGCAATGCATGTTGCAGAAAAGGGTGGCAAATTTCATAAGCAATCATTGGTTTAGAAACAACTTTAAGGAAATAAATATCAATAGAAGAAAGACTTCACCAAATTATTAATTCCACTTAATAATAAAAATAAAGTACCTCTGTGAAAGGCAGGCACAAGATTTCGGTAGTATTAAAATATTGAGAAAATCATTGCCAAAATATACAAACATGCACTCATTAAATTGCGCTAGATATGTGACAATGGAAATAAAAGGCACAAACTGACCTTTGCATCTCTAAGATAACTTCTCTGATTTGTTTGAAAGAGTGATCTCAACAACTTAAATCGAGATGCCTGGGGCATGAGAATCACTACTGTGTACTGCTTTTTGCAAGGATAAGGCAATACCCTTTGTAAAGCTAACTGTAATGTTAATGGTTGCAGAGATTTTCTAACTTTTGATCGTGCTTCATCTTGAAGCTGGAATGGATACAAATTCAAAACTTAATTATTACTGAAATTAAATATAAAAACAGAAAGTAAATATTCTGATTAGTTACTTAAACCAATGAGATGGCATGATACAGACAAGATGCTTGTATATGTTTCTGCAAATTTTCCTTCATACACTATTAATAATTTATTTAAAACATTATTAATATTAAAGTTTATGACCAGACCTCAATGCTATATCAAAATACTGATGAAAAACCAATACCTAAATCCTTGTTTAAATGGTTTCAAAAACACAAGAACCAATAAATTAAATACAAGCCTTGTTTTCTAAGATCTTATTACCTGTGCAAAATCTTGTTTCTAAGATGTTATTACCTTTGCAAAATCTTGTACTATCTGACAACCCTAAAAGAAATCTTTAAGGATAGAAACACTATTTACATGGGTACTATTAGAATTTGAATATTATTGTTCGGTCTTTTGTTTTAAGCTTAAGCTTTTGGGAATAATGTTACATAACGTGATATCAGGACCTATTTAACCAAGAATCTTGTGTTCAAATCTCGAAAATTCCCTTAATTCTTTATTATAATATAGAGCGAATTGGGCAAAATGTTCAGTGTCCACGTGTTTGTTTACATCCACATAACCTCCCCAATTGAATTCAGCCATGCATCTGAAAGGGTGTGTTAAAGTTTAAATTATTCTAGTTCAAGCTTTTGGGATTCATGGTTACCCAGCAAGTGCTAAACAGGCAAAGATACAAAATGTAGACAAGCTAGAAGATAAACATAGCAACAGTTTATCAACCTGAAAAGAAGTGCCAATATTTCCAGAGTATACTCTTGACTGATAGCTGCATAAAATCCTATCAAGCCAGTGGTAGTTCTCCTGAAAGAGCAATAGTGATCAGTAATAGGAATTAATGGCACCAGATAGCTTTCATTTCCCATATCAACAAAACTAGCTGTGCTCGATTTGGAGTTCCACTACTGTTTAGGTTAAAATGTCAGGTGCAAGATTTTTAATGCATTTCTCTTCCCTTGCCACTTGGCGATCAAAAGGGCCGTAATTAGGTGGAAAAGATTAAGAAATTAAACCTGCAATCCATTTTCATGTGCTCTTTGCTCAAGTTCAAGTATGGTGGAAACATCTTGCTCTGAAGGCCCTTCCCGTTGAAGATGTAAGATTTCATCCAAAGCGAGATCAACCTGCAGACAGATTTTTCACAACCAAAAATTCAGCTGATACACCCATCAGCGTGATATATTAAAATAAAAGATGGAAATATATACAACTATAAACACTTACCAGCTTGGAAGAGATCTCTGGATCACAAGAAAAATTTATGCTAATATCACCGCGTACATCACCAGTTCTTGAATGTTTGTTCCCGCCAAGGAATACCGAAACACCCGCGGAATAGATCTGAAAATTTAAAGAAAGATCAGGTCAAACAATAAGAAAATTAATAAGAACAAAATACGTGGGAGACACACACCTGCCCGTGCTTGAATCGGAGAACCTGCATCATCTTTGTTTCAAGAAATTTGCTCAGGAACCCAACATAGTTTATCTCTTCAACCTGAAATTTAATTCCCACAGAAATTTGCATCAAAAGATTATCAATAAACAGAATTCAAGGCCTTAGGATGTTACACTGCATGATTTATCAATTATCAGATCAAAAGAGAGCCACAAACCATTGTTCCATTCTTCAGCTCAATAGGAAAGCATAGCTGGACTGAGCATTGTGCTTCAACCATGGGGCTGCGGACCACTTCTCTGCAAGTATATCCAATCCAATGCATTAGAGGCAAGTGGATTCCAACAGAAAACAGAATATTTGTCTACAGACAAAAAAAATCATATCTGTTATAGACTAAGAAAAATTCCAATAACATCTCAAAGAATCGAAAGAACAGTAGGGAGCAAAAACTTGAGCTTCTAACTGAGAAGATAATAAAAGAGATGTTGACAATTGAGCAAGCACGTATGTCCATGCTTGCAAGAGAGAAAGATGGGGCATGAAAGGTTGGATGCCTCCTTAAGGCAAGAAAAATCAGGTTTCCCTTTTTAAGTCAATAAGAATTAAGGTTACCTGGCTGGTTGAATTGAATTTAGTAAACCAAAAATGCATCAAAATCTCGAGTATTGCATAATAACTGGACATCATCTAAACCTATTAATAAACAAGAATACAAACCTAATAATTGATGAAGGAAATGTAAATGGCAAGCCTTTAAGATTATCACGATTGAAATGGAGAATCGGTTCAGGAGGCTTCGGTATTCCACCCTGCCAAGGAAAATCACAGCAACACATTAACAAGATATTTATAATCTCTCCGCAAACATAAGTTAAACAGGAAATTTCAACTCACCAAATAGTGCAATATCAAAGGAATGGCAATTGAAGGATCAATGTTGCCAACAATCACAACAGTGAAAGTTGACGGATCCTTAAAACAGTTGCTGAAATACTCGCAAGCTTTAATTGGATCAACTTTCTGAAGGTCACTTATTCGAATAGGCTGAATGATCATAAATGAAACCAGAAATTTTGAGGAGGCCATATTCATAAAAGCATCAGAGATTTTAAAACAAAAGATGAGGCATACCCTAAAAAAATAAGAGTTTCCATAATTGATCTCCTTCACCCGGTTTGCAAATGCAGTGTATGGGTCCCTTTCTTGAGCATGGATTGCCTCTTCTGCCATTTGCATCACTATTTCAACTTCTTCCTCTCCCGGTGTTACATTTGTTGTGAAAAGTTGGTATACAAGCTGCCAGCACATCATAATCAAAAATAGACATGTCAATATACCCTTACAGTAAGACTAAACAAGAATTTACCATATAGAAAACAGCAGAAGTTATCTCATCCTCCCCCCAACCTGCTCGCAACCCGAAAGAACAAGAATAAGGAGATGCTTAAACATGCAAAGTCCAATAAAAGACTCAAAAGCATTTTGCAATGTCAGACAACCATAAACACTAAAAATTATTTCCAACCATACAGATGTGCAAATCCTTTCTGAGAAGAAGATAATAGTATGCTGCAGACTCCTATATGTTAACTTTCAATCAAAGAAAATAAAAATTTATACATGGTAAATCCAACAAATTAAACCTGCAATGCAGTTTCCATGTCCGAGGGTGAACAGTCACCAGAAAAGGTTCTAATGTATGCTCCAAGCTTTGTACCAACTTCAACTCTCTTTCCAGCAAGCATATCCATTAGTAATGATGGTCTATAACCAAATACACCTATTTCTCCAGCAATAGTTGATCCTATGGAGCATGAAAGATACTCGCTTTCTGGGAGTTCAGAGAGACCCCCATATGAGAAACCTGTAAAAAGAACCTGTTGAAACAAAGAGTTGATAAGGATTATAATGTCTCACATCTACTGACACTAGACAAGGCTTAGGAAACTTGCATGCTATTGTACCTGGTCATCAAGAAAGTCTGTACACTTATAGCAAACTCGCATGCCATTTGATAAAATCAACTCAGTAGCTCCTACATTGTGATATTCAAACTGCTGTGTAATATGCCTGAAACATGTAAATGGGCCAAGCTTAGATTACACAATTAATCAAGTTATGTAGACCACGGTTTTCAAATGGTTATCTGCGCTAATAGTGAATGTAGAAACAATATAAAAGCCATTTGAAGCCAATAGAAAACTAGTTGAACCAACAGAAGAAATTAGTTCAATCACATTTGAGTTAAATCAGACATCATAGCATTCACTAGCTGAGCTTATTATCCATAACCTAAAATGGATTAACTACATTAAAGATAACTGTGGAAGAAACACCAAAAAATATCCCTCTTCTTATACTATATAACTCGTTTTGACAATGAAATAATTATCTTACGGAGTGCTAACACAATAAGTTTTCACCCCCAGCAGGTGCAACACATCTGTGAAGCCGTGTGCATCTTTCCCACCTAATTAAGCAGACAATTCAGAATCCAAAAATGCAAAACAATGGGAAAGGCACGTGCACCACGCGGGCAATTATCAAAAAGAGAATAAAGAAAATGAAAGAAGGAAACATTCTTAAGAGTCTTGGACTAGGAGTAGAGAAACCACAAAAGAACATAATCCAAAAGGAAAAAGACAAAAGTTGGGTTCCAAATAACTTGAAAATATAGATTGACAATGTTAAACAAAAGCAACTTTGTCCAGAAGCAACTATTGAGTTTCATGATCTATTATAAAAACTCGTCGGAGTATGTTTGTGTGGCTCTGGAGACTCAACCAACGAACCAACGATTTTCTAAACCATAATTGTAGCCCTCCACAACATACCTTCAATAAAGAAAAGTTTTCAAACAATAGGCTATATTACCTATATGCTAAGAGAATTCCATCACAGCTCAAACACTCAAATTTCATAAATCTAATTCTTTGTGTAATCACACTCAAGAAATGGCTATCAAACCCATTAATGCTAAAAGAAAGAAAAAAGTAACATTATGTAGAAATATAAAAATCCTACAAATTTTATGACCAATACCTGGGAAGTGCACTGAATCATGGAGCATTTATGATTCATAATTGTGAAGAAAAAAATAAATTAAAAAAGGTGCTGAACTTGTAGGAATTGCCACAAAGATCAAAGTATCAGGATTTCAAAACTATAAAGACTATGAACAGAAATTACTGCAGAAAAGGACCCAACTTTACCCTGGACTGGGTTTTGTACTAACAATTTCTTCAGGTATGTGTTCATCATCCCAGGGAGAAATGCTCTTTTCCTTCTCAAGATTTTTAATCTTCAACATGATATTTTTCAGATCATCAATTGTTGCAAAAGTTCGAGGTTCAATTGACTTTATGACGCAGCTGCACGATGTTTGCAACTTCTCTGAATATTTCGATACCTCTAATGCCGAAATATCTATGCAAGACATGATTAGAAAATAATGTCATACTTTGGCTCATTACAGTAAGCCTGAATATGTCATGTTTAAAAAAGAAAATACATTTACTCACGAGGTAGAAGAGTTTTCTGGAGTCGAGCCTCATATTCAATCCCAATAATAGGTTCTTTGCAGAGAAAATGCTGCAAAACGGAATAAAAAGAACTACTTTGGCAGACCTAATGAAAAGTTCCATATTAAATAATTGAAAAGTTAAGGAACTACAACTATACTTGTAAACATTCATCTCGTAAGTTAGTTGATTGCATTTGATCACGCTCTAGATAGGCAGATTCAACTTCTGACATCAGTAAAGCCCGAGCTACAGATACTTCCCGATCTGAAAACCCATGTACTCGTACCCTTGCAACCTAATATAAAAATGCATTAGCAACCAGTTGAAGGGGGGTGGGGCAAGAAAGCTCCAAGTATTAAGATTGCACACCTCAATGAGCATTGATTCTAGGGCCTTCAAAGTCCCTCTTTCTTTGCAAGAAGAGGACATTATATAAGCTTTTAATGGGCGAATCAGATCATCCGCAGTAGCTGAGCATGAGAAATAAGGGGGATCCTTTCTACGAGATAATTTAAAGAACCTCTGGTTCAGAGCATGTAGGAACATGGATTCTGTAAGCATTTCCTTATAATCTTTCACTGTCTTCAGCTCATTAAGCAGCATCTTATAACTAACAATCACTGCTGACTGGTGCAAGCAAAACAAATTCTAATATCAGAACTGGCAACGTCACATAACTATTTAAAACCGGGTGTATGCTGTTAACAGGAGCAATTATATTCATAAACAATTCTAAGAGCAATAGCATGCTCACCCCACCAGCTTCAGATTCAATAAAACATGAAAAACGAGGCTCCTGATGAGAAGCAACTGAAAACTTTGGTATAACTTGAGGATCAGTTACTGAATTTTTCTGCCCGAAGTGAGACTTTATCAACTCAACCACAATCTTTGCGGACGTGGAAAGAGGAGAGAGAGAAAGAGTGAGAGTTAAGAAAATTTTGATTATTATTCATAAGTTTAACCCCAACAGGGGAGTTTGCATATGACACACACAAACCTTAGTATCAGGAAAATCTCCAACTGCTATAACTGCCATATTCTGCAAATGGTACCACTGTTCATAAAAGTGTTTCACAGTCGCAGCAGAAACTGTCCTAATTACCTTCTCTAATCCAATGGGCAAGCGTTCAGCATACTGCAAAGACATATAATCGAAGAAAATCCTGAAATTAGGACTGCTCAGTCATAAGTTAATCAGACATATTTACTACAACATTTACTAAAACTCTCGGCCTCACTTTAAACAGTGAGCCAGACTTGAAAATTCTCTTATTTCTATAACAAAAGTAAGATCCTTACGCTGACAGCTACTGTCAGTACCAAACTCCGATGTTCAGAAGACAAAATAAATATACTCCAGTTCATCCAGTCTAAGGGCCCACATCTTATACTCGCCATTATGGCTACACATGATGTCATTCACAACCAATATGTAGATACTACTAGGACCCTATAATTCTTTGCAAATATCAAAAGGCACAAACTGGAATATGGTCTGAAAACCATAATATGATTGTTGATAAACTCAACAAGGGCTCGTCAAGTGAGGGAGGAAAGAAAAGTTAATTGCATTGTTATGCTTCAAGTCTGCAAATGCTCCAAGAATAGCCTAACTAACATATCAATATGGTAATGAAAATGTAAATGCATGACAAGCAGCAAGCAAATCTAAATACATAGCAGGACCTTTGATCCTTCCATCATCAGGGCCCAATGTGCATCCTGCATTCTTCCACTAGCATTTCGGCTTCCCCTGTACTCTTCTAATACAGCTCCTCTTTCTTGTTCCAAATCATCTTTTGAAACCCGAACCTGCATTGAATAAATAATTACACTAAAGAAGCAACCAACAAAAAGATAATCAGAAAAGGAGTTAGTTGGTACCTCTGTACTGAATTCTGCCAAGACTGAAATAGCCTGAGATAATAGTTCGGGCTTGTCTACGGGAACAAACAACTCATAGACAGTCTCATCAGCAGATGTTACTGCATTCTGACAGGCACCAAATTCTGCTCCAATACTTTCCAAAAATTTGACAATATCATGATTTGTGTATTTTTTAGTAGCACTAAAAGCAAGATGCTCAACTATGTGTGCAACTCCACGCTCATGATCCTCCTCTAAAACTGAGCTGCCATGAACCCAATAAAATAGCATCATGCCAATATAAATCTATGTCCACTCAAGTGCAGTTGAACCTAATAACTTCATAGAAGCAATTATGAAGCAGAGAAGGAGGGAGAAGATTGCAGAATTCTTTGAGAATAGGAATTGAATCAATCCATAACTTTGCGAAATGAACATATCAGCGTTACTATCCTAAAGTTGTATTTAGTAGTGGTTTTTGCAAAAGCAGTCTTCATTCACATTTTAAATTGAGATTAATAGATGTTTTGAACTACTAAAGGAGCTAACTCCCGTCCATTCCTTTAAGAACTAAGATTTTAAATAATGTTCACAATGTCATTGATTATACCGACACTTTCAACAAAGCTAGTTCCTGTATTGTCATAATTGCACTAAGACCTATAAGGTCAAGATTTACATTCCATCATTTCCACAAGTTTCCATATCCACGACTCAAATTAAAATCAATATCCTCAAAATTGAACATAAGCAAGTGACTAAAAAATTATGCAAAGTCAAACAAAGAAATATATATCTTATGATCATTGGGGGCATACCCGGCTTTGACAGCGAGGGCGAGAGCAGCTCGCATTCTTGGCTTGGAGTTGCAACGAACGTAGTAGAAGAGACCATTGTCAAGCCTGCCGTAGTCAACGCCGACCGGTTGCTCCCCAAGCTCCTCGTCCAAGTCGACATTCACCACTTTCAGCGACCTGAAACCTCTTTTCTTCTTGATCTGCGAGCCCTCGGCTGGAAGCAATTCCATAGTGCATGCTCTCTGAATCTCTCTCTCACAAGAAGGACAACTTACAAATCAATGGACGTTACCATTGTAACAAACCAATCGAATCAAGATATGTGTAAGCGAAATAGGTATTTCTAATTCTCCCTCTTTATTTTTAATTTTTTATTTAATAAATAAATCGGTTTTGAATAAAGATTTCCGCTTTTGAAATGCAGTGATTTTTTTATTAGATAATAATATAAGAACTAATCACATAATCATAGAAGAGTTATTTTGATTTTTTTTTTACACTGTCAATTGAGTCATTTCAATAAAGTGAAAATTAGGCAGAGATTTTTTAATTCAATAATCAGAGATGGCAAAATGCAACAATATCACCAACCAAAATAATTAAGTCTTTTTTATAATTTTTTTTAATATTATATTAATTTTAATATTTGTGTGAAATAAATTTAAATCTCAAATCTTTTATATCACATAACATAATATATTTGAACACTAATAAAAAAATTGTAAATATTATACGCTCATTTGATTTTTGCTTAAATCATAATTTAAATTCATTATTATCAATAACTTGTATTTTTTCTGTTTTTCTTAGAAGTACAAATATCTTGTGTTCTAATTCATCAAAATTGCGTTTTGGAAATTGATCATCTATTAAAAATAAATTTAATAGACGATAATCAATTACTAATCATATTTTTTTCCCTTATTTGTTCACTGCATTTGTTGAAATAGAAAACTTGACATGCCCATAAAAAGGTTGTAGACTTGATAAGACCTTCTTTCTTTAGATGTTGTAATTCAACAATAGCCAGAAAAAAATGTTCTAAACTCATTCATGAATGACTTACACGTGTTGGGTTGAGATCTTCATGCTTCTTAAATGGCTGGCTAATCCAAAACTGTAGATTCTTCCAAAGTGGATTTAGACATTTGGTTAGGAATTCTGAATTAGTTTCAGCTGAGAATATTGAAAGGATTTAGGTTTGGATTTCTAATTATGGGCTTGTAAGACTGTGCATAGTGGGCTAAATCCAAGAATGGAAATAGGATCTGTATGCTAACCCATTATTGGGCATTAGATAAACCTTTTTCTTAAATAATTGGGCCAGGATATCAAATCTATAATAAGTCCTTGTTGGGGACATCAAAACCAATGAATTTGTGCTTAATCAACAATCCTGCAAAGAATTCGATGTAAATGGACTTGCTCATTAAATCTGTGCTAAAGACTTTATTGTTTGCGGGCCTGAAGTGTTGGATGTGAGTTTTCCAGTATTTTGGAGGTATGCGGTTTGGATTGAGAATAGATGCAAATACACCTGTATCAATGAGAGTAATTAAATCTATTGGTGGATCACATTTTGTGGTTCGGATGAGGATTGGAACGTTGGGGATGATGTAAGGTTGTGAAGTGGATATGATAGGTTGATTGTACAATTAAAGATAATGGAAATGCAGGTTCGTTCTAAAGCATCAGTGTCTGAAGAGGAGTCATGCTCTATATCTGTGAGGTTCTGTAGGTTTTGGTCCACGAGCATGAAGAGGTTGTCTCGATCTTCAAACTCTTATTTTGAGAGATAAGCTTTAAGATCAAAATAGATGTTTGGATAATAGTGGTGGACAAATTTGAGGATTTTTTCCTTCTTCACCTTGTGAGGACATTTTTTGGCAAAATAGCTTGACTTTTTGCAGATGAAACACCTTGTTGATTTTAACTCAGTCTTCTTTCTTCTAAAGAATCTCCGCTATTTCTTGGAGCGTTTCTTAGGTTAGAGTCAGCAAATGGTAACTTGAAGAAATGTTTTTTGTGCTTCTTGCGTTTATAGGAACATGTGCATGAATTGTCAACCTTGCATTTAACTTTGAGGTGTAGTCGTTCACATTGCTTTACCAAACTTTTTCTCGATAATGGCATAGTTTCGTAAGAACTTTGAACTATTGCAAAGCTTGCGTAATTGATTCTGCACTTATTGGTAGAGATCATCGAGAGAGATCTATGCAAGGCTGATTCGCTGTAACTTAAAATATCTTAACGTTTCAACACCAATTAGTTTTGGCAACTAATTCAGATAGACTTATTTTATGTTTGGGTCATCAAGACCATCAATGAGATAGAATCTTTATCTGATGATTTTAAAATGCTTGTTCAAGTTTTTGGGCATAAAAGAACAACATTTGAGGTGGAAGAATTCTTCTTGTGCTTTGTCTTAGACTTAGGTAGGACTGCCAAGGAATTTGGCATAAATATAGAATATAAAGTCATCCACCGTTGTAAAATTGATGATTCCAGTTTCTCTGTAGTCTTTTAGGTATAGCCACTATTCTCGGAATAATCCTATCATTCTGAAGATAAAATCTACTGTAAATTTTTAGGATGAAAACATTTCTACTATATTTTCTTTCATAAGAAACAAGTACAATATATATAGAAGAGAAAACCCCCACATAGAAATTTCACCAAATCAGGGAATCCTATAATTAATAAATCTCTAGGCTAGAAAACAGGAAACAGAAAGCTAATCAAATATGCAATAACTAATTCAGATTTTGTTTCCTAACTTATTTCTTAAAAATCTGACACCCCCCCTCAAGTTGGAGCATAGATATCTATTATGCCCAACTTACTTACAAATTGCTCAAAAATATTTCTAAAAGGTCTTTTGGTGAAAATATTAGCTATTTGTTGCGTAGAAGGAACAAACGGCAAGCAAATAGCTCCACAATCAATTTTTTCCTTTATGAAGTGTCTGTCAATCTCTACATGCTTCATGCGATCATATTGTACTGGATTTTGTGCAATATTTATTGTCATAATACAACTCCACTGGCATGATTATTGGCATTTGTAATTCTTCAAGAATTCTCCTTAACCAAAGCATCTCACCTACTCCATTAGCCATATATTCTGCCTCGGCATTGCTCCTTGCAACGACATTCTGTTTCTTACTTTGCCATGTGACCAAATTTCCCCAAATATAAGTACAATATCTTGACGTAAATCTTCTGTCAATAAATGATCCCGCCCAATTTGCATCAGTGTATGCCTCTATATTCTACTGTGTAGTCTTCTTAAAAAGCATACCTTTGTCTGGTGTACTTTTTAAGTATCTAAGAATCCGATATACAGCTTCAAGATACTTCTCGTAAGGTGAATGCATAAACTGGCTTACTAAACTCACTGTAAAAGCAATATCTGGTCGTGTATGTGATAAGTAAATCAACTTCCCTACCAACCTTTAATATTGAGTTGTATTCACCGGATCACCTTCCTTATCATCTCCAAGTTTTTAATTGGGATCAATTGGAGTGTCATCTGACCTACAACCACTGATCCCAATTTCCTTAAGGAGATCAAGAACATATTTTTGTTGGGAGACAAGAATCCCTTTCTTTGACTGAGTCACCTCCATGCCAAAGAAATACCTCAAAGGGCCTAAATCCTTGATCTCAAATGTTGATGAGAGGGAAACCTTCAATTTGTTCAACTCAAATACATCATCTCCTGTAAGAATTAATCATCTACATACACAATTAGTATAGCAATCTTTCCATTTTGTGAATGTCTAAAAAACATCGTATGATCACCTTGCCCTTGGATATACCCTTAATTCTTAACAAACTGAGTAAATTTCTTAAACCAGGCTTTTAGTGACTGTTTCAACCCGTACAAAGACTTTTTTAGTTTACACACTTTTGTGCCAAACTTTTCACTGAATCCTGAGGGTGTATCCATGTACACTTCTTCCTCAAAATCTCCATTGAGAAATGCATTTTTAATGTCCAACTGTTGCAGTGGCCAGTCAAAATTTGTAGCAAGTGACAAAAGAACTCTTATAGAGTTTAGCTTTGCTATTGGGGCGAATGTCTCCAAATAATCAATGCCATAGGTCTGAGTGAATCCTTTGGCTACCAGTTGTGCTTTATGCCTTTCTAAAGAGCCATCAAACTTATACTTAATAGTAAACACCCATTTACAACCTACAGTCGTCTTTCCTCTTGGCAGATCAACTAACTCCCACGTACCATTTTTTTCAAGAGCTTTCATCTCTTCGAAGACAGCCTCCTTCTACTCAGAAACTTTTAGAGCATCCTGTACAGTATTAAGAATCTCCATACAAGATAATTGTAAAGTAAAAGCACGAAAGACAGGTGAAAATTTTCATACGACACATATTTGGACAATGGTTGTTAGGTACAAGACCTCACACCCTTTCGGATAGTAATAAGAAGATTAGAATCATCAATATTAGAATTGGAACAAGACTCAAGTTCAGGATTAGTGAACTCAGAACTCAAAGATGAAGTAGGTTGGACATGAGGTGAAAGATCAATGAGAACATTACCTGGAGGGTTCACGGATTCTGGGCAGTGTAAAGGATTAGAGGACCTTTTCTTTTGAGTTGTCCTTTTTCGCGAGTAGACAATATCAAATAGTATTAATGCTGTAGCTTTTTTTTTTGTTTCCCCTTTGTTAGTAATTATTGAACCATGAACATCATGAGGTGGCATTGTAGGAAGACCAGCATTTTTAGTATCTAAAATACTTAACTTGCTTTCACGTTGTATAATAAAGGTTGGATTTTCAGGTTGAATAATCAAGGTTGGGAAAGAATCATTTGGTAAATCTATAGTTTGGAAAAAATCATGAAAACCCGAATCTTTATTTTAGTTCCCCCCTTGAAGATGAGGCGAGAAATAAGAATTTAATTCAAAAAATGTAACATTCATGGTAACAAACATTTTCTTTGAAATGGGTTCAAAACATTTATATCCTTTTTGATATGAAGCATAACCAACAAACACACATTTTGTAGCTCGAGGTTCAAGTTTCCCTCGATTATGACTATGAATATGAACAAATGCAATACATCCAAATATCTTTAATGGTAAAGAAGAAGAAAGTCTAGTTGTAGGAAAAAACTTATGAAAAACATCAAAAGGTGTTTTAAAGTTTAAAACCTTATTAGGCGTTCTATTTGTAAGGTATGCAGCAGTAAGTATAACTTCACCCCAAAGATATTTTGGTATTTGATTGGGAAAGAGTAATGCTCGAGCTATTTCCAAGAAGTGTTTATTTTTCTTTCAGCCAAACCATTTTGTTGTGGAGTGTTGATACAAGAGCTTTGATGAATTCCTTTGCCAAGAAAAAGTTGGCCCAAAAAATTTTTAAAATATTCTCGATCATTATCATTCCGCAATATTTAAATATTTTTCTGAAATTGTGTTTGTACCATGATATAAAAATTTTTCAAAATTGTTCCCACTTTAGATTTTTCCTTTATCAAATAAACCCAACTTAATCTTGTGTGATCATCAATAAAGGTCACAAACCATTTTTTACCAGAATATGTAGATGTTCTACATAGACCCCAAATATCACTATGGATCAAAGTAAATGGTGTGGTTGGTTTGTAAGGTTGGGGAGAAAAAGATGCACGATGATGTTTAGCAAATTGACAAATTTCACATTGAAAAGAAGATGGACTTTTATTAATAAATAAATTTTGAAACAAGTATTTTAAATACTGAAAGCTATGATGGCCTAACCTAAAATGCCATAACATAATATCATTATCTTTGGAGACAGAAATAGAATTCAAGCAAGTACTTTGACATCGTCTACTTAAGTCAAGTTCATCATCAAAATAATAGAGGCCATCTTTTTCCTTAGCACTGCCAATCATCCTCCCTGTGGTCAAATCCTAAAACTCACATAAGAAGAGTAAAAATTAGCTTGACACTAATGATTAGAAGTAATTTTGTTGATGGACAACAGATTGCAAGACAAATTGGGAACATGAAGAACATCGTGAAGGGTTATCAAAGAAGTGAGTTTAACAGTTTCAATCCTCGCAATTACCGAGAATGAACCATCTACAATTTTAACCTTTTTATTGCTTGCACAAGGACTATAAGAAGAAAACATTTTAGAACAACCAGTCATATGATCAGTTACACCAGAATCAATTATCCAAGAATGAACAGAATTAGGAATAACACCAAAAAAACGCAGTGACAATAGAGTTACCCTTTTGAACTAAAGAACAAGACGGAGTTAAGGACAATTTTGGAGATTGAAATAATTTATATAAGTGCTCTAATTGCTCCTTGGTAAAAGGAACTGCATTCGAGTTGGTAGAAGGCTCATGAGTCTCCTCAGTAGTGACTTGATAAGCACGACCATCACATTTGGATTTTGGCTTCCAATTTATTGGTTTACCATAGAGCTTCCAACATGTCTCTCTCGTATGCCACGGTTTTTCGCAATGATCGCACCATGACTTCTTACGCACATCATTGTCAGAATCACCACCTCTTGACACAAGAGCAGAACTCTTAGATTCAATGTTAAAACCAGGTTCAATGTTGTATAGCATGATTTTTCTCCTTGACTCCTCACGTCTAACCTCAGAAAATACTTCCCTAAGAGAAAGCAATGGCTTCCTTCCAAGAATACGACCTCGAACCTCATCCAAACTTCAATTAAGGCCAACTAAAAACATGTAAAGTCTATCGTTTTCCTCTTTTTTCTTGTGGTGAGCGTAGTCGTTCGGATTCTCTTAAACATCATCATAACACTGATCAAGTTCCTGCCATAATGTTATCAATTCATTGTAATAAGTGGTAACATCACGATCATTCTGCTTGGATTTCCAAAAATGAGTTTTTAACTCAAAAATTTGAGAAGAATTCTCTAGGTCTGAATAAAAATCTCAAACAGCCTCCCAGACATCTCGAGCAATAGGAAGAAATAGGTGAGGTTTTTCAATCGCAAATTTCATGAAATTGATGAGCCAACCAATAACAAGAGAATTTTCCGACTGCCATTTTTCCAGGTTTGGATCGCCATCAATAGGTTTGGAGATTTCTCCAATCAAGTGCCTAATTTTGCCTCTACCATCAATCGCCAATTTTATGGACTGAGCCCATTCGAGATAGTTGTGCCCATTGAGTTTTGTACCTATAAGAGAAAGGGCTGAATTTTGTGAATAATATTTAGCACGTACAGATGTGGAAGAAACAATAGGGTTGGTTTGAATAGTTTCAGAAGTACTAGAAGAACAAGAAGAGGCAGTAGAGTTTCTTTGAACGCCGGTCATCACCGACTAATACGACATCAATATTAGTAGAAGAATAAAGAAAAAGAGAACCTGGCTCTAATACCATGTAGGTTTTTAGGATGAAAACATCTTTACTATATTTTCTTTCATAAGAAACAAGTATAATACATATAGAAGAGAAAACCCCCACATAAAAATTCCACCAAATCAGGGAATCCTATAATTAATAAATCTCTAGGCTAGAAAATAGGAAACAGAAAGCTAATTAAATCTGTAATAATTAATTCAGATTTTGTTTCCTAACTTATTTCTTAAAAATCTGACATCTACAATAACTATTCTAACAGAGCTTCCTCGCTTAAAGAGCTAAGCATTACAGCACAATGTCCTTTCATGGATTATATTTCTCTATTAAAAAATAAAGCAATCATCAAAGGTGAAAAGTTTGTGCTTCTCTGAGGTAATATAGGTATGAGACATTAGAGGGTTTGCTGAAATATATACTTCAGGCATTTTTTCTTCATTTAAGAGAAAATGAACCCCGGGGGTCTGTTGGGCTGTTGATGCCTGATAAGTAATGGATAATTCTATATGGGATACTTGTTATTGGGCATAAACAGGTAGCACAAGGGCATCATCTTCACTGTGCTCAGCCTGTTGATCAAATGGATCTGTTTCTAGTTTAGGTTTAAATTCTATGATCACAAGATTTTGTAGGTACTGAGATATGGGATTTATGATAATTTGTGGTTGCTTATTTGTTGTGGCAGAAGAAGAAGTGGTTGTAGAGATGTTTGGTGGAATAGAAGGATTAGGAGTTAGGAAAGTTGATGAAGTGAAGGTTGGTGTGTTTGGCTATCTGAATTTTGCTCTTTGTGCTGCCCTTTCTAGTTCAAGTTGCTATTTCTGGTGAGTGAAAAAATCTATGTCGCCAAACATAGACTTGTAGGTTGTTTGAGCTGTAGGTAATGGCTGTGAAACCTTTGGAAGGAGTGAGGGAGATGGAGTAGAAGTGGACATGTAGTCAAAAGGTCCATAGAGGCATCATTGCTTTATTAATGCATCATTGCTTCCTTAGAGGCAAGTTGGGCTTTCAAATTATTCATTTCTCTTTGGTAGTGATCAAAAGATAGAGAGAGCTGAACATGCTACATGTTCATATGATGAAGCCTCTCAATGTGTCGTTTTAGCACCTCAATCGATGTTGCAAATTAGTGTTGTTCTTAAGTCAACTGAGCCTCAATTCTAGCTGTTGTAGCATCAATTTTCTGAAAGTAAGCATTCTTGACTACAAAATTATTGACTTGCCAGTTTAAAGCCACTTTTGCTTGTGAGAGAGGGACTAATTCCTTAGTGGCAGTTCGAGTTGTAGGCTTAATTTTCCATAAAAATCATTCTCTAATGACTAGATTTTCTACTGGACCAATTGTTGGAAACTGTGGTTGGGGTGGTTAATACTTGAAAGTTAGTGCAAGAAGTTGTTGTTAAAGAGGATTTAATGGATCATCCCATCTTATAGGTTTCAAAGGGACTAGATTTGAGGATGGCGCAGAATAGCGTACAATGAATTGATACCTTCCTGTGGATTTACTAAGAGTATCACATCCAGGGATACATTTCTTGTAAGTGTCATAGAATTCATTTGAAGTTCAAGGTTTAGGAAGGCGTCTTGGTTGACCATCTAGAAGATGTCTGGGACTTTTATAAGTTCTCCAGATAAGTTGGTAAGGATCTCTATTTTTAAGACAGGTGGGATATAGACATGTTGGATTTTCTAGATCATGAAGTGTTGAATACCAGATTGGGCTGCCGTCTTTAGTGAAGGTATAAACTTCTTGTGTGTTTGCGTTGATTCCAAATTATGTTGGAAATTAGACGTCTAAAGGTAGGATCTGTAAAAGAGATATGAGATGTAGTGGTGGCCAGAGTTGTATATTGACTTTCGTAGTTTGTTACCCACTTGGAAGGAATAAGCTCTTTGAGTTTTTCTTTAGAAATTTGTTTTAGAATATAGGTACAATTGGGGATGACCATCTAGAAGATGTCTGGGACTTTTATAAGTTCTCCAGATAAGTTGGTAAGGATCTCTATTTTTAAGACAGGTGGGATATAGACATGTTGGATTTTCTAGATCATGAAGTGTTGAATACCAGATTGGGCTGCCGTCTTTAGTGAAGGTATAAACTTCTTGTGTGTTTGCGTTGATTCCAAATTATGTTGGAAATTAGACGTCTAATTATCGAGCATATCTTTATTTTTCCACTATTTGTTCTTCTAAAGGTAGGATCTGTAGAAGAGATATGAGATGTAGTGGTGGCCAGAGTTGTATATTGACTTTCGTAGTTTGTTACCCACTTGAAAGGAATAAGCTCTTTGAGTTTTTCTTTAGAAATTTGTTTTAGGATATAGGTACAATTGGGGACTAGATTTGATTCTACATTGATGAAGATGGAATCGGCAGTTTGGTTTGGTAGAGCAATATCCATGGCATGATTCTGAACACAATAGATCAACTAGTAGTGTAAGGTTGCCATGTATATGGTAACATCGGGAACTACTCAGATGATTTGGACCTAGAGTTTTAAGAAAGAGGAGAGCTAAGTGTAACAGCCCACCCACCAAAGATATTGTCCGCTTTGAGCACACAGCCCATCACAGTTTTATTTTCAGGCTTTTTAACCTAAAACACGTCTACCGAGGGTTGGAGCCTTCTATCTTATATACCCAGTATCTCTCCCGTGCTTTGCCGCTGTGGGATTTGGCTAAGGTGTCACATACACCCCCCCTTTGGGACTCAGCGTCCTCGCTTAGGTTTGCTCCACCATCGTTCAAGAAGACACGCGGAGTTGGTTTAATACCAATTGTAATAGCCCAGCCCACTATAGATATTATCCGCTTTGGGCACACAGCCCGTCACAGTTTTGTTTTCAGGCTTTTCAACCCAAAACGCGTCTATCGGGGGTTGGAGCCTTTTATCTTATATACCCAGCATCTCTCCCGTGTTTTGCCGATGTGGGATTTGCCTAAAGTGTCACATATAAATCTACTTACAGAGGTGAGACATGTCTCTATGTGGTTATGTATTGACTATCGACAACTGAATTCAATCACAATCAAGAATAAGTATCCTCTTCATAGGATCGATAACCTTTTTGACCAATTGCAAGGTGCAACAGTTTTCTCTAACATTGACCTATTTTCTGGATATCACCAGTTGAAGATCAAGAAAGAAGATGTGCCGAAGACAGCTTTTCGCATGCGATATGGACATTATGAATTTATAGTCATGCCGTTTGAGTTGACTAATGCACCTACAGCATTTATGGATTTAATGAATTGCGTCTTTCAGCCTTATCTTAACCAATTTGTTATTGTATTCATTGATGACATATTGGTTTATTCTAAGAGTAGGGAGGAGCATAAGAAGCATTTGAGAGTTATTCTTCAAACCCGTTCGAGAGAATAAGCTTTATGCAAAATTTAAAAAGTGCCAGTTTTGGCTTAATCAAGTAGTATTTTTGAGGCATGTGGTTTCTAAAGATGGCATTTTTGTTGATCCTGCCAAAGGTCGAAGCAGTAGTTAACTGGCCAAAACCTATTAATGTTACAGAGGTGAGAAGTTTTCTAGTCCTAACTGGTTATTACCGACGATTTATACTGGGATTTTCCAATTTGTCAGTTCCTTTGACTCAATTAACAAAGAAGAATGCAAAGTTCAAGTGGAGTAAGAAATGTGAAAAGAGTTTTCAAGAGTTGAAGAACAAATTAATTTCTGCCCCAATTTTGACTATTCCTTCTTGTGGTGATGGGTATGTCATTTATAATGATGCTTCTATGAAGGGATTGGGCTGTGTGCTAATGCAACATGGTAAAGGAGTAGCTTACGCCTCTAGACAGTTAAAGAGTTATGAACAGAATTATCCGACACATGATTTGGAGTTAGCAGCGGTGGTTTTTGCTTTAAAGATTTGGAGACATTATCTCTACAGAGAAACTTGTGAAATCTACACCGACCACAAGAGTTTAAAATATCTATTCACTCAGAAGGAATTGAATTTAAGGCAACGGAGATAGCTAGAGCTAGTGAAAGATTATAATTATACAATTAATTATCATCCTGGCAAGGTAAACGTGGTAGCAGATGCACTTAGCAGGAAGTCTTCAGGGAGTTTAGCATGTCTGACCACCACTCAATCACTTATACTCGAGGATCTGAGGAAGTTGAATATTGAAGTTATGAAGCATGGAGAAGCTGGTCTCTTAACTTATTTGAGGGTTCAACCAACTTTGATTGACAATATTAAAGCGGCTTAGAAGGATGATCCACAACTTATCAAAATCAGCAACATGATAAAGAAAGGCGGTCAATCAGAGTTCAGGTTAGATGATCACAGTATCTTGTGGTTAGGAAAAAGACTATGTATACCAGCTAATGAAGAATTAAAGAAAGAAGTTATGAAAGAAGCTCATGATTCAATATTTTCTGTACATCCAGGTAGTACTAAGATGTATAGAGATTTGAAATTTATAGTTTTGATAGATTAGATTATTTGATTTTAAAAGTTAAATTTTAGATTTTGAAATTAGGATTTACGGTTTTGATTAGCTTATCTTATTTTTAAAGTTGAATTTTTGGGTTATCACTTTTTGAATTTGAAAGCTAATTTTTGGCTATAAATAGGTGCAAAAATCTCACTGCACACCATAAGTTTTACTTTACAAATTCACTAGATACTCTTTAAAAAGTTTTCTCTCTAAGTTCTACATCTTTTTAAGGTTTGATAGAAAAAAGTCCCTAAAAGCATAGTTAATCCGGGAAGTGGGTGACTTATTGCTGAGCATAGAGGAATTTTATTGACTTATAATTGTTTTAAGGTAAGTAGATTTATATGTGACACCTTAGGCAAATCCCACATCAGCAAAATACGGGAGAGATGCTGGGTATATAAGATAAAAGGCTCCAACCCCCGGTAGACGCGTTTTAAGTTGAAAAGCCTGAAAACAAAACCGTGACGGGCTGTGTGCCCAAAGTGAACAATATCTATAGTGGGCTGGGCTATTACAATTGGTATTAAACCAACTCCGCGTGTCCTCTTGAACGATGGTGGGGCAAACCTCAGCGAGGACGCTAAGTCCTAAAGGGGGGGTGTATGTGACACCTTAGGTGAATCCCACATCGGCAAAGCACGGGAGAGATGCTGGGTATATAAGATAGAAGGCTCCAACCCCCGGTAGACACGTTTTGGGTTGAAAAGCCTGAAAATAAAACTGTACGGGCTATGTGCCCAAAGCGGATAATATCTATATTGGGCTGGGCTGTTACACTAAGGGTCATCAGCAAGCATGTTGAAATTGAGGAATATAGTGACCATCACTGATCCTGCATTGAGAGGTGTTTGAACTATACCAATACAATCGTGCTCATAATTTAGAAATTTTGTGTCGACGAGAGTTATCCTGAAGGTAACGAGGAGACCTTTTTTGGCATGGTATGTTAGAGCAAATCGTATTCCACTAAAATAGATGTGAGTGAATCCTTCTGTGAGCCATAAAAAATCAAGAATTCTGTGATGTCTATTTGGACAAATTGTTCTGCCCGTGTTGCTAGTAGTTTATGGGCGTTGAAATGGTTACATTGAACATATTCTTTAATTTTTTGTTGTGAGGGGTGAACAAAGATTTTTATGGTGTCTGCAAAAGAGAAAAGAGAATTTTTATATACATGATAACGGTTTAAAGAAGGAAGTTTGTTTACAGTTAGGGGTGACAATTTTGGACCCGACCCACGAACCCGACAAAAAAATTTAATGACACGATTATTATTCGGATGATCGGGTTGTGTCAATCCGTCAACCTGTTTAGTGATACGATTATTATTCAGATAATCGGATCTTATTAACCTATCAGTCCATTTAATAACACGGTTACTATTTTACCCATTTAATGCACGATTATAATATTCAAATAATCATGTCGTATTAACCCATCAACCTATTTAATGACACGGTTACTATTTTAAAAAAGTTTGTGATTTTTTAATTTAGATTATGGTGCCTTATATGTTACATTATTTTAGTTCCCTTTGTATTATAATGCTAAATTATTTTTAATAGCTTTAAATGTATTTATTTTTAACTTAATGCTAAAATTAATAGTTAATGGTAAATACAACAAAATTAAAATATTTTTAACTTAATATTTCATAACAAATAATTTATAATTTCTTATGATATTTTATTCAATAATAATTTAAATAAAGTTTATATATATAACAATTGAACTAAATATAGTCATATAAAGAAAATAAAGTTATTTAATAATAAAAATTTCTCCAAATAAAAATAGTCATATAGTTCCTCTACTATAAAGTATAAATGGGAGTTCATTTAAAAAAAAAGTAAAGATAAATTCATCGATTAATAATTTTCATTTTAATAAATTTTTGATATAATCTTAATTAATTTTGTATACCTAATTTATATCATTAAAAAATTATTGTAAACTAACTATTATAACATAATTTGGATATTTGTACACCTACCATAATTTTAGTTTATTGCATAACAATTTATTGTTTGTCATTTATAATTTAATAATGGCATGTAATTTTCTTAATTTAATTATCTAATACTTATTTAATTTCCAAACTAAAGTGTATCATTTAATTCTCAAATGAAGTGTATCAACATAAATAGTTAAGGCATATTGCTCTATATAATATAGTTAATTTTTATTATAAATTAATAACTGGAGGCTAATAACTTTAACAAAAAAGTAAAAATAAATTAACTAAATTAATACTCTTTATTTTGATAAAATTTTGACATAATCTTAACTAATTTATAATAAAAAAAACTTATTATAAATTAAGTCTATTGTAACATAATTCAAATATTTGCATATCTATTGTAATTTAAGTTTATAAATAAATAATTTATATTTTGTGAATTGATAAATGATTATAAAGGTGATGTACCAGTCAATTAACATGTTATTTTTCTAAAATTTTCAAATTTAATTGCTAATACTTATTAATTAATAATATTAGTATATGACTATTACATTGATATGAGTGTAAAAATTAATAACTATTTAATATGTTATAAAAATTAATAATTGTATCTAGATAGTTATGTTAAATATTTTAATAAAATAAAAAATAATATAATATAAATTCACTTATATCAAATAGCCCCTAAATATAATGCCCAAATTGTCATATATGTATAAAATGTAACAAATACGTTATTTTTAATATCTTAAGAATGTAAATGTAACAATACAAATTAAAAGTTAAAACCCTAAATAATGTACATACTGAAGCCTGAAGAGCGAAAGTTAGAAACCTCTCTTTATTTTGCACTCCAAGCCGCCGCAACCACAACATCTCAAATTTTCAATTAACTCCATATCTTCAATCACCGAAAGCTATATTTTGCCGTCATCTATTAAAAAATCACTCTTCGATATGTATTCTTTCTTGATTTTATTACAGTTTATAATTTATTGGGAAAAAAATATAATTACAAATAATGATTTATATTTTCTGTCTTTATAATTTATTGGCAAAAAATAAAATTGATGCTTAATCATGTGGCTCTGGCATTACTGTTGTTGACGGTTTTTAGTAATTTGCATGGCATCTGAATCAACCTCTTTTATTATAGCTATTATTTTCTTTGGAGAAGTTGAGATAGTATATATTAAAGCATCAACTCAGTAGTGTAAAATAACCTTGAAGATTTCATCCATTAATGTTTGATGTTAAGCGTGACTACAACCTACAATTTGATCTGCAGACTTTACCTTACACTGCTTATCCTTGCTTTTAAATCTTTATATCCAATCATGTATGTATAAGCTTTCGGTTAGAAAGATAAAATCAATCATGTATGTATAAGCTTTCTAACTCCTGATTTGTTTTAGTTCAAACAGATTTATAAGTACATACACATTAGAACGTAAACACATGTTGATATTGTAGCCTTTTCATATTCTTTAAATTTGGCTATATTACTAACTATTTGTTATTTTTATCTACAGATGGATTCAAATCTGTGGAGACTTATTCAGCTTCAATTCCTAATATTGAAGCTTTTTTAGGGGGACAAGAAGTAGATTTAAATGAGTTGGAAGAAGATCGTGGCATAGATGATGATTCATCGCAAAAGAGTGGAAAACGCAAAAGGAAAGTAACATCAAAAGTTTGGATCATGTTTATCAAGTTGCATATGAAGATAAAAATTTAAGATCCATGTGCAAGCTATATGGAGAAACATACTTGTATGATAGCACCTATGGGACAGGTAACATGATTAAGCATATGAGCAAATGTCTTAACTTGTCACGTCCACACGATCCTCATCAAATGCTCCTAGCTCATAATACATGATTTATCTCTTTAATTTGTTGAATATGTTGGCATAAGAAGAGTGCTTGAATATTTGCAACCTGAAGTACAAAGTATATCTAGGAATACTGCAAAAGCAAATGTGTTGAAAAAATATAGTAAAAAAGGTAGGATAAAAAATATGTTAGAGGAGATTCAAGGTAGAATTTGTTTGACATCTGATTTGTGGACATCCATAACCACTAATGGCTACATGTCTCTCATTACACATTATGTTGATAAAAATTGGATTTTGCAAAAAAAGTTGTTGAAGTTTAGCTTAATATCACCTCCACATAAAGGGGTTTCTTTGGCTGAAAAATTTTTATCTTTGTTGTGTGATTGGGGTATTAAGAAAAAAATATTCCCAATAACATTAGATAATTGCTTCTGCTAATGATTCTTTTGTTGATTTGTTGAAATCCCAATTGAGGCTTAGGAGAGCACTTGTGGCTAATGGAGATTTTTTTCATATTCGTTGTTGTGCTCATATCATTAATTTAATAGTTCAAGATGGGTTGAAAGCAATAGAGGGAGAACTATATAAAGTTCAAGAGAGTGTGAAATATGTGAAAGGATCACAAGGAAGAAAAAAAAAAGTTTATGGAATGTGTTAAATAATTTTCTTTAGATAATAAAAAATGTTTGAGACAAGATATTCCTATAAGATGGAATTCCACCTACCTTATGCTTGAGAGTGTACTCTATTACAAAAGTATATTTTATCACTTACAATTGAGTGATTCTAATTATAAGTTTTGTCCTTCAAAACCAGAGTGGGATACTTTGGAAAATATTAGTAATTTTTTGGTGTTGTTTTATGAAATTACTTGCATATTTTCTAGGTCAACATATCGTACTTCCAATTTGTATTTTCCTAAGGTGTTTGCAGCCTATGTGACATTAAAGGAATACTCAGTAAGTGAAGATGTATACTTGAAAGAAATGAGGAAGAAGATGTTGACCAAATTTTTGAAGTATTCCTCTGACTTTTGTACAATATTGGCATTATCAGTCATTTTGGATCCTTGAGTGGGCATATAAAAAGATTTATGGTCATGATTCGATGGAATTCAATAATGTTCGAGACAAATTGTTTTCTTTGTTTAATGAATATGTGGTTAATTTGGGAGCATGTTTTTCTATGACTACATCTTCGATGCAAGCTGGTGGTGGGTGTTCAAGTGGAAAATCCAATGTCAAAGGCAAAGGAAAACTAGAATCATGCCTTGAGGTAAATTTTATATCTTTTTTAGTTCTCAAATTGTAATATGCTTTACTATTTTTACCTTCAATATATATTAATATTGCTGAAGTGTTATGTATTAATATATAATGTAATTTAAATTTTATGTATTCCTCCCCTAGATGATTTACTTTATATATATATATATATATATTTATATGTATATATTCATTGTGGATTTGTGGTAAATATTCTTGATTGTGTTAATTTGCTACAAGAATTGGTGAATATTTTTAAACTGTTATTTTTATTTTTAGTATAAATTCTTATTGGAATAATATTTTTTAAATATCATAAGAGTTTGATATTTTGGAAAGTATGGATATGGATGCTTCTACCCAAAATACACAATTGGAGTTATATTTGGATGAACCACGTGTTGAACAAATTGTTGATTTGGATGTTTTATCATTTTGAAAAGGGAATGAATTTCGTTATCTTCAACTCTCTTCAATGCATAGGGACATCTTAACTATTCATATATCAACAGTTGCATTTGAATCGACGTTTAGTGTTGGTGGTCGAGTTCTTGATCAATTTCTGAGTGCCCTTAAGCCAGAGACAGTAGAAGCGATAATTTGCTTAAGAGATTGGGTTTATGGAGAGCACGGTAATCTTTGTGATATTTTTCATAATCTTAGAATTTATTTTTTGTTTTTTACTTTTTAACATTTTTAATTTAACAGGTTCTTCATTATTTTTATTCTTATTATTTGTATTTTTTTAGTTGATGTAACAAATTCACGTGTCAAAATGGAGGATCTCACTGAGAATATAATTAATTTGTTAATTCATTATGCTCTTACTGCTCAATCAGAAGAAAGTGTTACTTTGAATAATAATTGACAGGTTTGATCATGATCATTTAATATTTTTCACTATTTTAAGTTTATATTTTTGCCAAACTTACTATTTACATATTATTTTTAGGTATTTTGGCTACTACTACTAGTGCTCTTCATGTTCTTCCTTAACTCATTTGAAAGGATGACAAAGTGCAATGTTGTAGTATTTTAATTTTGATGGTTTTATAACTTTTGTTTGACTTTGATGTAAAAAATAAGAGATTATTTTATTTTGATATTTTTATGATGATTATTGTATTTTGATGGTTTTTGGGCTTGTTAGTGAATTGCTTGAAATGTGTTTTGTTGAGTTATGATTTATTTTATTTATGTTGATTATTGTATTTTGATGCTTTTTGGACTTGTTGGTGAATTGCTTGAAATGTGTTTTGTTGAGTTATATTTTATTTTATTTCTTGGATAGATGGTATATTATTTTTTAACTATTTTAATTGATAAAATTACAATTAAAAGAATAATTTTTATAATTTATTTATGTAAACAGGTTAACAGGTCACATAAATGAGTAAACGAGTAAACAGGTAATAAACAGGTTGTGTTGATTCGATAACTTGATTACCCGATTAATAAACAGATAAACAGGTAAACGGGTAAACGGGTAAACGGATCGTGTTGTGTCACTCGTTTACTAAAAGAATTGTGTTCCTATTAAAAACTCTAGACACGATTAATAAATGGGTAATGTTCGGATTGAATATTTTAGACACGATTAACTTTTGAACACGATATGAACATAACTCAATTACACGAATTGCCATCCTTATTTATAGGGGTGGATTTAGAATTAAGAAAATATTCTATTTCATAAAGATTGGAAACTTTATAAGCCCAAGTTTTCCTAAAGGAATTCGAAGAAAAAAATGAAGAGAGAGAAGATTAAGATCTACAAAGTGAAGAAATAGATCTAATACAAAGAGTAGATTTGGATCGGGAAAGCATCATGATATTCACTTCCTTCTCTAAAAAAAACTGTAAAACAAAATTATAAAATTTAAAGTGTTTTATTAACAAAAGAAACTGAAATCATAAAAAGATTGATCTGTTCTGATTTGGAAGATTAGACTAAGCCGCAATCACAAAGCATATTAGGATTAAGTTTTTTGAAAAAATGTATGACTTTGATACTAAATAGGGGAGGGAAGATTGGCCTTGATAAACAAAGTATTCCGCCAACTACTGCACTTCACCCTTTTCGCAACTTACAAACGATATACTCTTATGTTTATCAGGAGAAATCTTCCAAAACTTTTGACATCTGAGAACAAAACCAAAAACTATGAAACTCAAAGATTCTTAAGTTGTCTCTGTAGTGAATAAAACACTTAAATAAAATAAGTTTGCTAGGAGTTTTAAGAAGAGAAGGAAGAAGGAGGTTATTTAGGCTTTCATGGAGAGAACTTTAAGTAAACTTAATTTTTATTTCTCTTCCAATCTTATCTTACAAAACAAAGTTAAGCCCTTTATATAGGGCAAATAAGGGAAGCGCAAACATAAGCACTTGCGTTACAAGACTCTTAATAATTCAAACAAACGATAATTAAAAAAAAAAGTAAAAGATACACTTAAGCAAACTCAATAAAGCACACTTTTACAATAATCAAAGAAAAAACATAATAATCACATAGGACTCTAATCACTATCTGACATGTTTTGTTGCTCAAGGAAATCTCTTTTTAAGTGGTGTGGATTTGTTTTTGAAATAATTCTTCCTCGAGTTCATCGAGACCTTTGAATCCAGTATGAGATCTTGAGAATCTTGAAAATAAGATGGCAGTTGTTTCGGTAGTCCAAAGCTAAGTGACGCATTTAAGGTTGGCTCTTCACGTGTTTTAGCATGTGAGGTAGTGCCTTTATCAAAATTAGAGTAGAAATTCTTTTTTGCATAAGTGTTCTCTCTTTCGTGTCTTTCAGGAATATTTTTCATAGTACAGTTTGGGAGAATGGGAGTCAGATTTTTTACGAAATACACATATTCTTTTCTAAGATCTTGTGTTGAAATTTTATATATTCCATCGGATGTTGTTGAGATAATCTTACCAAACTGCAAGGAAATAATTCATACTCTTTATATTGGGGGAAGTAATTAAGACATTTGTTGGCCATAAGAACTCCAAAGCATTTAAGGACTAATATAATGTGCTTTTTAGATTGATTAGCTCTAATATTCTTTTTCTCTAGGAAGACTATTTGAAGAGTTGATGCCATTCATCCATTGATTTCAACCATCTTAGAAACATGACCAGTCTTCTACTGGGTGAATCGAGACTTGGTTGAATATAGGTATTTGTGGACTAATGTTGCTATTAAAACCACATAAATATGTCAGATACATGGAATTCAATCCCAATATGGTATTTATGTAGTAAATACCATAGGAATCAAAGGGAGTGAACTGTAAAAAAGTCCTTGTGGATACACTTAATCTGGAAAATGTGCATCAAAGGATAAGAGGGATGAACTGTTTTTAGTCTTCTGAGAGCATGGGGTCCTTAATGTCTAAGGACTTGAACTCTATAGTACTGCCATTGTGATTTCAATTATTGGGACTGGTAGCAGAGCATATCTGATATTAACTTTGTAACTTCTAAAGGTCTAATATCTAGAACGTCTTGTTTTATCCAGTTATCAATATTGGATGAAACATATTAATAGCAAGAATGAGAAGTTGAGAAGGGCAGTGTAATAGGATTTTTGCCTTGAATTTTTTTGGTCTAGAGAGCATATCTGTAAGAATGTTTTCACAGTCTTTTATATGCGAAACCGTGAAGGAAATACTCTGAAAATCATGTTGCCCACCTAAACAATTACCTGTTTAGAACTTGTCGTTATTTAAACTGTAGTATCTTTGGGAAGCTTGATATATCCATCTCTATTGTGAAATGATAGTTGATGAGAGGAAATTGGAATTTCTTAATCACTCTTTTGACGGCTAAAATTTCCTTTAAAGTAGAGTGATAGTGGATTTCTGATTTGGAGAATGCACTGCTTTTGTATCCACAAATTGTTCTTGTTTTGTCTTGTTCTTTTAAAAAAACCACTGCCTAAAAGAGATAATTGGCATTTGTCTGCAACATTCTTCTTCCTAAAGAAGGAATCTGAAGTAGCAGTAGTTGTTGTGCTAGTTGTTTTATTTTTTGTACAGCTGTCGTCTATTCTGTACTCCATAGCGGGACATCTTTCTTTAGCATGAGCTGGAGTAGTTTGATTATTGCAGTTACAACTAGCTTTAGGATAAATTCCGCTATATAATTAATTACTCTTAAGAATTGTTGAGTTTGCTTCTTGAAGTTTTCATCAGGGAATTCTAGGAGCTATTTTGCAATGTGTGGTTGGAACTTATATTTTCCATATAAGATTTGCATTCCCAAAAACTTTATCTTATCGGAGAAGAAAATGAGTTTATTCGGAAAGAATATTATTCCATACTGTAACAGTAACTCATGGAATTGCTCAAGGTGCCTTAGGGGAGAAAACTCGTCTTGCAAAAAGACTCATAGATCATCTGTGTCGATAAATATGTCGTTGGCCAATAGGGCAAAGATTTTCACCAATGTTTTTAATTCAAAAGACATAACGGTCCACTAATAATGGTGATCTGGGATACAAAATGCCATTTTGAACTGTTCTTTTGGCTTGACTTATAATTACCAAAAATTTACTTTAAAATCAAATTTGGAGAAAATGTTGGCCCGAGTAAAATTGGTAACAAAAACTTATCTATTAGGAATTAGAAATTGATCATCCATTAAAAATAAATTTAACGGACGATAATTAATTACTAATTGCATTAAAAGGTAATAATAAGTAAGCTTGTTATTTGTAAATAGAAGAATTGCCAACCTATTAATTTTTGTACATTTAACGAAAATGACCAACACTTGGGGTGAATTTTCGATAATAACTACTATTTAAAATGTTTTTAAAAAATTACTATCTCAAATTTTTTTGGATCAAAATATTCTTATGTGAATGTGTTTGGTGGTTATTTTCTAAAAAATTTTTATGAGAGTATTTTAGTTCAAAGTGATCATTTTTGTAATATATATTATATGGTGGTCATTTAAAAAAACTAATAACCAATATTGATTACTGTTATAAATTCCCCTTAATTTTTTTTACTAGGTGTATTTTTTTTAAAAATAAAAATTATACAGATAATGTGCAAATTAGTCTAATAATTTTGAATTTATTAATACCTACACAAAAATAATTTCTCTCCCTCCAAAAGTAAAATTCTCGGTTTATTTATTTTAATATATAATAATCCAAAATGAAAATAATTGAAAAATTTACAATAGTGACCACTGTTCACCAGGATTTTTAAAAATGATCAACATATAAAAATAATTACAAAAATGACCACCTCTTAATTTTTCGAACAAAATTACCCCTGTCACTATTTACAATAAAAGTTTTCAAATCAATTTGGGGACCACCGAAACCCTAATTTCTGTTTGTGCACGAAACTAACAACGTAAGGGAAAGTTCAATCGGCGATCATTGACCGGACGATTAACAACGGCGGTAAAGGCTGAAAAATCTGATCACTTTCACGTTGACGGCAGTAAACTTGGCCTAATATTCGTTCGCATTTCGACAACAGAGACAATTTGGGTAACTAAGCTAGGAGTTTTGGAAAATTTCTTTGCATTTCATGTGGATTTATGGATGATTTTGGATGAATTTGCATGGGTTAGTGATTTATTCATCAATTTGTTAGAATTAATCCCAAAAACTCGAACTATTGTGTGTCGTTGGCGATATAATTAACCAAATTTTATTTTGATTATTGTGATACAAACTCTTTTAATTCTATCCATGATGTGATGAAAAATGAGTGGCAAATGCATGAGGATTATGTGATGTTGATGGAAGTGGAGCTAAAGTTGAAGACTGAGGGTGAGCGATGGTTTCGATCACAAATGCATATGCGAACGTTTGGTAGTCGTGATCAAAACTGTCGAAAGAACATGATCAAAATTGAGGAAATTACGTGATCGAAACTACAGTTTCGATCATGTTCTTTTGGTTTTAAATTATGTGTTTTTGATGAAATTTGTGTGATGTTGATAATTGAGGTTGATTATTGAAGTAGATTGGATAGTTTCGATCATATATATATATTGGTGGAAGTGAGAAATATGTGATCGAAATTGTGAAAATTATGTGATCGAAAGTATACATTCTCACATAATTTTCGATGTTTCTATCACGTTATATTTTTTTTTAGGGTTTTCATACAGAGTTTCAGTTTCGATTATAAATAGGAGTTTTGATTAAATTTAGTAGTACTTTCGATCACATAAAAAGTATAATAAGTTTCGATCACGAAGTGTTTTGAATATGATCGAAAGTGTTGTTTTGATTTTTCCAGAAACTTGTCAGCTGTTTATGGCTTTCGTATACATTAGGGTTGTACTTTCGATCATGATTTGTGTGATTGAAACATCAATTTTGATTTTTCCAGTTTGCAGTTTTTCTTTTCTATATTTGAATTGCAGTTTATGTTTGCATTATTTGTATATATTTGTTCACTAACATATGTAGCTTTTTTGTTGTTGAGGTAAAAATGGTTGTTACCGTGACAAGAGAGTTAAAAATCCAGAAGGCCGAACATTTTCTGGCTGTTGTAATCTCGTTGTCAAAGGAACGGGTCTTAAAGACAGTGCAAAAGAAGCTAACCTCAACACAATAAGAGTTGTTTACGCAGACATGTTTTGGTCATTTGTTGGACATAGAAAACGTCCAATTTTCAGGCAACCTTGTGCATAATATGCTACTACACGAGGTGGTTATAGAGAGAGCAGAGAAGGAGATGTGGTTTCTAGTGAAGTGCAATACCATACATTTCTCACATATTGAGTTCAGGTTGACAACAGAGTTGATTTTAGGGTCATATCCAACTAATGCAAATGGGTCTACATGGTTGAGGGACATGTACTTTGGTGGGAAAGTCAGCATGGAACTAAAGGATATGGAAAAAGCATACAACGCAATAGATTTTAAACTGATAGATGACATAGACGCAGTGAAGTTGTCATTGTATGTGTTGATGGACCTGTTTCTACTTGGCCGGGGCCAACGGTATCACACCGATATGTGGATACTGCAAATGGTGGACAACATAGAGCAGTTCAATCAATTTTCCTAGGGGTCTGTTGTATGGACATACACCTTTCGTTCATTGAGTAAGGCAATAAGTCAACAGTTGGCCACATACAAGGTTAAACAATCTCATAAGCGAAAGAAATAACTGAAGCACGTCAATCGATACAATCTTTGCGGGTTTCCGTATGCATTCCAGGTACTTGAGTGTTCACTTCAATATTTAAGTGTGTTATATTTTAATTTAACTGTACATTATCATGTTACTAAGATGACATTTTTTTTTATGTGGATTTGGATGTACGAGATTATCTTCACTGCTGGGTCTGAGTTAGGGACACGCATCAATTCCCACCTTCCTTGTATATCAAGATAGGTCGTGGCAAGAAAGAACGTCTGCAACGAGGACATGAAGTCGTACATTTTCAATGATAGATCAGTACAATTCAATAATATATTGTCTTTCATATTTTTGATTTGTTAACTTTGATATGTTGTATTTTGTAATAAAATTTGCTATCCTTATAATGACCAGCCCCTGTCCATCATTCGTACAATGGAAGTCTCTTCGACAGAGCATTTTTTGCCGTATGGTCGAGTTTTATATTTCGATGCCGCATATGGCAGTGAATATGCCGGCACTGTTCTCCCTGATCATGTGGACAGTGATGAGTCAGCCTTATCGCTAAGGACACCACCGGTAAGCCTAAAATACTAAGTAATTAATTTATAATTTTTTGAGTTAAACTTCTACTAATATTTATATACTATACTATCTTCTTACAGAGAGGCGACGAGCAATGAGGATCCATCACCCTCCATTCCTCCAAGTCCGAGGAAAAGTAGAAGAAAGGTGAATTTTGTGGAAAGTTTAGTTTCGACAAATGAAAATCATCAATTTTATATGACTATTAACATAGTTGCCTAACAATCTGAACTTTCTTTTGGCAGTGAGCCCGTCCCTCCGTTGTGTCCAAGGAGGTTCCTCAGCATGATAACCCAGAAGAGTCTCCAACAGACCATAATACATTTCCCGACAAGTCGCACCCGGACCCCGACATACGTACATCGACTGTCGTTATCCCAGAACAATCAGATCGTCTATTGGTCATTGAATAGCAGGTTCGAGATCTACGTACTAATTTCCAAGCCTATTCAAAAAAAGCAAGAAGATATGTGGTGTCCGCAAGAGGAAATACTACGGTGTCAAGAGGAGCTATTGCATCAGCAGGATGAGACTTTGACAGTGCTAGTCAGAGAATTGAGTAGTCGAACTGCATCTGAGTCGCCACAGGATCCTCAGGTGTGATTTTTGGTTGATTTGTAGGGTTGTTTATGGCAATATAGACGCTATATATTAGACATTATCGAAACAGATTATTGTAGTTGTCACGTTTTTCCATTGTTTAGGTCTCCAAAGATGTACTGTCTACGTAATACTGTTATTGAAATTGCCCCAACGACATTGAGTTTTATTTAATTGCTTTTGTGTTGTTGAGAATGTTCATGACACAAGAAACTGCATTTGCGAAATTTTCTATGGTTACAGGTTCATCACGTAGGTGAGGATAATGTGCGTATTGTCGAAGCGCCTACAGATGTTAAAGTCTGTTGCTCACTTTCTCAGCCTCAACCGCCTGCACAAAACAACATGAGTCGATACGGTCGGGAGTACAAGAGAGCCGTAGGCCAGCGAACCCCATATACAAACCTATTTAAACGACAGCGCAAATCTCGAACTCAGGCGGTGCTGAGGGAATGGCCACAATACTCTTTAGAGTATGCTGTAGATCCGACTTGTCCAGTTTTAGCAGACTTATATGCAGAGTTCCTAAAGTGGATGGCTACTCAAAAGGTATTCATTGAGACTCACACTGTTACAATAAATGTCGCATGGCTCAGGATAGTGGCGAATAAGGGACAGTGTTTGAGAATATTGTATGTTCCAATATCTATCATTTTATTCATTTTATTTTATTTTTGATTCTATCCGTGATGTTTATCCTAACCTCTTTGATACGTTGCATCATATGAATGAGTATATGCAGCTGCTTGTTCACAGGCAAAGGGCATGTTTGCAGTAGGTGCCGCAACGTTGGACAGTTGTATCCACACATTTGTTCGTAAGTTTGACACTTTAAATTTTTTTGTAGACTTACTGTTATATTATATAATTGACAATTCGAATAATAATTACTCGAAATTTTGTGACAGACATCGTTACAAGCCGCTTGGGACGGGTATTTGAAAGGCGAGTTAGAGTTGGATGCTTTTTACCCATCGACAAATCTTGAGTCACATGTGGAGGGTAAACACAGTGTTGTCCATCGTGCATGGTGGACAGTGGATGAGATTTATATGCCGACCTGTATCAATTTTTCGCATTGGGTAGCATGTGCAATCCATCTACGTAGGCGTCAGATTATAGTGTACGACTTTTGTCCATCCGCACATTCCGAATAGATGTTGGTTGAGGTCATGCGGCCGATGTCTGAGCTATTCCCTTACTTGCTCGATGATGCAGGTTTTTATAACATCAGGACTGAGTTCGAGTTTTTCGAAGAGCCATTTTTAGTAGTACGGTCTATTGATGGAATCCCAAAGCAGCAGGTGTCCGGTGACTGTAGAGTGTTCACCTGTATGTATATACACTATTTAGATTTAAATAGACCCCTTGACTTAATGCCAGTAGATGGGGACTTTTTTAGAAAGAGAATAGTCGTAGAGTTATGGAAGGACATTTTGTTGTAGGTGATCATTATATTTGTATATGTTTGTATAGATTGTATATAACAATTTTAATTAAATGTATTATATCTCATTATTGAAATTCTTTTTTTTACATATGTCATTGTTTATTTGCCGGCAATTCATGACCACTAATGGATAAAGGAAAAACATCAAAATTTCAAGTTTCAGTACGTTCAAAATTATGTTAGCTATATATATGATGATGTTCGAAGGTTATTGAGATTGTCTTCAAGAACGGAAGATTCTGAAAAAATCGAAAGTATAGTTTAGATCACATACAAAAATAATACGTGTTCAAAACTGTACTTTCGATCACTTGCTAAATACCGTGATCAAAAGTACAGTTTCGAGCATATATTATTTTTGCACTTGATCGAAACTATACTTTCGATTTTTCTAAAATCTCTCGTTCGCAAAGATAAGGAAAAAAAGCAAATCAAAGTTACTCTAAATTGAACAACATGGACGCAGTTTCAATTAAGGAAAATTATTTATTAAATAGATAAAGTTATCTTAAACAATGCATAACTCCAAATTCAAAGCAATAAACATTCATACAACTTCTTAAGGAACTGAGTTCATTTGTTGCAGCATAAAAATCTAGCATCGTAACAAATGTTGAAAAAATTAATGTACAAGTAATAACACAAATTTTACTCGTTTGGGTGAAGTGGAATCGGATTTTTGCAAGTTGTGCAGTTGTGCCCGAGTTGATGACAGCGTGAACACATACGCTGGATAACATCTTCTCCAATAGAAGGAATTCTTTATTTTCTTGGTCGACTGATAGTAGGATGTTGCCTTGACAGCTTCAAAGTGATTTCTCGTACATCAAGTAGAATCACCCAATCTACATTATTTCCAATGGGTGAATAAACTCTGCATATGAATTCAACCATGCGTTAATGGTGTAAAAGTGTGCACACAGTGAATTATGTGACAAACGGATGTGGCGACATACTGCAAGAGCGTGAGCGCACCGGAGTTTTGATAGATCAAAGCGTCTGCAACTGCAAGTCTTATGTTGCAAATGTACGACCTCAACTATGCTCTGGTGTTTAATCTCAAACTCGTGCCGTGACACTGGTTCCACGGTTATGGGTCGAGACAACTCTTTCTATTCATCAACAACAGCATGGGCCGCTGGAGTAAGGAAAGCATCTCTGCTAGTAGCCTGCTCCCTACGCTCGTAAAACCACCGTTGTACAGTAGATCTTATGTGATCAGCCAATAAAGTGATTGGAAGTGAGCGTGCATGTCTTAACAATGAATTCATACTTTCTGCGATGTTGGTAATTAGCAAGTTATACTTCCAAGGAAAATATGCTCTTGCCCATCTATGCAGTCAAACCTCATTTTCTAAATAATCTACTGCTAGTGGATGCATCACCCTAAGATTTTGTATATACCCATTACACTTTGTTACCCGATATGCCTTAGTAGCATGAAAGTAAACGGCCATGAATGTCTTAGTTTTTTGAGTACGCATCTTGTACTTGGCCTTCACATTCCTAGAAATATGATAAGAACAAAATCCATGGGCTGCATTGGGGAACATGATCGCAATCCCTTTCTCAATACTACTGTGTCAATCAGATATGAAAACCAAATTCTAAATCAAGCCGATTGCTCGTCGAAATTTTAGGAAAAAGCATTCCCACGAGGCGTCATTCACAGAATTAGCAACACCAAACGCCAGGGGATAAATTTTGTTATTTCCATCTAGTGAGGCAGCTACAAATAATGACCTACGATAAGTTCCCTTCAAGAAAGTTCTATCAACTACAATAACCGGTTGAATTGTGGTGCGAAATCCCCGAATACATTATCCCAATGACATAAAAAAGTACAAGAAGTAATCGTCGGAATCTTTTTCAATTGACGTCACTGTATCCGGATTTTTTTCCTTCAACACGTGACAATACCAGGGAAGTCCCTTAAATGACTCTGAAAGATCGCCAGTTACAAGTTTTAAGGTACGTTCTTTATTACGCCATCACTTCATGTACGATAGTCGTACCCCATAATCAGCCTGAACATCATCACGAATATTTTGGGGAGTGTAACTTCAAGTGCAGTCTTTAAATTTATCCTTAATTAGTTCTCCAATTAGATGCAAGCTTGCTCAGCGATGGCCATCTTAGAGCTCTTCATTCTGACAACTGTGAACTAAGTTCATTTTTGTCACTCAAAAATATGTATTACAATTGGTATTGGTCACACAAATTCTCCATTGACATCTTTCAACAAGGCACTTTGCCTCAAACCGATCCCTAATTGAGTTGTAAACCCTAAATTGAAAATGGTTCCTTAATGCAAGCAAGCCTAACCTATCTTGAAGTGCTTACTTCGTATTGAATATCTGCCCAACTGAAACATCACTTGATCCAGTTTTCGAGAGTGCATCACTTGGCATAATTTCTAATGGTGGAACTGGAGGCAACCACCGAATAAATTGATTTTCAGACAAAGGAATTGTCATTGAGCAATTCCTCTGAGTGGGACCGTTACAGCCATCATCTTATGGCTCACTTTCTTCATCAGCAACATTTCTTCCTTGTTCACTGCGCTGAGAGATGTCAGGTCCAAAAATGTCTGCCTCGGCATCATGGTAATCATTTTGATGTGCATTGTTGTTCTAGGGAGGAGAATCTCCTCCATCAAGGGTGGTCACATCATTAAAAAAGTTTACGGGTCGGTGTTGGAGGCTTGGAGGCATCTCTGGAACTTGACTTTGCCGAAAGTATCGATCTACAAACCCTTGCACAGTGTACTCGAACTGATTGTTACATTGGGCCTAGGTTCTGACTGCAGGAACAACATCATTAACTTGATTGCTTCGACTGGAAGACATAAATTGTGTTGCCATTACAGGAATTGCATAAGGCGAAAAATCAATGGGAACTTCTGCATTGTCCACACAATCCAAGGTAATATATAATGGGCAATATCCCCTTTGGCTGGCTATATAAGGACTATTGACCAACATGAATGCTCAAAAGTCTAGTTCGGTTGTGATATCCTCTGGCATAAAACCCACCCTTGATTGTGTACACACCGAATATTTAGTTTTTGTCTTTATGATAAATTCAGAAGGATTAATTTTAAATGTCTTATACAAAATCTTCATAAAATTATGATATGTTATTGATCGATCAACAAAAAATCCTCTCATTCTGCCACCGATATATTCTTCGCCGCCGTTCAGTGTCCGTTCCCAACAGCCATCATTGATAGTAACAATCGTTATTGACTCAGTCATGCCTACACTAAATCAAAATATTGTGTCACAAAACTAAATCCAAATATTCTTATAAATGATAACATATAGATTATTTGCAGAACTGAACAAATCTTCTGATATCTATTAATTTCTCTGTGCTCGAAACTTACTTTCGATTTCTCTCCTACGTGATCGAAAATCTCGCACAGGTCGTCTTTTTCCTCATTTTTCACTCGTTTTCCATTTAACCATCACACCAAACACACTCAATGTTTTGAAGACACACTTGTTTTCTTGATTTCTTTCATTACATTCACTGATTCTACACAAATACTTAAAATAAGTGTTAGTGTTATATATATTTTATTTTCTATTATAAACTATTTTTCAGATACGCACCTGATTCTCTCCCTCTGTAAATAAGTGATTTTTTTTCAAATCAAATGAAATTGATCTAAAAAATAATAAATCCAAGTAAACTACTTAACAAGCTCGAATGAAAATGATAGACAGTAGATAAAGTTAAAGAAGAAAAGAAGAAAAAGAAAGATGAGATCGAAACGCAGTTTAATTTGGGTGATAAGGGTAATTTTGTTCGAAAAATTAAAAGTTGGTCATTTTTGTAATATTTTTTATACGTTGGTCATTTTGAAAATCCTGAGTGAACAGTGTTCAGTGTTGCAAATTTCCCAAATAATTTTAGTCCACGATAAGTACCACCAAGGTCTGTGTTGGCTCGGCGGTCATCAGAAACGGCAAACCCTCTCTAAAACCCCCCGGCTCACGCACAATCAGTAGGGCGCAGCGCACGGTAAGAGCAAACGACAACCGTCTAAACTTTAACCATCTGCCTCTTGCTAAAACACGCCGATGCTAGTAAATCACCCGGAAATTATCCCAGCGATGCTTATCCTAAACACCTGCGCTCCCGCTTTTCCTTTCATTGAATTTTCCCGCCGTACAAACAACTGTTTGGCGCCATTTTCGAGTCTTAGACTCTCTATGCAGAAGCGCGCTGGAGCCAGGACTCCAGTTTTTGTTTCTAGAGTACAGAAATTGCAGAGCGATGTCGATATAGATGTCGAAGATGAAGAAGATGATACGACGTCGCAGGAAGGATTTAGGGGCGGAGGGAGAGGGGGAGAAGGAGGTAAAGACTATGATAAAGACCCCGAATTTGCGGAAATTTTGGGGAGTTGTCTAGACGACCCGCAAAAAGCACGGTCCAAAGTGAGTTTCTCTTCTTCTTGCCCATTAATTGTACCCTTAGCTTAAGCAAATTGACGGAGATAATGTACATATTCTTTTTTCTTTTTAAGATGGAAGATAGATTGAAGAAAAAAAGAGACAAAATATTACATACAAAGACGGGTTCTGGGACGCCTATGAAAGTGACCTTCAACAAGTAAGTTCATACTGCTTGTCTATGTAGTTATTCTGTTGTTAGTATTAATTATCACTTGTATTGAAAAAATAGAAGCATTATATGTGCTCTTTCTTTGTCAATGCTTTTAGTTGTGAATCTATACAATTTGAATGGCAAATTATTCACCGAAATTGTGGATTCTGATGCATGTCATTATTTGAAATTCTGCCATGTGAACCGAGTTAAGGATTAAATGTTCTGCTTTCTTGTTGAAAGTATTTTACAGAAAGAAGTGAGCGAGGCAATATTAGTTTCTCAATTATTGATTATGCTAATTAAATGATATGATGAAAGCACCCATTGTAGGCCTGAATGAACACCATGTCTTGAGGGTAATCAAATAAATTTGAACGGAAGGCTCAGAGAACTCAAAATTGAAATTCTCATCAGTTTCAATGTACTTGTGAGTTTATTAATCCTCTTAGCAAGGTTGAGGGAGGCATTTGAACTTCTTATTGCATATACACATGTTGAGTGCTGAGTAATTGAAGATCAAACTTGGGTTTATATAGTACCATCTGAGCTTCAGAGACTTCTTAGATTGTAGAAATCTGTGACTTGTGTACATGCATTGGAGGATGTGCATTGAAAGATTTAGCTTCTGTCATCTGGTAAGTGCTCAAACCATGGAAAGCAACTATTCATCCACCTTGGTGGCCTTCAATTATTATTATTATCAATCCATGCATGAGAGTTCCAAATAGGCTTTGCGCTTTCTATGAACTTATCTTAAAATGTATTTACTCCTAATCTGATGCATGGTTCATGTAAAACATAGATTCAAAGAAACCACATAACCTGTGCATCCGTATTCTGTATAGTTGTTCTTACTAGTTTCCAAGTCTATAATGCTGAATATTTTATCTTAAAATGTATTTACTCCTAATCTGATGCATTTTCCATGTCAAACATAGATTCAAAGAAACCACATGGCTTGTGCATCTGAATTTTGTATAGTCGTTCTTACTTGTTTACAAGTTTATACTGCTGAATACCTTCTAATGCATAATGCAGATATAATTAGGAAAAAATCATTCAGTACATCTAACAAGAATTTGACACATTGCTACATGCTCACATCTATGTTTGACTGATTTCTTCCCTTGTTATCCTATTCTGAATTTCCTAGAGCAAATCACTCCTGGAGTCAACTCCTCATAACTTCTCTATGATTTAGATTATTTGCGGTTGCAAGGCTGGTTTTGTAGCACGATAAGGCCAAGGATATGCTTAATTTCTATTGTTTGATTACTTTTTTTATTTTATTTTATGGGGAAGCATTTTGTCAATATTACTGTTTTGCTAACATACCAACCTGCATTGCCAGATTTGATTTCTCAAACTCATACATATGGTTTGAATTCTACAATGCTCCTTTGGAGAAAGACATTACCTTAATTTGTTATGTAAGTAGTGCTTCTTCAACTTATGAATATTTTATCATAATTGTAATTCGAAACTTATTACTGGAAGAAAATGAGAGTTTTAGATGATATGGCTTGTTTAAACTTTGCAGGCAATTCAAGCATGGCATATCATTGGGCGTCTTGGTGGATGCAATTCCATGAATATGCAAGTAAAATGTCTTCAATTGTTTAAACAGCCTTGATGGAACTTTTCATACCATAAGTCTCTTGTAAATTGCTAACAACTACATGCAAGTTTTGTTGCTCGGAAAATGAATGAACACTATGAACTATTTGGTGGTTTCAATAGTTTTCTGGATATGTGAATTTTCAAATGCAGAAATTCTACAAACTGTATAAATCAGATGTTTTCTGCTTGTTGATGTTGCTTGATTGATATTTATTTCTGAGCTATGGTTTATCTGTCCTTGCAGTTGTCACAATCTCCTATGGATAAGAGACCAAGTTATGATGCTATTTCTGGAGCAAATGTGACACCAACCACATTTTACAATATTGGGGATCTTGAGATTCAAGACAACTTGGCGCGTATATGGTATGGATTGACTGGATGCTTGTAAATGCTGCCAAGTGTCTTCTTTTCTTTTAGGAATAGATGATTTGAAGCCTCTTGCTAATAAATATTATTAAAACTTGAAATAGGGTGGATATCGGGACCACTGAAGCATTGCTTCTGGATGTTTTCATTAATGCATTCACACAGATAAGCTCCGAGTAAGCTCCCACATCTTTGTTTCTCTTGCTAATATGTTATAATTTATCTAAATCTGCTGTCAAATCAATTGTGTGGCTTCCGTGCATGAACTTTTGAAACTACTGCAAATGGAACATGTCTTCTCAACAAGCATTCTTAGAGGATAATAAAATACAGACTGCCTTGTGCATTGTGCCAATGGACTTGCTGTAATTGCAGCCATTTAGTAGGATAGTTATGTGAAAACAACTCCAATAACTGGGATTTGCATTCTTCAATTTATGTGTTTTTAGCTTTGTAAGTTATCTTGGCCTTTTGTGCTATATCCTATATGTTTCTGATTTTTTTTTTTTTTTTTTTTTTTGTTTATTGAGGTTCATCACCCTGGTCCCTAGTCAGTGGATTTGCAGCTTTCTATTTTAAATGTATCTACTGAGACTTAACACATTTAACTTAAAACTTTTACAGCTTTGTTGGAATTAAGCAACTGGTGTTTGGTGGGTCTGAATTTGAGAATTGGAAGGAGAACTTGACATCAGAAGATGCAGGTTGCAGTGTTCACAAGATTTAGACTTCTTTCCTTGCATGCAGGAGAGAATCTGAAATTCAAGTTCCTGTATTTTCTTTAACAATAATATGTACATATGGAGAGACAGAATCAAGTGCTGAGATTGGTAAAAAAATTGTGTGAAGATTGTATTGGCTTTTGGTGATAATTTAGTATTTTTTCCACTAGAATTGTGTGCAAGGATTTATAATTTGAACAAATAGTTGAAAAGAGGACATCGAGATTATAACCCCATTTTTCTTCCTGCTTTTATTTGATCAAGGTAGCCCTTATTGAATCTGAAAAAAAAATGCGTAAAATGGCTGATCTAAATTTATCCAATGATGTATTAAGGTGGTTTGTTAGAAGGGGAGAACTAGAATATTTATGCTCCCACCTTTTCCAGGGATGACAATTGTCTTTTCTTTAGTTATTGGAGATTCTGAGGAGCAAGGGCTCAGCTCTTACTTTCCAAGACCTAGAGCCAGAAGCAACTTTGTTTCTGAATTGTATTAGAAAATATAATGCTGATAGCTCGATTCACGTTTTTTTCCCTCGCTACTGAACTGCGACCGTATACTTTTTAGAGAGAGAGAGAGAGAGAGAGAATTGAAGCATGGCTACTTCAAAACTTACAAAGTGAGTTGCAACAGTTCCATTAAAGAATGTTATCGGTACAGCCATATTAAACTTTATACAGGGACCAGCACGTTATCTACCTTTTGACGTAACGTACAATATTCTCATTTCTAATGATATGCCATTTATGAGCAAACTAGTAGATATGGCCTCGAAACACTACGAAACAAAGCACGATGTTTTACACCATATTACCCACAGGGAAATAGTCGAGTTAAAACCAATAATAAGACGCCACTAAATATTCTCATCATTGTTTTGAAGGTAACAGTGTGAAGCATCAGTATTTTTAAGTCATTCCACGTCTTGAAGTATTCACTTCTTTATTAGTTGATAAAAGTCCCGTTATCATCAAGTTGATTTTATATGACCAGCGAAAGCCACAGATGATTTGCCATGCATCATAGTTGTGTATACAACTCTTTCATTATAGCCTTTCTTGCAGGGTTGTTATATAAAGTCCATTTGCTGGAAAGTACACAAATTAGTTGGGAACTGATGATGTGATTTACTGTTTGTAATAGGAAATTGAAGTAATTGTAGTCAAGTAGATTCCAAAATCTCTGGATGTGAAATCCATTGCAGTATAAGCACGCAGCTAGAAGTTACATCTTTGTGGAATTTCACCACCACTAAGTTACGAAAAATGCAGCGGGACAGCACAGTGCAAGTGCCACACTGCCGAAAATCACGAAATGAGAGCCCAAATTACCACGAGTTTAAAAGACTTATCACTTGATACTGCAAAACGTTTTGCAGTCCTACACATATGAGTTCCAATTTGGTTTTCATTATCTATACAATGAGCTAAACAAGACTATTACTATTGCAGTAGAGGAGGTAATAAGGGATGCTGGTGCATTGTAAGAGCTGCTGGGAAAGAAACTCAGTTGTTTACCGGGAATAATTCAAGCAACAATTTTCACTGTGCAGTTCCGTGCAACTCATGCTCATATAGTTCTGCACATACACAAGGCCTTCCAACATTATAGCTGAAATTGCTACCAGAAATTGCAAAATTTTTAACCAAGAAAAAAATGGGAAAAGGAGATGAATCATAGGATGGAAAAAGCTTGTAAATGATCATATTAAGTGGGAGTACGGTTACTCCTTCTAAACATAGGCTAGAAGAGTACAGCTTAGTCATTTACAGACAAGTCTATAGTTTCATCTCAACCTACAGCTGGGCATCGGAAGACATAATTTTCCGACAGATACAAGAACTGCAATGTGTTAGCCTCAATGCAGAGACACCTTCTCTGCAATTAACTTGATCTCTTTGATCCTTTCATCCACCAACTGCTGCAGCTGCTCTTCTTGTTTTGTTTGATTTCCATCCATCTGGACACTACTAGGTTCACCATCATGTGATCTGAACATAACAAACGACATCTCTTGATCATAATTGCTAGGGACATCAATCACCCGCTTCCCAGCAGTCCCTGAATCTCTTCCTAAGATATCCTCCCTCACACGATTAGAAATGATTGCAGTATAATCTCCCATGTACTTGTCAATTGGATCAAGGCCAAGATATATTAAAATCTCCCAACATTGAAGAAACTGTTTCTTGTTGATTTTTAAAGTTTTCCTGACATCCTCTACCGCACTGGCAGGTGGCACAAAACGAGGAGCATAGATTTTCTTTGATAGTTTCCCTTGTTTCAGATGCAAAACAGCTGAACTAATTGCATGCTGGATTGGCTCAAAGGCAAGCAGGTGTTGTATGTCAACACAAGTGCGAACATGCTGGAAGGAATCTAATGGCTCTTCAACTGTAAAGTCGTGAACATTTTCAGCAATTGCAACATTGCTGAGCACCTCTACAAGGTAACTGCCATAACCCTTGCGTTGGTAAGTAGGCAATATCAAAATCTGTCATCAAAGAAATCACTAATTCATGACATAGCATAAAGAGTGACATATATTAGCACATAATTCTCTGACTGCTTTTATGAAGAAAAACCAAATTATCTTTTCGTTCTGTTTATCCCCAACAGAAACAATAAGCATAAGAGAGATGAACCTGACTGAGTCGCATGCGGGTACTATCAGGGTAATGATAAAAGCGATAGACTGCTGTAAAACCAAGCAGTCTATGTTGAATGTCTCCTCGCCGATCAATTTTCTGAATCAGTAGATATAACTCCCATCTTGGATCAGTAACATCAATAGGGTTGCTTCCTAATTCAGATGATAATGCTAATTAGAAATTCTTGAATTTCAGACAGCAACAAGAATATGCAACAAACATTGCTTTGATAGGCCTTGGCAGATGAGAGATTTACCATCAACAAGAAGAAGAATAAGAGGTATTAAACGACTGTATAGGTGTCCAGTTGCCATACTGCCCACCATCATACGAACAACCTGACCAACACAAAGAACACGTCAGTTGACAGCACCCATTTGTAAACAAATAATGCCTACAAATGAACATGCTGGGAGTAGAAGAAACACAAACAGGAAAATTATTTATTTCACGATTTTAGTGATGTCCTAAAATAACCATGACAAGGATTCAGAAGACAACATGGTGTGTTTATAACTCCAGTAAATCAGTTTTAAAAAAAGAGTAATCTGACCTTTTCCACAGACCACAGGAATATAAATGATCATTATCAGTTGAACATGGCTACACCTAGCCGACATATAAGCCACCGTGGTATGGACTTGATATTCACCACGAAAATCCACACTTCAGTAACCCCAACCACTCTCCCGAAATATCCATTGATAATAATAATAATTGAAGACAAAACCTTTCAGAATCTCCCTCTAAAGTGATGATGCTGGATGCAGCAGAAACTTATCACAAACTAGCAACTGCAATATATATAAACAGCTGTTCTCCCAAATGCTATCAATTCCAGTACTTCATTTGAAACTTCAGTGAAAGGAACAAGGCCACTAATTTCTACACACAGAAAAACTTGGCATTTACAGGGACAAGTATGACTATGAACCAATGATTTTCCCAAAATACCATAAGAAAGAACAAAAAGTTAACAACATCCACAATCAAGTGTAAATGAAAACTTCAGGATAGAAGCTATCATATTTTTTATATATACAGAAATAACAAAAGCTTAACATGTAACAATCACCTCCAAATCAGAAGCGGGTGCTTTTAAATTTTTATTAGAATGACTAACATGTCCATTGGAGACCTTGTGTTGCAATAACTCCCCACTTGATACAGCAGATCTGAAACAGCAATAGAAAGGAAACCAAAACTTCGCTAATCAAAAACCAGAGCAACGATATTGAATTGGCATATGAATAATTGATCTGCAAGACCAAGATGAGCAAAGATCCCCATTATACATTACCTAACAAAATCTTTCTCTGTTGAAAATGTCCGAAGGAACTCATCCTTATTCTCAACCAGAGTTTCAGCAAAAATCCTCTGCAAAAATCACCAGTTAAACAAAAGACCCCGAGGATATCAACAATCAACAACAAGGTTTTAGAAGGTAGCCAGCATATACCTGAAGAGCAGATTTCAGATCTGTAATTCCTTTGCCCCTCTAACAACAGAAGAACAAAAACAATCATTAAAATACCATAAAAAGACAAAAGCCAAAAGCAAACCCCACTAAATCAGATTTCAACATAATACGTGGAGTTACACCAATCCAAATTCCACTTGGGCAAGGCTGGATTTTAGTACTTACATCAGATGTGCTCTGACACTTGATATCAGCAAATGCATGAAATGATATACTGCTAATCCAGATGGTTATCTGCGCCAAAAAATTAAAAAGGACAAAATCTGTTAAAAAGAAATTATTTCTTAGAAATCAAACACTTAGTTGAAGCTTCCATTTCATGTGGACATAAATTACCTTCAAACCTTGGTAACCATATATTTTCCCATCTTCATCAAAAAAGCTATTCAAGTCAACTGGATCAATTGAGAAACTGTCCGAAACACCCACTTCCTCTTTGCTAGACACTAGGATACCCGCAATCATAAAGATGAATTCCGAATCAAAATTAAGTAAATGAAAATATCTAATATCCAGAATATGGAAAAAAAATGCAGTGACAAAACAGCGTAACGCTTTCTTCATAAGCAGTTCATGCTGAGAACCAAGCATAACAAACTGTACGGTGGTTTAGAGCCACTACACAACAGATTCCAAAAGTTCAAAAACATTCAGTAAATACATTGACTGGATGCATAGTTTCCATCCACATACAATTCCTAGGTCATAAACTATGATTTTTTTTTTTTCACCCTATACAACTAATCCAGATAAATTAGAGACAGATTATGCCAACACCTCACTAACATCAATGGCTAAATTTCAAGACACCACAGGATTAAATAATTAAGCTCGTCTACAAATGCCTAGTAACCATGTCTTCTAGATTGTACTAACTATTCCAACGGACCAATTCTACCAAATTTGGAAAAAGAGATAATGATAATCACTTTAAACTAAACAGCATACCGGCATACCTTAATTTGATATTACCTAAGAGAAATTAAGAAATATCAACTCGACTTATCTAAACAATTACATAATAACCAGGCATTCAAATATTGAATTCCAGAAATTCCCCAACATTTAGAGAAAAACGGCTTCTATAGGAACGACGCACGTCGAAAGTTCCGGACAGAACGAAAAGGAATAGAAATAAAAATAAAAGAACGAAATAAATAGGTTTCACCAAATACACTTGATCAAAATAAAACCATACCCAAATAAATTTTAATGCACTCATTAGCCTCAACTCCAGCATCTGCACCACAAAATGCGAGCCAGTAAGCTAACCCAGAAAGCAATTTATGTAAAAACGGAAAGATTCATTGCGAAACAATAGAAGCAGAATCTCAGCTGCAGAGACTCACCGAGGTCGGCGAATCCGACCCGCCTTCGCTTCTTAGGTTCGGTGACGGGATCGGCAGAAGTTTGTTGCTTTTGGCCCATTTTTCAGGTGAGTTAGGGTTTAGCAAAGCGGGAAATAACAGAAACCAAGAGCGGGAAATTGTAGCGTACAAACGGGGGTAATTTGGTGCTTATATATAGAGCGAGTGAAGTTGGAAAGGCAGGGTGCTACAGCTAGACGTGCATGTCACGTGAGTTAGTACGGTCTGGCGCCAAGTTATGGGCCAAACAGCCTGGCAATTCTGGCCCATCAAGATTTCTTGCTCGAGAGATCCCAGACGGCCCATACGTTTCGGTCAACTCGGCTAAGGCAAATTGTACCATAGATAGACAATTACGTAAAAATGATCGCTCGGCTGGTTATAACTTATAGTTACTCGTGAGAAAAATCACCCAGGACATTGTTCCTTGGAACTAGAATAAACAAGGAGTACAAGTTGCTTACGAAATTTTATATACCTTCGAAGTATTCTATCAACATATAATGATACATACAAAATTTACTTTATTAAAATTAACACCCTAATCTATTCTATGTAACAAACAGCATAATAATTTAAGAAAACTTAATGTAACCTTTGCAAGTAAAAATTAGTAGTGTAGTGTTATTAACATCTAGTTTCGCACAATGTTCTTGATTAACAGGGAAAACCCGGTACGGCCGTCCTCAACACCCTAAAGGCTATACAGACAATATATGGCTTGCAGTTGATGGGGATTGTAAATTTGATTTTGCAGAAGGCTTTTCCATTGAGTATTGACATAATCTGAGGTTATTTAAAATCGAATTCAATGCAAAAGAAAACAGTTATTATGTCAGAAAAATAGCACACATTCTCATATAACAAAATAAAAGTGCCAATTCAAATTGAAACAAAATTTAAGTTAAAAAAACTAGATTTTACCCTCTTCCCAGTGTAGCAAAGGGGGATAATACCTCCAATACCATAAGAAATTAAACATAAATGACAAAATGGTCTCCTTAACACTTTTAAGAACTAAAACAAAAACCATATGAATAATAAAAACGTCCATCTTTTCCTCCTAAAATTCACTTCCTAACAGGGACCTTCACAGCCTGCCTGTTTCTCTTTTTGACACCAGATTTGGCAACCTTAAGGCTCCTGTGAACAACACTGAGTCTTGCTAGGGCTGCCTTCTTCAAATCTGGCCTGTAGTAATTATCAGCAACCTGAAAACAGTGGCAACAGAGAAAGGTCAACATCCAAAATCAATGCAGGTAAGGCAACAAAATTAACCTACTTTCAAGTGCATAAAACTCAAAAGCATTCTTGACGCCACAAACAAACAGTGAATAATGCTATACACAATAAAATACACTACATTTAATTCACAAGTTAGTCATTTCTGGACTCCAAGAAATAGAAGAGATAAATTAAAAGTAAAGGCAATTCTCCACCCAGAAGATAGTACTAACATAACTAGAAAAACAATCGTTCTAAGTAAATCAAGGAAGTTTAGATAAGTTATACCTTAGAATTAGCTGACTCATGACTCAATCATACAAAGACAACCAATTAAAGTAGTAGCAGACAAGATTTTTAAAATAAAAAAGCTTATTAGTTGACAATGGAAGCTCAGAAGCCAAGCGTAACAAGTATATTTCATTGAAGATCCACTGCAAGAGGGGTCTTCTGACATGTTAGCTTTTCATCACAGCTAAATGATCATTTTGGCAGTAACCAAAAGAATACCAAGGCAGCAGCTCTATGGAAAAGGAAACTAAAAAAGCCAAAAGCAACCACCATATACATTGTGTATAACATTTCCAACTAGTTCAAAGACAACACGCCTGTGATTAGTTTATTAAAACTAGTACTACACTTCATCAACACTCTTGAAAATTCACTGGCAGAAAGGCAAATTAAACAATTAAAAAGCTTTAGAAAAACATTAATGCCAGAAAATCAAAGTCAAAGGAAATATCTCAACTCTTTCCAGCAGCAGAAAATTCTATTACATTATCACTCAACTCACGCACATATGGAATAACCCAACACTTAAAAAGTACACATACTTAAAGAGCGGATCAAGGACAACCACATCAAGCAATAGAAAAATATACATAACTAATTAAGAAGAATGAAGCAAAAAAACAAATGAATTAATTAGTTACCTGATTGACAACAGCCTTTGCCATCCTAGGGAATTCCTTCCTCATGGCGGACTTGTGAAACAAGCTGGCGGGCTTGTTCTGCTTCTTGGTCTTTGTGGTTGCCAACACCACAGACAGATCCTTACCTCCTGGCTGAATAGTCACCGTCTTTTTATTTGCCAACCCTAAGTTACCATTTTATATTAAACAATCATTATTAAAATCCAAAAGGAGAAAAGAATCTCTCTCAAACTTTGCTAAGTTAGGTCCTAGAGGGATGCGGGTAAGCTTACCAGAGTGTTTGAAGGAGTTAAGGTTGCAAAGGTTGTTGCTTTCCTTGCTGAACTGGACGCCGGCGTTGCCTCTGCCGAATTGTTTCACCAAGAAGCAGTTGTTCTTCTTGACGATCTCCCAAATCAACTGACCTGGAACTGTCGCCATTGGTGCCTTACCTCTGATGCTCTGCCGAACAAAACTAAAAATCAATCCTTTTATGAAGAAAATGGGGATAAATAATATCCAATTAAAACGAGAAAGATGAAACCACCGTCCAAGTGAGAGATCGAGGCTTACGATGGATAAGCGCGATAGAAGGATGGAGGGTTTAGGGCTGCCGAGACCGTGGTGTGAGGTGATTTGCGGTACTTATATACATGCTCAAAACCCTAATTACAACTTGGCATCAAATTTTAGATATGCAGTTCAGTGTCGTTTTTACTTTCACTAAATAAAAAAACTTGGAATGGAACATTGTCGTGGGCGTTTGGTCTAGTGGTATAATTCTCGTTTTGGGTGCGAGAGGTCCCGAGTTCGATTCTTGGAACGCCCCCTTTTAGTTTACAAGTATTTTACTAATTTATCCGTGACAAAATAATTGATCTACATCTGAAGGTATATTTCTTATTCGAAAGAATAAGAAGTATGATACTATTTTATGATTCTCAACTTTTTTAAAAAATGTAATTAAACATTACAAGATTGCATCTTAGGAACTTGAAATTTTACAATACAAATGCAAATTCATTCCGGTAACAGAAGCGTTATTGCTACAAACAAGTTGACAAATTTACATTACCATGTTTATTTTGATCAACTGTACTGTACGTAAGGGTACAACCAGTAAATATATACAAGTACGCTAGCATACCAACCCCTTTCAGGTTGTTATTTATTTTTAACTTCCCCTATATTCCTTTCCCCACTCTCTGGAAATATACAGGACTAACGAGAAAAATGCAAATCTGGGTTCAGGACAAGGGTCTATAATGACGAGCTATAAAAAGACCACCCATATATTAACTTCAGTTATAGGAGGTGAGACAATTCGGCACTCATCCTATACACTGAGGTTCTCCAAGCATTCGAATATTATCATGGACCCGTAATTGATTGGTGTCTCCAGCTGCCTGCTAGTCTGCCAATTTTAGCATAATATAACCTTATTCTAAATATTTGGGTTTGCTGAAAAACCTTAAATCCTATTATACTGAAATTCCTGAATTGCTCTCCAGGAAGTAACATAGAAAAGAGCTGTAACTGAAAAGGCTCATTTATTTTCTCCTCATACAATGGAGTTGCCAATGTACACCTTGAGACGAGTCTGCTACTGATCAGATGCCAACAGAGACCCAAGTTACTCTACTCCTTTCCACATTCCCCATCGCCATCTAACTCTTGGATGATCAACTGTACACCTTGAGACAAGTTTGCTACTGATACCAGAATCTACTTCCCGGTGGATAAGCAGGGCCATGTCAGACAAATTGGGGCATTTATTCAAGACACAGAATATGAAGGACAGTGTAGCATCAATATCATCTACCACCAAATGTGCACTGATTTCTTTCAGCTCTTTCATCACAGCCATCCTTTCTAGACCTTCTTGGCGAAAGTGGTTCTCTGCTTCTGACCAAGCCCTGGGGCCCAAAGTAATAGAGCTCACATTTGGAAATATATTGAACAATGTCCCCAGGTCAAATCTTGTCATTTCAGTAGGCTCAGTCGATTTTATTGCTTCCACCTTTAGCTTCTTTATTGTATGACCAAAAGGAACAATATTGATGAGGCTATAAAGACTTGAAGATTCAAGCTGAAGGTTCTTCAAATTTTGAAACTCTTTAATTCTAACCTCATTTGCTTTCTCCAGCGAAAGATGGAAATCATACAACAAAGGAGTTTCAAGAACAAGGGATTTTGGTTTAATACACTTCAGTTCGAGTTTCATTAGGTTAGGTGCATATATAGCAAGAGAAAGTGGTGCATTTGAGATTGTCCACAGACAGTTCTTAAGGTGCAAAAGATGAATCTTTGGTTGCTTAAGTCCTCCAACACCTATCAAATTAAGAACTTGCAGACAAGGAAAGCAGTTGTTGACATTCTTTAGGTCCTCATCTTCAAGTCTTATAAATTCCAACGTCAATTTGGTGAGCATGGGCATTGGATTGAGACCATCCACTGATAGCCATGCATTTCTCAACTCTAGTTCAATAAGCCTATGGCCTGCAAATATAAATAACAATTCTCCTGATATAAGATCATAATATGAAATCAAAAAGAAATTACCTTTGAAGCAATAGAAGATAAAACAGAGGCTTTGCTAAATATTGGGTAAAAAAATTTCATGAGGCATAGCCCAAAGGAAAATAAGTTAAATTTCTGTTTCCTCTGTCCTTTTCCATTTAATGACTTTCTCATAAAACACCCCGGGTGCCAACAAATACACTAGTTAAGCAGATGATAAAGACAAATCAATTTTATTTTTGCCAAGAATGATCCATTAATTCCCTGAAAATCACCCTACAATCATCCTCTTTTGGTTCAAAAACAACTTCACTATGTTCAACAACTTAACAAGACAGTTGCCTGCCTCTTTAAGTAGCCATTACAGCTCCCAGAACATCCTCAAAAATGAACAACATTCCTGTCTTAGTTTCTAGTTTATTTAAGGCAATATACCATGCCACCACCTGCTCAGCTAACCATAAGCTAATTAAACATTAAAAAAAAAAAATCTGTTCAATTGCTAACTTGTAAAGGCTTTCGTGGATTTCAATACAAAAAAGATCAGTCACAATAGCAAAAGCAAAAACAAAAGCAAAAAATAATAACAACACTTACAAAACAAAAAAGAACAAATTATAAAACTCACAGTAAGAAGAAATCAATGCCAAAACGTCGGACTTTCTCCAACAAGACTGAATCCAGAAATCCGAAATCGATAAAAACCTCAGCTCTCCACATACCCTAGGCAACCAATCCTTAACAAATCCGACATCGGTCAAGCACAGATCATCACGCTCGTCCTCAAGATCATCGTAGAAGATTTCTCCTAAAGACTTGTCAACGCCGATTGAAACTGACTCGAGCTTCCTAGAATTGCGCACGAGGCTGTAGAAAATCGCCTTGAACGGCGTGACACGGTGCGCGGTCCCTGGGGAGCGAGATTTTTGGTAGCGAGACAGGGTGCATAGGAGGTTGATAGATGGCACTTCTCTAGACAGAGAATTCAAGGTTTTGGAGACGACTCGGCAGCGAGCGAGATCGGCGGAATCCCTGAGTCGACTCAAGATATCGAGAATCAGAGATTGTGGTAGATGCTCCTCCATTCTTTGGGTCGTACGCTCGTGCGCCTGAACATTCAGAATCTTGCCGTCAAGAACAAGAACAAAATATCCGAAATGCTCCTCTTATAGTTTAGAATGTCTAAAATGCCACACACTCGGAGAAAGAGAGTCCAGGCCCAAATAGATCTGGGCCCAGACCAGCCCAACTTAGACCAATAGATGCTTTTGCAGCCTCTTACTACGGTGTGCAAACTAGGGTTTTGTGCTTCGTTTTTTAGTTGAAGTTTCGTCTCCTTTTTCCTCCTCTCTGGAGTTTCAGCATTCCCTCAAACCCTAAGGTTTCTCCCTCTGAACTTTGATTTTCTAGCACCCAAGCTTAATCCTCTTTTTGGGTTTTTCCATTTAGGATTTTTAAGTTACCAAGCGAAGCTTGAAGTACTTAGCCCTGCAGATTTTCCCGACTATTTTGTAGCTTTGTATTTGGATTACTTTTCTCTTTTTGATTGGAGCTTATAGTTGTATTCCCTAGTCCTGGAATAAATTCTTATAATATAGATTTAAAGTGTAGTTTGTCCTATTTTTTAAAGTGACAAGCGGGTAACTGAATGCAGGTATAAGAAAGAGAGTGAAAATGGTGGAGAAGACCAGGGGAAGAACGGAGGAAGTGGTTACCAGGGAGTACACCATCAACCTTCACAAGAGGCTGCATGGCTGGTTAGTTACTGCATTCTCGGCGTCTTTCACTCCCTCCTATCAAATGTTATTGTTTTATTAGTGTCTTCCGACGACCATAAAGATGTTGCTTTTATATTTTTTTTCTTTGTATTAAATTCAAGTTTGAGTGCTCTTATTGAGTTGGTCTGTAGTTCAGTTTTTCAACTTAGATTAAAAGGGTTTATTGTGTAGTAGTAGAAAAGCTATATCCATTATTTTAGACAAATTGATGGGTTTGGGAGATGACAGAACATGGAGGGTTGGAGGTGAATCATGGTGGTATTTAGGTTTTTGTGATGGTGAATCTGTCATTTGTTGGTCTAGGATTTGCATGTTCCACAAGGATTGGCTAGTCATAGTTGGTCTTGGGTTGTTTAAATGTTGGTGATAATCCTCAGCTTGGTTCTGTAGGATTTCCTTTTAGTTCATAGGGTTGTCTACTGTAAACCGATGTATACAATTGCCAGCGTCAGTGTCTCCCTCAAATTTTGGTAGTTTGGAACGAGATCAGGATCAGATGAGATATGAATATGTGGCTTTTATAATGCAATCCTAGTGAAACATGAATTGCTAGTATTGTAAATGTAAAAGAATATGATAATTAAAGTTTAAATTTTTTCAGTATCTGAACGTGTCCAGATTGGATTATTGGAAGCTTACCGCCAAGCACTAGTTCATTGAAGATGCAGTTTAGATACTTTGTTGGTTTTGCCCTTTTTCCCATGCATCCATGCTTTCAGCTTCTGCATGCATTGCAGCTGCTTCAAGTGACAGCATATTATAGCTATTATGTCAATCACTAAATAAGCTTCTGCCTCTGCTTCCTTTGTACCATATTGTTTTGAGAATGTGAAACTTTATCATTTATCAACTCCTGTTGCTGCATGTTGTCATTTCTTATATCACACAGAATTTTAAATAGTTATACGTCAATTGGGCTTTGTAATTCTTTTTGATAGTTAATTATCATATCCCAATAAAGGATATGACTAAGTTTTCTGTGCCTTCAATTGGAAACAGTACATTCAAGAAGAAGGCACCAAAAGCCATAAAGGAGATCAGGAAGTTTGCAGAGAAAGCTATGGGGACAAAGGATGTTAGGGTTGATGTGAAACTGAACAAGCAGATCTGGAGCAGGGGCATCCGAAGTGTCCCAAGGAGGGTTAGGGTTCGCATTGCTCGCAGGAGAAATGATGATGAAGATGCTAAAGAAGAAATTTACTCTCTCGTAACGGTTGCAGAAATCCCACCGGAAGGACTGAAGGGGCTTGGCACCAAGGTCATTGAAGATGAGGATTAGTCTAAGAATCTGTGTTTGAAGAAAACCCTTTGAGGGGCTGAATAGGATTTTACATAAGTTTTTGCAAGTATTATGAGAGTATTTTTTTTCTTAAATTAAGTGGTTTATGGCTATTTAGAGTTTATTTCAATTTCGGTATTTTCCATCCAATTTGTACTCGGCATGGTCAATTTTAGAGTCTTACCTTACCATGAACTAGTAAAATGTTATGGATTCTTTCACTCTTTGTTATTTTTATTTGTTCATTTTGGTGAGTTAAAAGAATCGATTCAGACTAACATTTTAGAGACGCTTGTGATGGTTGTTTCAATGCGGAGGCTAAACAAGACAGACAGGCCACCTAGTTGGTCTGCTTGTGAGATGCTAAATACGTAGCTGGTTTGGAAACAAAGGCAGGCGCAGTCTGCCATGCCAGGAAGTTTGCATTTTCATTTTGTGAATCAAGAAATGTATTCGTCCGCCTTCAGTAATGGGGTTTTCCAGTTTCTGGCTTCTACTGAGCAATGTCTAGGTTGTATGTGCTTGCTATTTTTACAATGCTTTATTCCACGCCTTATCTTCTTATCTTCTAATGAAGAAAAAAGGAACATGGACAATTTCTTATCGGTTTAAACACATTCATATAATCATATTGGATACAAAAGTGGCTGTGAAAAGTTAAATGAGTTTACCAAAGAACTACAGCAAATGAGGTGGTCTCCAGATGTATCATGTACCATCAGAGAAAAAAGATTAGAAGGCGGGCTTTGGTTATGTTTCATCGCATGTAATGTAATACAACTACTACAATTGAAAACATAATTTGGATTTTTTTTATCCAGGAAAAAAAAAAAACTCCTCTCAAAAGCTTTAACACAAAAGTTGGAACATCCTCAAAATTCTAACACAACTGGAATCCTCATTAGCTGGTAGGGGTATTTTGTTAACTTCCTTCACCTTCTTGAAGATGTGACTATGTGCACAGAAACTCCACCTAGAATGATGGCATAAAATACTAACCATTCTTTGTTTATCACTATCCCAGTTGCTTCTAATTCCATTCATTAACCAAAGCTACAAATTCTACCATCTGTTTAGTCTTATCTCTCCAGTCAAGGTAAAATGCAGTAGAGAGGGAAAACACTTTTAGCTAGCTTTATAAGCATACGTGTAACTTCGAAGTTTTCTTACTTCTTCAGCCGACTCATTCAGTAAATGGTCCACATAAAGACAGATTGCTGCTCCACTGCAATTTCAACAAATTGATATGCATTTGTAAGTGTTCCTACCAGCAACAATCAGTTAAAAGATAGATATGATGAAAATTGAAAACATACCTAAGAGGCCCAAACGGAAGCCAGATAATATCCCACCGAAATTTTGGCATTCTAGACATAGATAGCATCACAAGTAAGAATATTGTTGGGGTCTAAAAGCAAACTACCAGATTCTAACATGTTAGAAAATTGAAAGTGTAGGGCAAACTTCATTGGTCTAAGAGAACAAGTGTAGAAGAATATAGCAACATACAGAATGAAGACATAATTCGAAGGAATGCATTTCTCATAAACATCTACAGCTCATGGACCAAAAATTTAGGCGCAAATCATATCTCAGATTCAACTTTAGAGCTTATTGACCAAAGCATCCGAAACAGATTTGAAATAAACCAAGTATAAATGAAAACAAAAAAGAAGATAAGTTAGGTACAAAGTAAAACGAAGAGTTTGACAATAACAGTGTAATAAATTAATTAAAAATTGTGCAATGTTAAGTTCTAAAACTTCCATGGCATCAGACGTTGGACTCAACAATAGGGATAACAAAGGCATCAAAGAAATAAATCTAAAAGTTCCATGTACCTCAGCATGTAATATAACCAGAAAACTGCCAGTATCATGCCAACAAAGAAAGAGTACCAAATCCATCGCCTACGATATTTTGGATTATGAACAAGCCCTCTGATTGCTATGGAGCATGCCAAAACAGCTATCAGGTCTGTTGAATGGTTAAATTAGCGCACGGCATGAAATTTGAATGGAAGATAATTGAAAATAGTAAGAAATCACAAAGCATGGATACATGTGACGTACCCATGGTTTGACAATTATGAGATAACTCATGAACGTTGAACCAGTTGATCAATAATTTCAAGGGTAATGCACTGGTCAAGCAATACCATGAAAGAAATCTAGATTATTCCAACAAACCTCTTATTACAGGACAAGAAAAGCTTGTCCTAATACCACTGATTTTAGGTATAGTCAATTGCGAGTACAAAATAAACAAAATTTACCTTGAACCTTCAATTGGTAAGAGAAATATGACCAGGAATATTTTAAATAATATGCAGTATTTATTTAAATAAAAATAAATGAAGATGGAGGCAGAAAAAGTGTTATTCTTTAATATAAAGTATTTATTTTGAATTTTTTTTTGGGCTCTACAAATTTGCTAAAGGAGATTTTTGATTTCAAACATGATATTCATCTATTCCTGCATGAAAATAAATGACAGGTAAATCTACAGTCCAGAAACAGATACACCCTATGGAACTGCAGATAAATGACAACAAAAATAAGAAAGGCATTTAGCAACATTGCCATGACAATCATGTAATGAATGAGATCAAACGTGCAATCAGCCAATGAAAATTCAAAATAAATGAGAACAAGAAAAGAACTGAACCTGCAAATATAATCATCTGTGATTCAATCTCGTACATGAAGTAAGCATGATAACGCTGGTGAAAGCAACACAAATTGAATTTGCTTAAAAAACGACAGTCTCAGTTGGCAATTGCAGAAAGCAAAACATCCAAACCACAATTCTTATAATAGCTCATTACTTCCAATTTAAATATCATAATCATATCTACAAGGCAGTTGCATCACTGTTTGAAAGTTCACCAATTCTGCCCCTTACTCTTAATAAGGAATATATGCACCAACGTGAAAAAAGTCATCAAATTCACTACATGTACAAATTGTGCAGCGCCAGATATTACTGCAAAGTGCAACCACAACAATTTAGGAAGTATTTTATTCAAAGATTCTTCCTGTAACTATGGTACTAGTTTTGTGAAGTCCAAAGGTCCCAGTTAGGATGACAGCCAGAATTTGGTCAAATTTGTAGTCATTGCTCATTATTCAATAATACATTACACAACGGAATTTAGTAGAAACTGCTTTTAAGTGAAACTGTTTTGGTAAAAGCAGCTAAAGGCATTTTGTAAGAAAGCGTCTATCGAGGGCTTTTACGGAAAACATTTAGAATTTGACCGTCCCCTAGACAATCACCTATCAAGAGTTTCTCCAGGACAAAATCCAAGTTTTTGTCTATGTCAGCCAATTATTTCATAACGATATTTGGCAATACCATAAACGCTCAGAAAGACAAACCATAATTATTGAAATCAAATGCTCAAGAAAAGCACAATCATCACTAGAGATTGATTCATACCAGTTCCCACGGTGATGAAACTTGCTGAAAGATGGAGTAAACAAGAAACGCAGCGAAACAAAAGAGAAGTGCCGCAAACACACTCTGTCAAATTAAAAAAATAAATAAATCAAATTAGTGTTCTAGATAATTGTGTAAACAATTTTGAATAGAAATATACCCTCCAAACGAAACTATGCTGAGCCTGACTCCTTTCAAATGATCGAACTAGCTCCTCTTGTTCTGTCAATTCAAAGTTAACAAAATTAGAATACGCTGCCCTAAGATTTAAATAATTAAATTTAACAAACAATCAGTGTCAGTAAAAACCAGCTCCTTGCTTGGCTGCTGAGAGTATAAGAAAAATATATTTTAAATTCCATTTTTAAAAAATAAGAAATTCAATATTTCCATTTTCCACACTCTCTCATCAATCACAAGAAGGTGAAATGAATGTGTAAGGAGAGACCTTCACTGTCCATGGGACGATTGTCGTCAAGAGTTGGGAGAGAGAACTCGTCCTCATCGCAAGATTTTCGCCATTTTCTCGCCAGCTTCTTTATAGTCGTCATTTTATTCCCTCGAGTTCAAAGACTCGTTACTGAATGCCTTTTTTCCTCTCTCTGGAGTCCGGACTTTGGACTCTGGGATTAAATTGCAAAGGATCCATTACATTGGAACAATTTGACTTTTAGATCCTTCGGATACCGAAATGACAAAAAGACCCCTAAGCATCCCGTTTCAACTTCCAATGCATTATAGAGCTGCAAACTGCTGCGGGCGCAAGATCGAGGTGGGTTTCGTATTATCATTCTTGAGCTTGGATAGTTATTCAATAGACACCAAGCTCAGTTTGAAGCTATTCAAACATCACTGAGAAAGTCGAAGTTGCTTAATCGCATAAGCTCAAATCAATATCAATCATTTCGTGCTTGTTATAGACTAGCAATCCAGACTTCTTTCGTCTTCATTCCAAGAGGCATCTTTTCTTATCTCACCACGCTGACAACACTAGCATTTCAAGCTTGTACACATAAATTCGGTTATTAGGTTTCTGCTAGTCAGAGGCTCACAGCCATGGTAGCAAGATAAACTTCATAAAGATATCTAGGAAGAATGAAAATTCCGCAAAGAATTTCCAACAATATTGAACAATCGCATTAAAAAACATTGCAGCAAATATATTCAGTAAGCATACAACAAAAGAAAAATTTTATACCATAATTCATAATGACACCTGTATCGCTAGGAGCATTATCACCAATTATATGACATTTGCAGAACAAACATCAATTACATTGATATAATTCAATTCTTTAACATTGTTTGAAACCAATAAATAAGTCATAGTACCGTAGGGCTGAACTCTAAAGGCAACACACTAAAGCCCTTGCATGCTATAAACTACAGATTAGAGATCTGCTCTCCCAGGATACCTAGGGAAGGGAATGACATCTCTAATGTTGTCGATGCCTGTTGCAAAAAGAAGCATCCGCTCAAAGCCTAAACCAAATCCACTATGTTTCACAGTCCCAAAGCGCCGCAGGTCAAGGTACCACTCATATGGCTCAAGAGGCAGCCCCATCTCCTCTATTCTGTCATGCATCCCCACAAAAGATGCTCTTGTTAGTCAACAATTAGAAGTTATGTTACAATTTATTAAAATTAAACATACATGCATATTGCCCATCATAGAAAATCATGTAGCTGTGATAATTAAAGAACAAAACCAAAAGGACAAAGCTTAAGCAGCAGATGTATTTTTCTAGTATTATAACAAGGAGCCAACCATGTACAAGTTATCATACCTGCTCTTAATAATATCATAACGCTCTTCCCTTTGGCTCCCTCCAATTAACTCACCCACCTGTAACACAGGAGAATCAGCACAATATTAGCCCCTAATAAATTTGCAGACAATGAGTTAAGATATTAGAACAAAATGCAACCAATGCAATGTTTAAAAAGTTTAAAAAGAGAGATAGGTCACCTTAGGTACAAGAACATCCATGGCAGCCACAGTCTTCAAATCATCATTGACTCTCATGTAAAATGCTTTGATTCCTTTTGGATAGTTGTACACAATAACAGGCTTTTGAAATTTAACCTCAGTTAAGTATCTGCAACAGTACACAGCAAACCAAGCAATCAACAATCATATTCCCACACTTAAGCCTCACAGAATGCATATATTACAACAGCTTGCCTACCTTTCATGCTCTGATGCCAAATCAATTCCCCACTCCACTGTATTTTCAAATTGTTTCCCATCCTTAACAGCAGCCTCTAGCAGTTCCACTGCTTCTGTGTATGTTATGCGTTCAAAGGGAGTTGAAGCAACCATTCTTAGACGGTCAATGCAATTCTTATCATAGTTTTTAGCCATAAACTCCATATCCTCGAGGCACTTGTCAAGTAACCACCGACACAAAAATTTCACATACGCCTCTGCACAGTTCATATCATCCTACAAACATAAGAAACTTTTAAGAATCACAAATTTTAATTGCATTTTAAAAGTAGATAAATTTGATAGCCACCAATCTATAGCATTAATGATTTGCAACTAGATGAAGCAATAAAACTAATTTCAGCAAAAGATAAACCATAGTCATGGTTAGTTTTCAGAAATAAGGTTACTCACTCAAATTCTTAGATTCCCAAATTCTTTGAAATAAGAAACTCTAAAATGTATTGAATTCACAGAAGGAATGTATCTACATAGGATTTACAAACACAAAAGACATCAAGAATAGATAATCTACATAGGAACAGACAATCTTACAGTTTCTCAATTCTTTTCCCTGTACATCTTCAAAAAAATACTCCAATTAGCTTAGCTAGGATAAACAACTACATGCAGCTAAAAGCAAAAATTAAGTTAAGAAGCCATTATTTAGCCAGATGATAAACAAATTTTTGTTTTCTACCACAACAGATCAACATATACATTGGGACTTTGGCCAGAGTGATGGTGAGCAGATCAATTTAACACTATATCCAATAATACATGCAAAAGGATTATCAGATAGCAGTACCACTAGATTAAAAGATTAGACTGGGACTAATAAGATCAGTCGCATAAAGATTTCAGCCAAAGTCATATAAAGACATCAGTCAAACTTCACAGGAGCTCAAACACCTAACAAACTGTAAGCAACCTCAAATCTAACATACCTTAAGATCTGCAAAAGCTATTTCAGGTTCCACCATCCAGAATTCTGCCAAATGTCGGGAAGTATGGGAATGCTCAGCTCGAAAAGTTGGCCCAAAGGTATAGACATTACTAACAGCACATGCATAAGTTTCAACTTGGAGTTGGCCAGAAACAGTCAAAAATGCTTGACGGGCAAAGAAATCTTGAGTATAATCAATCTTTCCATCCTTTTGAGGAATTCCTGGCTTAAGCTTTGATCTCTCCTCTAGCTTGGCAAGACTGTCCTTTGCTTTTGTAAGTTCAGCAACACTGGCACTTATAGCCTCCTTGCTCGCTTTACTAGATTTTAATTGTGCAACAGCCTCTCCTTTCTCTTTTACAAGAAGCTTGGCAGCTTCTATGTCGGCTTCTGAGGGAGGAGGATTCTTGATAAGCTCCTTCTCCAACTTTTCAGCTTCATTAATCAAGGTTGTGACTTGAAACATTTCACCAGCACCCTCACAATCACTAGTGGTGATAATTGGAGTGTGTATGTAGAGAAACCCGTGCTCTTGAAAGAATGTATGAGTAGCATAAGCAAGTGCATTTCGGATTCGTGCAACTGCAGATATCTGAAATTATGCACAGTTATAAAAGAAAATCAAAACTTTGAAAACAGAGATTTTAAAATAGCAGTCTTCTCCATTTTTCTATATATTTTATCACTAACAAACCTCAAATAAACAAATTTCAGTAGGCAGAATCAAAGAAGAACAAAGAAACTCCAGTTATACTCATTTACAAATTGATCAAGTATACATGTATCTTTATTAAATTTATGATGTACCAAAATCAACAAAAGAAAGACATCTCATTTGCAGTGGATCCAAAATGGATATGAAACCCCAAAAATGCACGAAAAAAATTGCAAAACTTTAGAATGGAGACTGAAAAAATAGCAAGTCTTCTTCACTATTTTTTTTTAACTTTTTTCCTTTTAATTTAATCTGAAAACAACCTCATACCAATTAAAACCCAACAATAAATAAATAAAGGTCAAAATCAAACTTTCATACTAAATTAAGTAACTCAACATAAAATAATTGAAGCAATACCGTGTTTGTCCTGGGTCGAAAATGAATACGATCCCTCAAAAACTCAAGTGTGAGCTTAGTCTTGGGGATGGGATACTTAGCTGGGTCAACCTTCCCCACATCAATCACCTGCTCAACCCGAAGCTCAATCTTCTGTTTAGTCCCCTCAGGAGGGTTTTTAAGCACTCCCTCAACAGATACAGATGTGCCAGTCAGCACCAGCTGACCCAAATCTGCTACAGCTGCATCGACAATAACTTGCAAATTAGCCGGACATGACCCATCGTTTACCTCCAAAAATGCAAATGAGCCTTTGCCTTGTTCACGGCCTGTCTTAACCCATCCTGCGACTCGCACTCGCTGTCCCACTAGGGCTGCACCGCCATCAGGTCGGATCACAATAGACTTGATTGGGACACGATCAGAGAATGGATGTTTTTCCACCATGGAGGATGATACAGAATCATTTAAAGTCATGGATGCAAGCTGGTCGGCTGGCAGCGTAGCGCTGTCTGCCATGGGAAACGTATACCTGTAATTATTTGAAGGTTTTCATGAAACTTCACAAAATACAATAAGGAGGTGAATCTAACAAACCAATCACCGATCATTACCACTGCAGTAACAATACATTTCCTTCCAAATTAAAGAGGATAAAGGGTGGACAATATGCTGGAATATAAAACATTCTCAAATTAAGCCATAACATTAAAACACAAAAACCCATTTACTGAATTAAGCTTCAAAAAATTTCAAGTAAAAGAACATTCTCATATGTAATGAAAATCCAATCAGTCATTCAAAAAGAAAAGAACAAAGTGCAATAAAAAGCAATGTGATCTAAGTTACAACAAAATTAACAAAACAATTGTTATTTAACTTTTGTTCTCTCAATTGATTGGTCTACTCCCTTCTTCAGCAAAAATTTCCTCAAAATATTTAAGGAGATCAAACTGCAGTGGAATAAATAAGAGGCAAGTATTTTGCAGAATATATGTCTGGACAACTAAGGAATATATTTCTTTTTGCAACGCAAATGACAAAAACCATTAAATTAACAAATCAAGCAGATTATTGAAGGACTTCAAGCCCAAAATGCATCGCCATCACAAATTTCTCCCTCACCCAAGTCCATCCAAACTAGTTTAACTTCTTTTACATTGAAAATTCTTTCGAACAATGCATTGTAATTACTTGTCCAGTCAATACATGTTGAAGCAAAGATTTGAACAACAACACGTACAGCAATAAAATGGCACAAAGTGATACCAACAGCTTATATTTTTATTCTTTTGTGTACAATTTAGATAGCTAAGAAAATGAAAACTTCTGCCACAAATAAAACAGAAGCTACATTGTAACTAGAAGCTTCATGTATTACACTTCCTTGTAAAATTTTCCCAGTATCCGTATCAATCATTTACAGGCCTAATTTGATGCCACGAACAGTACATAAATCCAAACTCTGACAAAACTACAACAAAAATCAGATCTGCAGTACAAAGACGAAATACAAAGGGATGTATATTTTACCCGTGAAATGCCCTTTGCTCGGAGACGGCTAGCGTTAAGTCAATAGTGAAGGCAATATACTCTCTCTGATAAACCCTAATGAAATGCTTTAAAACGATAAATATATGGAATGTATAGGTGTAACAAGTGTTTTCGATTTTAGTACACGTGGCCTCAGCATAATGGATGATTATGGTGGGCTGTGGAGTATGAGATGTTTACCCGTCTAAAAATCAAAGCTATTTTAGTGATAAGGGACGTAAACGGAAATACGCGCTATCAGTGGATTCCAATGGCTGATAACACGTGCGCGTGAATGTTAGGCGGAATCTAATTTAGAAATCAAATTTTTATTGACTAACAAAGTTGCAACGGTCAACAGAAACTTCTTGTTTTCTTTTCTTCCCCTCCAAGCCTCCCACTATTGTTTCTTTCCTCCTACTGCATTTCATCTTAAGGTAACATTTTTTTTTAAACTCGAAAATATAGTTAAGATTTAAATTTAAATAATATATTTATTTTTTATTATTAAGCTATTTATTTTTATAAAAATAAAAATTTAAAAATTAATATTTTGACATAAATACTCTTTTAAATAATATAGTTATATTTTATAATAATTTTAATTATATTAATATAATAATAAATAAAAAAATTAATAAAAATATATTAATATGTATATTATTTTATTTTTAATATATCATTTTTTAAAAATAACTTATGAATAAAAATAAAGAAGATAAAGAAAGGAGAATGATTAAAGATGACAAATGAGTCGTGTCAGCTACAAAACTTAAGCCAACCTGAAATTTCATATTAGGCCAGCATGATATGCATAATAAAATTAATTAGCTTAGAATAGTTTACGACATGATTATTATGTGTGTCTTGTCAACTGGACCCATAAAAAGGTAAACCTATGAATACTATCTGGGCTTATGGGCTGCCCATGAATACTATTACGTTTGAATAGTAAATAAACAGTGATCTACTATTAATAATAAATTATTATTATTATATATATTTTTACATTTTAAAAAATTAAAATTTAATTTAAATCAATAAAAATTTGTTGAATACTAACTAATTTGTTAAATTAAAAATAATAATAAATTAAACAAGTTAAAGATAATAATATATTTAATAAATAATAAGTTTACTATATTTATTGTTTATTATTAAATTAAAATTTTGAATGAATAATTACAATTTATAATAAAATATGATAATTAATTATATTTTGATTGTAACGTAATTAAATATTTTAATATTCATACATATAAAATTATAAACACATATATTATGATTATCAGGTCATACTTAGTTATAATTATTATAATGCAAAACTATTAACAATTATCAATTTATTATACTTTTATTTTTCTAAGCAAAATTTTATATGTAAACTTGTAAATTAATTTCAAAACAATTGTCAATCATCATTTTACAACGTCTACTTAAAAATTTATACAAATTCTGGGTAGTTGTTACAATCAAAATTAAAATTTTATATTTTATCCATTTAAAATTCACATTTTTTATTTTTTGAATTTAAATTTAAACAATTTAAAATTTATGTAAATTGTGTTAATTTTTTAATTTATTTTGTAACTAAATAACTAATTAATGGAAGTAGTAGAGACATTTTTATTTTTCATTTTTCAATGTTACAAATTACAAAGTACAAATTTTTACATTTAATCATTTTTACTTCATTTTATTTTATATTTAAATAATATTACAAATTACATTTTTATTTTTCATTTAACTATACAAATAATATTACAAATTACAAACTTACAAAAAAAAATTCTACTAGTCTTTCTATTTTAGGTAGGTTGAAATTGACATTGAACAAATGTATAATATAATAACTATATAAGTTCAATATAGTTATAAAATTAAAATTTTATATTTTATGCATATAAAATTTTATATTTTTAGATTTAAATTTAAAAATTTATGTAGCTTTTGCTAACCAAAATTACATGAGTAATTAAATTTGTGTTAAATTTTATTTTAATAATTTTATAAGTTTGGTTTTATTATTTAAAATCAATTTTTTTTTAAATGATGAACTGTAACCAACTGTTGACTGGGCTAATGTTACTATTTATTGGTTGAACAGTAGCCCAACCAATATAGCGGCCTAGTACGGTGCAACATAGCACGATTACTGTTCATGACACAACATGGCACATGGACCTTTTTTATTAGCCTACCTCGTGAACAGTATCATACTATGTCAACATTGTTCAAAGGTTGGGTTGTGTCAAGCTCGAGCCAACCCATTTACTTTTCCACCTCTACCAACAATAAAGAATAGACACATTAAAATTATTTAATTAGAATTTTAATATTATTAGTAAATAAATAATAAAATGTGGTATTTTTAAAAAAAATAAAAATGTTAAATTATTTAGACATTTTTTATTCAAATTTAAGTCAAAATTTTTAACTTAATTATATGAAGATGTTTTTAACAAATATTTAAATATAAGTTAAAAGATAAACAGGTTTTTAATATCTGAATAATTATATTCATATTTCAATCAGAAAAACAAACAGATCTTAAGCTTTATATTAAATTATAGTGGTAAAATTATAGCAAAAGGGTGCAGGGACTAGCAATTAGATTGGATAAAAGAGATGCAATGCATTTTCTTTACAAGACTAACCTGTAAAGATTTGATGTGGTTGGACATTAAAACATGTTATTAACACTTGTTAATAACATGTAAAGATTTGATGTGGTTGGACATTAAAACATGTTATTAACACTTGTTTTGTATAAATTTTCTAGTACGATTTTAAGTTTTAGAGTGGTAGGTAACATCATTTTCTTTTTACTAAAATTTAACAAATTCAAACGTTTAAAAGACTGAATCTACTGTTTATTTTTTACTTAAAATATTAATTTAAATATTTAGTTATTTGTTTTATTCAAATAAAACAATAATTTTACATTCATATTTACTATAATAAATTATATAAAAATGAAGAAAATATAAATAAAAATTTTAGTTATACACAAATAAAAATCTTAACAAACGATCACAAAATTCAAAATACAAAAATCTAAAATCTCAATTTAGGAAATTCATGATTTCATGAGTAGTTTAGTTTCTTAGTGATAATTGAAATGTTGCACACACACACACACACACACACAGATATATATACATAACAAATTATGGGTTAAGGAAAACAAAATTTTATATTTGTTAAAAATTCAAAATAGGTTCAAATAGCTAATATTCTTTGAAATGTATATAAACACATTTGAAACACTTTTTGAAATAATTTTTACATATTAAATTGACTATTTTGGAGTATTTTTGAGCTTAACTTCCTTCTATTTGTAAAGATTATCAAACTTTAATTATAACTTGACAATCTATTCTCGTATAAGGTTTGAGAGTTAAAAGTTGTGAAATTCTATTTATATATTATATTTGATGGCTTCAAAATATAAATTTAGCAAATATAATATGAATCTCACTAATTTTATACTTTTTTTTAATGATAAAATTTTAGGAAAATTTACAAAAATAATCATTGTTCACCCCAAGTTTTCTAAACTAACCACTATTCAAAATTATTTTAAAAAATGATTGTATGAAAAATTTTAGGTCAAAACTGCCCTTGACCAACAAATTAACATCTTCTTCTTCTTTTTCTAGTGTCTTGCTTCTCTCTTCTTTCTTTCTTCCTTCCTTCCTTCTTCTTCTTCTTAATTGACAAACTTTATCTTTAGTTTTTTTACCACAAACTCAATTTTTCATTTCTCTTCAATTAAAGAAAATTAATCAATCATTAAAGTACAAGCAGGTGGGTGATTATAATTTGAAAAGTAAAGAAAGAAAATTTGTTGAAAATGTAAAAATTGATGTTATTTGTGTGTAGTTAGAGATTGTAGTTATAGAAATTGTTATTAAAGTGTATGTTAATTGTTTGAATGTATTTGGTATAGTTGATCAAAAAAGAAAATAAAAACTGAGATTTTAGGGATAAATTTGCGACGTAATTTCGATCATGAGAAAGTTCTATCACTTTTCCATCATGAGAAAAAAATACCCATGATCAAATGTTACTTTCGATTATGGGTATTTTTTTTCATGATCGAAAGTTAGTTTCGATCATGAAAAAAAATCATCCATGATTGAAAGTTATCATTGATCATGGATAAATGGCTGTACTTGAAAGAAAAGTTTTAACATGGGTAAAATTTGATGTTTGCCTTTCATTTTTAAATAGAATATGAGCAATTTTTATTTTTCTTAAATGATGAAAAATTATCTTTAGTTAGAATTGTGTATGTAATATTGTTACTATCGTTGGGTTTTTGTATAGGCATAGCAAAGGCAGTAATAATAGTTACTGTGAACAAAGGCTTATAGGAGTGAATACCGGATGAAAGTGAGAAATATATTGGTGGGAGACAAAGGGGCCTGTGCATAGAGCGAAACATAACTTATATTGAAGTTATGTAGATATTGTATAAGGCATTGAATATTACTTTTTCAGAATTTATCATCGAGATAAAGACGATGTATTTGTTGTGTATAGAATTAAGGGGGACAATTGGCCACAGATATTACCAACGAATTTGATTTTCGAGCATTTATGACTGCCAACAGCTCTTTTATGATGAGCAAAAGGGCTTATTGTCTATTATACATTACATTGGATTATGCAAGTAATAGAGAACAAAAAAGGCCGCACGTTTCTAATCATAATACAACAGATGGAATCCTTGCAATACCAACCCAGTTCAAGTCTTCAAATGGAAGTAATCAAGTCAATGATACACTTCCTGCAATGGCATCGAAATTCTACTAAAACATAGAACTTCAGTACATAGGACAAAGCTTAGTAGATCATTACTCCCAACTAAGTCAAGTTTATGAAAAACTTTTACAATATTGTAGTGGATTTTTTGATGATGTGACCACCGTATACAGAGGTGATTCTCCTCCCTAATACAATAAAGATAATCATAATAATTCTCACAATTGTGGACCAAACATTGGTTCCAATAATACTACTTAGCAATGCGAAGAAAGAAGAAATGTTGCAAACAAAGATGCCAAGGAAATGGAAAGGCGTGGTTTCAGGTTTGATTATAAGAATAGCTCAATTATAACTCCATCTACTTCAAATCAATTTATTCAGTGGTTGCCTCCTGTTTTACTATGTATCACAATGCCATCAACTTCAGCATCTTCAGGTACGGGATTAGACAATGTTTGTGTTGGGTAAATTTTTAATACTAAGCAAGAATTTCGAGACAAATTAAGCTTAATGGCATTAAAGAACCACTTTCAATTCAAAGTTTACAAATTTTCAACGAATTAGTTTGAGGCCAAGTGTATTGTCGAGATATGTGAATGCGAGTTAGAGATCAAAGAAAAATAATGATACGTATTTTCAAGTATATCGCATGAATTTAGTCCATATATGTCAAAATGAAGACCTGCAGAATGACCATCAGCAAATATCGACTCGGTTAATAGGCAAACTAATCAAGGATAAATTTATAGATGTCAGCAGAATTTACACCTCTGGGAATATTTGTGACAATGTTCAAAATGATTATAGGGTCCACTTAGGGCACATGATGTCATGCATAAAGTAAAAACATGCATTAAAACTCATGTGTGGTGATCCATCCAAATCGTTCAAGGGAATTTCGTGGTACTATCATATATTGGGGGAGAAAAATCCTCAAATAGTAACAGTAATTCAAAAGATGCTGATGACCATTTCTTGTATTTCTTTATGGCATTAGGACCGTGTATTTGAGGATTTCGCAGTATAAGTCGTCCTGTTATTGTCATTGATGGTACAGTCTTAAAGAGAATAAGTAAAAGGAAATTGTTCATGGCTGCTGCATTGAATATAAATAACAAAATTTATCCCGTTACTTTTGGTGTTGCCGATTCAGAGAACAATGCATCATGGAAGTAATTTTTAGTGAAGCTTCGAAAAGCAACTAAGCTAATGGAGAATTTAGTATTCATATCAAATCAGCACATTAGCATTAAGAAGGCTTTTGCCACGATAATTTTAGAGGCAACTCATAGTTTTTATTCTTACCATATTTCTAGAAACGTCAAGGCAAAGTATAAGATGCAATCACAACAAATGTTTTATGGCTGCATACTTTCATGCTGCGAAAGCTTATTGGATAAGTGAGTACAATGAATATTTGTGACATATGAGGATAATGTATTCGGTAGCAGTCGAGCACTTGAAAAACGAAGTAGGACTTCATAGATAGGCAAAACATGTTTTCCATGTCGAAGGTGTGACCTAATGACAACCCATATTGTTGAGAGTATGAATGCATTTTTTAAAAGTGGTCGAAGGTTACCCATTACTGTATTAACTGAGTATATTAGATCAAATATGCAAAAGTGGTTTTACGAGCGTAGGAAGAGGCCTTAGTGAGAAACGCCTACTTGACTAAAGTTGCTTACAAGGTGATTGGTTTAAAATTAGAGAAGTCTCGTACCATAACTATACATCCAATGTTGCATTTCGAGTTTAAAGTTAAACATTGCGAGATCGTTGAGGTTGTATACCTACAAGATAAGATATATAGTTGTTGACAATTTGACCTATAGCAACTTCCATGAGTTTATGCTCTTACAGCGTGCAAACACATTCTCTTTTCTTATAATTCGCTATGTGTACACTACTATACTACTAACGTATGAATGAATTTATATATAAAGTATATTCATTCAGTTGGGAATGATGTAGATTGGGTGATCCCAAATAAAGTGCGGGAAATTAATGTCAATCCACCCAGACAACTCCCTCCTTTCGGTCGACAAAAAAAATAATGAATTCCTTTTGTAGGAAAGCAAGTTATTTGCCAGACCTATTCTAGGTATCAACAGGTTGGACATAATAGTACCACATGTAAAAATTCAATTCCCTTCCACCGTAGTCAATGACATTTGTTCAATTTAAATATGTGTGTCGGTATTTATTTATTAATTTTTATGGTTATGCACTTCCAAACCAACAAAATAACTTACAAGAGCAGGCATAAAATGTTTTCATTATTTGTACCACTTTGGTCACTTTAAATATGCATTGTTCTTTCTAAATTTTATGATTTACGCTTACAAATGTAATGTTTATTATTTATTTTAAACTATTTTTGTTTGTATTACTTTTATACATGTTATATCTACCCATTACTACGATATATACATGTATCCAAGTATCCCTACTAACTCAAACAAAATTAATACTGTTAGTTTTTATTCAGATCTGGAGAAATCAAAACTATAATTTCACTTATGAACTGAAACCAAATATGATCAAAACTTCTTATTACTACGTGATTGAAATTGCCTTCTCTATTTTCTCTTCTAGAGTCTTTAAAAAAATTGAAACTATAATTTTGAACAAGTTAAAAAGTTTAGACGTGATTGAAACTATTTGGATACTTAGTGATTGGAAGTGTGGTTTCAATCACAGAGTACTTTTACAATTTTAATCACATGTAAACTTTTTAATGTGATCAAAATTGCAGTTTTGATTTTTTCTAAGAAAAAAAAATAAAAGAAGCAGTTTCGATCACAAAGTAATCACTAGTTTCGTTCATATTTGATTTCAGCTTTTAAGCGAAGCTACAGTTTTGATTCTCTAGACTTCTATGAAAAAGAGGATGGATACCAAGTAAGGTTATAACAATGTATAGTTGGTACAATTTATTGTGTAAGGTGGGATGTCCATACTTCAATGTGAGCATTATATTTGTACTTGTAATATAAAGAATAATATCATTGGATATGATTATTATCATTATTATAAAATAAGTGAACCATTATTTATTAAAGTTGTTCAATAATTCAATAACAATTGTAATATGATATATTGGCAAATCAAACATTTCGCATTTTAATAAAAACATAATGTGTTTTTTTTAATTCCAACCACTATGCTACGTTCAATTAATTTCCGAGGAATGTAAGTTCATTATCATATAGAAATAACAATAACAGCTAATTTTAAAGGAATGTAACTGTACAAAACCCTGGAAGGTAAATCATATACATGATCATCCAATAACATGTATAATAGGACGAAAAAAACATATGTCTACAACAACTAACCCTTCCACAACTCTATATTATCCTCCTCCTAAAAAATGGTCGTGAAAACCTTAAATATAGGCCAAATTATAAAAAATAAACAGATAAAGTCTCCTATAAATATAGGCAATATAAAAAAAAATTCAGATAAAAAACAACCACAAATCATAATATAATAACATTGAGGCCTCAGGCACCTCGAAACAACCCAACAACATTCAATTCAACAACATTAATGATAACGTTATAATCCAATGTTCAAACCTTGGAGTATGGGATACACTTAAGTTAAGAATTATACAGTTACATAGGAGATGGTCGTACTTGTGCATCCTTATTAAACTCAGAGTGTGCTTGAGCACAAACCTTCCTGACCAATATTGTAAGAGTCTTCTCTTACAACCAAATAACTTTTCTTGGCTATGTAAGATATCTTCGTGTCTAGACCACATTTTTGTCTACTTGTATGTGAAGGCACAAAATTAGAATGTAGGGAACAAATCTTCTAAAGCAAAATATGATCAGGATGAGATGATACGCGCACATCGACAAAATCAATGGCCTCGTGATGTGAGTCTGAGGTAATAGGCTCGTCCACTAAATCCACATTGTGCTAGTGGTGTGACATGTATATCGTGAAAGTTATTTACAACTTCTTCTAATTAATACATAAGTTAAACTTTGAATCCGCTCACCTTCCTCCTTTTCTGGTGCATTGGCACTAGCGGTGTGACATGTATATCGTGATGTACCACCTGGAATATATACATGAAATCATTAATGTACTTGCAAATCAATCTTTAAGAAGTTGCGTGCATGCCAAGTCAGTATAAGTTAAAGTTTTGAAGTGTTTTTGAATGCAGTAAGAATAAGATACCTTATCTAGACTTGGTGACCTGAAAGAGGCAGACTCATCGCTGGGTACGGCCTCATTTTCTGTGTAGATCTCCTAACTATAACTGCTGAGTGCAGGGAATAGATCGCCCCTATACTCCCCCTGCGTCGCTAAGTTACAGCCCAAGTTCATTATATAGAACTCTCTTCTTTTAATTTGGTCAGTCTCCAACGCACGCAAAATTGTATGTGTTTACATTCTTGTTTATCGTTGAACATATAGGTCTTCAAGTCAGTATTGCAGACATTCTTCCCCTTCACTACCTATCTCAATATATAAGGCAAGCGATTACTAGTGTATGTCCCCATCTCTATTCTAGCAGTAGAGACCGCCTCATATATCCAAATCTACATAATATATAATATCAGTCTATGTATGTTTTTGAATAACTGTCGCAGAAGTATAAACATAATACTGCAAAAGAATTCACACTTAGAATGCAAATGGAAATCCTATAAGATTATATCTATTTTTATGATTCTTCCTTTTCTTTTTTTGTTGCACAGACTTAATTTTGTACATCACTAACTGCCCATGCATCGATTTACTCAAACATCAAAATGTGTATCTAAATATAGTTGATCCCCATGGATAACGATTGAACTGCCATAAATCATCAATTATCTGTAATAACCACATATCCGCATGATACTTTCAGCTTCTCTCAAGTAAAACAAGCTACAATATAACATATAGTAACAACTTCACTGCATCAAAATCATTAATCCAACAAAAGTTGAATGTATTGTATGCTACCTTTGACTTCCACAATGGTATAGTCGTGTCTCCCTTAAAGTATATATCTTTGAGCCTCGTTGTCCCTAGTATCATCACTCGGATAAGAACCAAATTGCAACCCCATAATCAGGCCAAACTCAAAATGTGAAAAACGAATAATATGCATATCCATAAGAAACCACATCTTATCTTTTACACCCTCCGTCACCACCTCATGTAAAAGCATATTATGCACCAGATTTCCAGAGAATGGTTGTAAACTTACTTTAACACACACATATAGGACCACGATGATACTATAATGGGAAAATGGTCGGGATGCTTAATCTTTAACTCGATGGAAATTATCCTATCCATACTTGTAACAAAAAAAACGAAGAAATCTTAGTGATCCATAATTTGCATAAGTTGATAGTTATGTAGTATGACGTAAATAAAGGGAACAAAGGAACCATATATAATAAAATGGATGCATGTAAATTGCACGCATTATTTCTTTTATATTAGGAGTGTAATATGGAAAAACTAAAAGATCAGTTTCAAGCATGCAGTATAGAATGAATATGCTCGAAAGTACACTTTCAAACATATTAAAAACAGCATGCTTAAAAGTGTACTTTGAAACATATTGAAAACAAGGTACTTTCGAGCATGTTGATTCTATGCTACATGCTCATAACTGCACTTTCGAGCATGTTGAATCTTATATCTAAAATCTCATTTACGGTTCTCAACCATGGAAATTCATATTATTCAAGATCAAAATATAATATTATTTAATATGAAACAAATCAAATTTGTATGTAGACACTGGAAAAATCAAAACTATGGTTTCAAGCATATTCAATTTCATTAACGTGACAGAAACTATGAATGAACATACTCGAAACTAATCAAATTTATATATATACAGACTCTGGAAAAATCAAAATTATGGTTTCAAGCATGTTCAATTTTATTAACATGACTGAAACTATGAAATGAACATGCTCAAAACTGATCAAATTTGTATACATGCAGACTCTAGAAAAATTGAAACTATGATTTCAAGTATGTTCAATTTCATTAACATGACTGAAACTATGAAATGAACATGCTCAAAACTTAACAAAATTGTATACATGCAGCCTCTAGAAAAATCGAAACTATGATTTCAAGCATGTTCAATTTCATTAATGTGACAGAAACTATAAAATAAACATGCTTGAAATCGGTCAAATTTGTATGTAGACGTGGATAAATCACTCATTGATTAGATACAACATAATTCAATTTAAATTGTAACAAATTATTCAAAAATTTAATCAATGAAGGCAACAAACATTCAAATTGACAAAATTTAGCTTTAAATAACAAATTGGTCCAAAACACATCTTCACATCAATATTAATAAGAAGTACACAATACATTTAGGTATATATCATAGCCAAACTCTAACCTATTCTCTAAACTCCAACATACAAAAAAGGTAGATAATTCCAATGTTTAATTTCAACCTGAACTATATTATGAACTTGATATATATGAACCTGATAATTCCAATAGATTTACATCTTTATCTTTTATTAATGGAAATTTTTTGATGTAGTTAGTAATAACTCTGGTGGTTCGCTGTTCAAGAATTCTTGTTTAAGGAGTTCATACCATCTATAGTGTTTTGATCTAAGATTTCAATTCTTCTATGTTTCAACAGTAGCATATTGTTCTATGGAGCTAAGGTCCAAAAGAAGAAACATATATATATATATATATATATAGATATGTATATGTATATATGTTTCTTGGACACTAGTCACTCATATGAATCACTAGAACTGGGCATTTAACCAATGGAATAGTATCAATGTTCTACAACAGAAACAAAAAGGGTTAGTACCATTACAATTAATATGAACAGAATTTCCCATGATCAAAATCACAAGATTGATAAAATTTAATTCATAAGATTAAATTTATGAAACAACCACTTGTCCATGTTTTCAACTACAACAAAATAGGTAAAATATTGATAGGTGCCTTAGTGCCTATAGTGCAAGCTCAAAAGTAAATGCACAAATATTAAACTGTAACCTATTATATAAAAATTGCATTTGCTTTCATTTACACCAATAAATTAAGTACTTTCTACTTATTAATTCTATATAAATTGTAACCTATTCTAAATTTGACTTTGCTCTCATACTTTTAAATTTATTAGCAAAATATTAATTTATAATTATACGTAATTAAATTGTAGCAAACACGTTGTAGATATAATTATGTACTTTTATATTGATGGAAACTAACTAAAGATTAAAATGGATCTTAACTTGAAGCTAAATCTGTTTAATAATAAAATATTAAGAAAAAGCAAAAGTTTAGACATGATAGTTTTAGTACATCCAAAATATCTACGCTCAATGTGTAATATTTTTATCTTTATATTGAAAAGTATCTTATCTACCAATACAACAGGTAAGAAATTTCCAATGCAAAGGTGAAAGGGAACGTGTTGCTACCATTTAGACAATGAAATCATTGCTTTCCTTTAGAAGGAGAAAAACATATTCTATCATATACCATCATTGGTCCCCCACCTTAAGAAGGGACTTTGTAAAAAATAACAATAATATATAATTTATTTATTTATCTTTATAAAAAATAATTAAGTTGTTAACTAAATGTATGATAATGATTAATTAATTACTATTTGTTTGTGAGTTAATACCACAACACATAAATAATGTGCAGAATAATTTCATATATATTAATATAATTCCTGGCAATATTATATTAACTAAACATAAATTTGTGTATACATCCAAAATTACATAAATATGCAAAAGATTCTCAATCACAATAATGTGACAAATTTTAATAGCAAAACAATGACAGCAACTGTGGAGCAACAACTATTGCAATAATAGAAAAATAATAATCACCTAGAGTATCACCAAACACTAATAATATCTTAAATCACAAAACTAAGATCAATATTTTAACAGGCAAAAGTATCCTAACGTCTTTCACATGGACTATTAAAAACAAATTGATTCTTATGTTTCAAATCGTATAATCTGAAGTTGCCCATAATGTTAGGCAAAAATAAATTGATAACATGAATTTCAAATTTCAAGATTGACTAAAAAGAATAAGAATACAGTCTTCTAAAGTTAAAAGGACAAGTAGGAAACTCAATAATGTTCAACTTCACTTCTCTTCCATGCCACTATTTAATTATATATCTAAACAGAGGATATTATAGAAAATATATTTAATTCCTAATCTCTATCAGAAAGAAGGAAAAAGAGAAAAAGGACCCAAAAATTTCCCATGAAATGAATTTTTTCTTAATGCTATTTCTATTAACTTGACATATATCAGAACGTTAACAAATTTGGCAAACCATAATTTCATGTTTTCACTAAAATTCTATTAAAATAGATCAAAACAAAACTTAAGACCAAATTTGGATTACTATATAGAACTGCACAATTCTTTAATTAAACTGCAACCATCACAGCTCAATTCAATTCATAAAGGCTTCAACTTTCATAATCTAGACCTTATGTTTCCACAAAAATCTATGTAAAATAAACAAAGTACAGAAATTCAGGGCTGAAACACAAGCAAATGCCAAACACACAAACAAAATAATCATCAACATGTAGTCAAACTCATAAAATGAAGTAGAATTGTGCTTCATCTTAAAATTTCAGCCATCATGGAAGCTTATACAACCATATGTCAAAATGTCAAGTCATGGAAAGAAAAAGAAAATAACTAACGATGTAAGAAAATGAAATTGGGGTTAAAACAACCACCTAGCAAATACTCAAAAGTAAAAACATTATGCATTTATGCATCGAAAATAACCAAAACCATTAAATTACCAAAACAAGGAAAAAAATCTAATATACTAGAAAAAATGAAACTGGAGCTTCAATCACATCACTCTTTCTGCACATGCTTGAAACCACAATTTGAACATACTCAAAAGTATGCTTCCTAGACAACTTTCGATTATGTATAAATTGATGCACCAAATTATGCCCGCAACATGCTTCAATGTCTGACTTTAATCATGCTCGAAACAATTGATTTTCGTTCACGTTTAAAAAAGGACATTCAAGCACAACAAATTGCATCAACATGCTCGAAAGTTTACATACTATGTTTGAAACTATAACTTTCACGCATGTTGTATGATTTTGTTGACTATGATCAAAGTTATTTTTTGTTTTATGCCGCTAATTAATGCCCCAACATAATCAACATAGTACATATTTCAAACCAAATCAATACTAATTTGTTACACTGCATCAACATAAATTTTTCATTCTAACGCATTTCAACTGCAAACCATAAAAAGAAACAAAAAATACCCCAAAAGAATGCCTAGGATCAGGTGATGCGCTGTCATCGCTTGTTGTTGAGAACCTCTTTCGACACTCCCATCGTCAACTTGTTACTTTTCATGTCCACCACAGCCGTCGATCATTGCAATCCAAACACAGTGTTGTATCAGGTGTTTTGCGGTTCCAATTTTGTGAAAACGAATATGGGTTAGGGTTTTGTTTAGAGCAAAATTTCAGCTCAAGTTGGCTTTTGTTAATTTTGGTCTTACGGGATAATTTTGTCTAAAAAAATTTATTTGGTCATTTTTGAAACAAATTAATCACAGTGGTCAGTTTAGACAAATGTGAGTAAACAGTAGACATTTTAATAAATTTTCCAAACTTTTAACGCCGACTAAAAGTAATGGCATGCATAAAACTTATCATCTTAATTTATTTATTTATTTTTTTAATTTAATAAGAGAAACACACAACTTTAATTTGTAAATCATATTTATTGATATCCAAGTGTTTTGACACAAAAATATTTTAAATTTGGAATATATAAATTTTAAATGTTTATAAACAATTTGTAAAATTAATTTGAAAATGTGTACAGAGTTTTAGTTTAATTGACAATGTCATAGAATCTTAAATGGTCACAGGCCGTTTATTATTTACTTTATGTGTTATTAGTGTTTGTTTGAGATTTTTCATGATAAAAATTTAGAGAAATATTACGTTTTTTAAAAAAATTATTAACAAAAAATACATTTTGAACATTAAAACTTGTATACTGAATAAATAAACTTTAATCTAAATTGGATGAATTTGTAACATGATTTAGGCAATATCATCGATAACAAATATTTAAACTTAACAGAAGAATTACACAAATTTTTAATTAGGCCAAAAATTATCAAGAAGAATTTGGACGAGGAGGAGTTTTGTAGTAATACTACTATAATAAATTTTTTTCCTATTTTTTAAAAATGTTAAATTGTAAGGTTATTCTTTTATATTTTGCATAACATAAATATAAAAATATTATATTAATTAGTTAATTTTTACTTAAAAAATAAACTTGTATAAAAATTTCTGGACAAGTTATTTGAAATAATTCGTAAGTTCCTTTTAAAAAAAAAGAAAATTCCTCGTCTTATGCAGGCCAAGGGTACTCTTCGGTGGGCCGGGGTGGGAACATTTCCCTAAATCAATATTTACATTGAAAATATTGGGCTAACCCGGCCCGGATAATCCAACTCACTATAAATATTTTGAAAAACCCTAAACCTAGAGTCTTATTCTCTCAGCTGCTCCTTGCGTGAAGAAAGCCACAGCTCCTTTCGGCAGCACCAGCCAAACAGCACTACACCATGGGTAAACTCTATGAAATCTTTCCTTCTCAAATTAGCTAATCTTAAACTTGTACGGGTTTCTCTTCTTTCTAATATTTGTTGGTTTAATTTTTCAGGAAAGGTTCACGGATCTCTGGCTCGTGCGGGTAAGGTGAGAGGCCAAACTCCTAAAGTTGCGAAACAGGACAAGAAGAAGAAGCCACGTGGCCGTGCGTACAAGCGTATGCAATACAATCGCCGTTTCGTCACCGCAGGTAATTCTGCCCTTCCTTTTATTGTGCTTTTTCGCGATAGAAACATAACCATCGGTTGTTCATAGTCTATTCGGTTGAAATGCTCAGTGTTTTATTTGTTGTTAGCTGATATATTGTCTTTGAGGATGAGATGATATAGAGATCATCTAGTCAAAGATTTGTTTGTAGATAAGTTAGATCACTCTTCTTTCCGTGTAGTCAAATTTAGCTTCTGGTTTCTAAAATATGAAGTCACACTGTGAGAACTCTAACGTGCTGCACAAAACAAACCAAAAATGTGTTTAATAATGATACTTTACAGACTCAAACTTCGTGTGATTTATGAAATAAATCTTTCCTAATGAGAAAAGCATTTTAGGGTTTTAGTGGTTAGTAACTATAAGTTTGTAGCTTATTGTTTATAATGAGCATTGTTTTTATTGCAGTCGTCGGTTTTGGCAAGAAGAGAGGACCCAACTCATCTGAGAAGTAAACCTTGAAAGGATGAAGGGTTAGATAGGCCAAGCTTTCATTTATGTTTTGATAATTTTTCTTGTTGTTTTAAGACCTATTTTGGTGTTTTGAATTACTAATATTATGTTTTGATCTTTGGTAAACTTGTTAGTAGAGATTTTGTGATTTTGTTTTCAAATGTCTTATTCTAATTATACGTTACCTTGGATGTCCATGTCCATGTTTAAAAAGGAGCATCTTCTTCAAAGTTTAGATGAACTCAGTATATGTAAGAACCAAGAAAGAACATAGAGATCATCTAGTCAAAGATTTGTTTGTAGATAAGTTAGATCACTCTTCTTTCCGTGTAGTCAAATTTAGCTTCTGGTTTCTAAAATATGAAGTCACACTGTGAGAACTCTAACGTGCTGCACAAAACAAACCAAAAATGTGTTTAATAATGATACTTTACAGACTCAAACTTCGTGTGATTTATGAAATAAATCTTTCCTAATGAGAAAAGCATTTTAGGGTTTTAGTGGTTAGTAACTATAAGTTTGTAGCTTATTGTTTATAATGAGCATTGTTTTTATTGCAGTCGTCGGTTTTGGCAAGAAGAGAGGACCCAACTCATCTGAGAAGTAAACCTTGAAAGGATGAAGGGTTAGATAGGCCAAGCTTTCATTTATGTTTTGATAATTTTTCTTGTTGTTTTAAGACCTATTTTGGTGTTTTGAATTACTAATATTATGTTTTGATCTTTGGTAAACTTGTTAGTAGAGATTTTGTGATTTTGTTTTCAAATGTCTTATTCTAATTATACGTTACCTGTTCTTTCTTGGTTCTTACATATACTGAGTTCATCTAAACTTTGAAGAAGATGCTCCTTTTTAAACATGGACATGGACATCCAGTGTATGAACCATTCAATTCCATCTTTTTAAGATTGAAGAACACGAACTGGGAATGTATGTAGGCGACAATCACATGTTGAGCCTTTGTTAATGTTTTGTTTTAAGTAACCTCATTTTTGTCTGGAGCCTAAGAAAAGTCTCAAGTTGAAGAAATTGCACTAATAATTTAACTTGGTTTAAAGAGAAATGATCTTTTCTTGATATGTATCGGTGATCAGGCTTGCTCTGCTGATTGCTTAAACGATGCCAGACTTGCTTCTTATCTGGAGGAAAGAGTAACTGTTACTACCTAGAAAACATACATATTCGATGAAGTTCAGCCTCCATTAAATATTTTAGATAATTTTTGGCCTTGTTTATTCGGTGCACTGCAGCCCGTTTGATCATGTTACAAGAAATTTTAGCCATATGGGTTTTTGAACAAATGTGTCTTTGAATTATATAGGGTTATGTTCAAGCGAAAGTGAAATTGTTTTAACTGTTAAAGACTTTATAATATTAAGTGCAAGTGTATAAACCGTGTGAATACGTATCTCAAAGAGGAGACGGCAAATGTGTTGGTTGTCCATTTTTAACTTTTAAGCCTGGGATGCGTTTAATCTTTATTAAGCCTTTTTTTGGGTGGTCAAAGGCCGGGGGTTGAATAGTTTGCTCTTGGAGCTATTCGTTTGGGACCGTCAAATCTCCAATCACGAGGTACGGTAGCGATAGGGCACGGGAGGAGGCTGTCCCTTTCCGCGTCCCGCACCCGGCCCATTCCAACTCCCATCCCATTTCTAAGTTAATTAGAATATCGCACTAAATAATTTTGATTAACGTGATTGTTGGACATACTGCTTGTAACAGCGACCAGATGGATGATAGATGAAGGCCGCAGAAAAAAAAAATGGAAAAAGAAAGAAGGCTGATATTGCGTGACGTCCATAAGATCTAATAACAGTTTCTCAGCGACTTTGGATCTCGTAGGGAGAGTTAAAATACTTTGAAAATTGCATCAAAGACGTTGAGAGCAAAAATTCACATATAATTTATAGGTTGTAGTAACAAACAAATGAAAATTACAGGTCTGTGTTGTTTTTGGTATGTTCTATACAATTCACAGTTCATCATGAAGGCTTTCCTTTGGCGAAGTAGTTTTGGATTGATTTTCTAAAAGGTACCTTGTAGCCATTGATGCATGCAGTGCAGCACCATATGGCAGAACGTCTTCATTGACCATGAAATTGGGCAAATGCCCGGTTTCAAACTGTCCTTCTATCTTGTCATTCATGCGGACACGGTAAAAATATCCTGGAATAGCCTCTGCGAAAAACGAGAAGCCTTCTGTACTCATCAATGGTTGCATTTCTTTGAGATTGTGGATGCCCAACATGTCCGTTGCTATCTTTTGGTAGTGTTCGTGCAAATCTTTGTTGTTTACAGTCACCGGGTACAAAGGTTTATCATCGAAGTTGACTATTGCGTTGCACCTCTGTACGCTAGCTTGTCTGACAATATCCCGCCACTCACATTGAAATATAATTAACATTTATGACTGATATTTCAATAAGTCACCAAGAGAAAGAGCAGAGTAAAGAAATCAACACACGATATTCGCAAGCTTATATAATTTTCCTCACAACCAAGGATAAAGGGCCTTTAGATTAGAAAAAGGTCATAAGTATACCTCTTCTACTCTTTGCTTTAGTTGAATAATGCTTTCTTTTGAAAATGCCCTGATTATACCACCAATTGTAACAGAATCCGGAAAAACGTTGAAAGCACCACCTCCTTGGAATTTTCCAAAGGAAACTACCTGCAAGATTGTGTTTTTATATTGGTAACTCTTAACTGGACAGGCACTTTTATGCCAAAGCATCTCAGAAGCTTATTATTCAATTGCCATTTAGCAGGCAAATAATTGGAAATAGCCTAAAACTGTTGTATTTCATTTCACCGATTTAAGATTGTTCTTAACACCAAAAGGGAGTACAACCAGGAAGAAACAATGATGAGGAAATCAAACATTCGAATGGAACAAGAAAAACACAAGATGTCAAATCATAGAAAGAGACGATTTGAGAATTGATGGCAAGGCTTTAGAAACAAGTTGCATATGAGAGACAATGGACTAACTGAGAAACCAAGGGATCAGCTTCACGTGAAACTAACCGTTGTAAACTAACAATCACATTAGAAGCTGCCAAGATTCGGTCAATTGTATGCTGAGGGATGGCAGGATGCCCCCCTTTCCGAAAATTACTGCCTCAAAGAAACCACTTGCGGCTATAATCGGGCCAGGCCTGGAGGCCACTGTACCAATTGGGAAACATGAATTGATATGCAGCGCAAGATTGCTTCAACATTCTCTAGCACTCCAGCATCTAACATTTGCTTTGCCCCACCTCCTCCTTCCTCAGAAGGTTGGAAAACAAGCACAATTGTTCCCTATACAAGCATTAATTACAAAATTTTCTTCCAAACAAATGTGGATACTAGGCATTTACCACTAACTGACTAACAACGGTGACATACCAACAGCATAAATTTCATTTTTGTTTGGGCAAAACCTATTATAATTTACACAGCACAAGCACAAAGAAGGGACCTGAAGATATTTTTAAGCATGAGGTGCCAGTATGCAATTTGGACAAGATACTTAAATGTGAAAATTCACAACATCTATATACCACCGTTGACTGCACCCTTTAACCATCTAGTAAACAAGAATTTTAAAGAGGAGAGAAGTATTAAACAGCAGATAGAAACAACAGAATACTTAACAGATCTGGTAAATATTACATTTTCAAACTGGCTTTGAGTCCACTCCACATATACTCCACTCAGAATTACGGCAGTATATATATTACAACAACTGAGACTTGAAAATGTCACAGTATTAGTCAACAGACACAAGCAGCTTCTAGCACTCAACATTCTTCTTTCTCTACCGATGGCATTGGAACTTAGTTGTCTATGACTTTCTTATTTTTTATCACTCCACTATTTGCTCCACTTAATCCCAACACCACTCACAAAATCTCCACTTTTTCAACATACCAATCTGCACCACGCTTGATTAGCTACAACAGCAGTTGCTCATGTTTATTTACAGAGTTTGAAATAAGTATGTGGATCTGATGATGTAGCATAAGTTAGTTGCAATTCATTTGGAAGGAAATACACACACCGTCCATATCTTAGTAAAATTTAAGGTATAATGGCCCCTAGTCGGCAAATTGCATACTCTTCCTTTTAGAGAATGTTAGTAAAATCCCTTCCCCTCCCATTCTTTCTCCTTATATATTGCAACCAAACAGGAGACATGGCCTTTCCTCAACCGTTGTTCTTTCCATCCAGTTTCCTTCTCTCCTATTTCTCATTGTTGGCTCCAATATGGATAAATCTGTAGATTTTTGACATATAACACTTTTCATCTGGCTCCCTGGCGTAGTTTACGTGGTTTGGGGTACGCTTGAAGCTCTCATCCAAAACCTTTAAAAGAAAAATTAAAAAAAATCATCCCTGCACTCGTCAATAAATACCAAAATATGGACAGTTAACGTTCATTCCCTCTCCTTTCCATCCTATCAACCAAACAGCGTAAAGAACAAATAGGCCATCTCCTTTCTTCCATGTGCGTTTCCTCTACTTTCCCCTTCATTGGATTTTCCTTCCCTTGGAGTAAACAGAGTGAATAGCTTAAAACCATAGAACTTCCAAATCTTTCCCAAAGATGAGATCATATCATAGAGTTCTACATATGACACATAAAAAGTGTGGAACTTAATCCTAAATAGAATTACTTGCTACTTTGAACACGCGATCATTAATGTGCAATAAAATAATTTCACGTACCAAAATGCATAACTAGAAAGACTCATAAATTAAGTCAACAAGGTGACAGACAATCATATGATGAATGCAACCATACATACAAAAAGGAATTAATGTAGTCGAAAAGATACCCTAATTAAAGAAAGTCAAAAAGGGCAAAAAAGAAAACCCGTATTTCATGGCGATGTTCTTGAAGCAACTTTGCAGCACCAAGAAGCATGGCAACGTGAGCATCATGCCCACAAGCATGCATCTGACCAGGAACCTTATTCTTGTGCTCCCACTCTACAGCTTCCTGTTACAATCAGAAGTCAACGACCTCAATTATCTTCGCCTAAATTCACACAAGGTATTGTCTCCGTAATATTTCAATATCAATCATCACAAATATCTAAAAGAACAAGTTAGCGACAGCAAATTTTGAAGACACTAGTAACGATAATCAAAAAGTAAAAAATACCGAGAAAGACCTGGATAGCTAGAGCATCCATATCTGCTCTTATTGTTACAAAAGGAGGCTGCCCAGATCCAATATAACCAACAATACCAGTAACAGCAACTGGATAATTATAAGGGATGCCCTTGATCAGCTCTGATAGTTTATTGGTCTCAAATTCCTCAAAACCGAGCTCTGGGTTCTCATGTATTTTCCTTCTAAAATTGACCATCCAATCAAAAGCCTCAGCTATCTTGGCAAAGTCAAGGAATTTGATTGGAATTTGAGCCAGTTCTTCTGTGCTCAAAGAAATATTAGATGAAACGGGTGCTAACATGAATACGTAGTGAGTGAAAAGCAAAGAAACCAACTCGAAGAAAACCGTGAGCTTGAGCTTCAGGTGTGTTCGCGGTTGTGCAAGGAGATTTTTAGATGAAAGGTCATGGTTTTGGTTTGGGGAACACAGTAACGAGTGAGTTTAGCCTTATAACTCCAAGAAAAGTGGGGGAGTAGACTGCAACTTCCAGTCCCACCTGACTAATTCAGTGGATTAGAGCAGATCCTCTCACAAAAACAGGCACCACCGGTCACCATAAAATATATATATACCATAATATATATATATATATTTTATGGGACGAATCAACGGTTTTTTTAACTTCGTGCACAGCTGAATTTAGTTACTCCCCAAATTTGTTTGCATAAATACATCATTAATTTCTCATAATTAATATATGAGAAAGGATTTGCAGGTTCCCAAAATTTAGTTTAATGATGATTGATTTTAAAATAATTTATTTTAAAATAATAATTATATCTCTATCAGTAATATTTATTCAATAAAAAATATTATTAAATATTTAAAATTTAATAAAATATAATATATTTATAAAAATATATTAATAAATAGTAAATTAATAATATAATATAAAATTATATATTTTATAAATAATATATTTTATTTTTACTATACTATATATCTTGATACAAAATTTACAGTTTCGATATTATATAATAAAAAAATTCACAGTAAAGATTTAATTCCCCTGTTTTTTTGTTGAAAAGAAAAAGTTGTTTTATCATTTGTTTCATAAAAATTTATGAATCAATTTACATGAAAAGAATATAATACATATATAGTACTAATTTCTTTATCTTAATAATATTAAAAATTATAACAAAATTATGAGAGTATCTAGCAAAATTTCAGTTCACTTCAAATTAGAATTACTAATTTTACTTTCCTCCTCTCATAAGGATCTTAATAAATAAACATCCTGATTAGTTTAAACAAACCTACTCGTGTGATATCCGTCTAAAACCCCTCTTAAACTCAGCCAAATAAGATGTAGTAGGACTAACCAAGTATTGAATTTGTTAGTACGAAATCTATTAACTCATGGGCTCGAAACTATCTTCCCAAACACCAAGCCCCCGAGTTTTCAGTGACAGTGCTATTAAGTGAAATTAGCACTTTTACTGAAAATTTTATTTAAGAAAGATACACAAATTTGAACCTCAAACTTGAACTTGGTATCTAACAACAATTCTTCCTTTTATTGTAGATAACCTGTAAAACAAATAACGATAAGAAAAAACTAGTTTTACCGAAAAAAACCCTCAAATGCTTAAGTTAAATATGGTTTTTTGTAAAAAAAAATATAAAAAGTATAAATAAAAATTTAGAGAATTGTGTTTCTCGTGCTTAGAATTTTTAATATTTAAGTTTGTGCAGTTTATTTTTTGTTTTTAAGTTAATGTTTTATCAATGTTTATTTGCAACATTTTTTCTTCCATTGTCTTAATTAAGCAAATCATATAGAATAAATAGAAATTGTGTACCAAGACGCATCGTGGCCTGAACTTGCTTTCAAGTCTTTTTTTATATTTTCTGATTGGAACGAACTTTACTAATCTCCAACAGAGATTGTCATAAAGCCTGAACTGTGACCAATCTCTAAATGAAACAAATTTTGTGATTCTCTAAGTTGTTGTGTGGTTTGAATTAAGGTCAGATCCTTTTACAATAACATTTTTTTAGACTTATTTCATCATCTAATCCAAACTAAGGTTAGAATTTTTTTGTGGTACTTTGTTGGATAGACGAAATTTTACTAATTTTATAATCTGAACTATGATCAGATCTTTTTAACGATTTTCCCAGATAAACGACTTCTAATTATTGTCTAATTTGAACTGTTGTTAGATTTTTTTACAATAATTTACTAAATAAACAAACTCCGTTGAATTCTTAATTATCGTTATTTGATTTGAACTGTGGTCAAATCTTTATATGGTAGTTTGCCAAAACTTATTGATCTTCTGATCTGAACTGTGATCAAATTTTTTTATTACAACTTGCTAAATAATTAAAATTTATTAATCTTCTAATCCCTGTGATCAGATATAAACTTTGGTTAGATCTTTTTTATAACAACTCTTGAATATACGACATTTATTAGTTTTTTTATTATGATTGCTTAATCTGAACTGTGGTCAGATCTTTTTTACAGCAACTTTTGGGATATTAAGATATTAGAATAAGATAATCATTATAACCTGAATTATGTTCAGATTTTTTTATCAACGATTCTTAAAGGGTAATACTTCTTCAGCATCTTCACGTTCTATGGTTTCGTAACCTCTTTTCCATCTGGGTATTGTAGCTTGTAAACTCTTGGCTCAACAATTCTTGTTACCTTGTACAAACTTTCCCAATTTGCTCCCAAAACTCCTTCACCATATACTTTGGTATTTTGTGTGACTTACCACAACACCAAGTCTCCCTCACAAAAACATCTTACACAAACTCTCTTGTTATAATACTTTACAACCCGTTATTGGTAAGCAGTTATCCTAATAAGCACTTAATCTTGTTTCTCTTGCAACAAATCTATGTCCAACCTCATCAACTGCTTACCACTTGATTAGTTGTGGTTTCTGCTTTATTTAAAGTTTTTTCAGGAGCAGTCTTTTCCTTGTTCCTTTTGCGTGTTTGGTTTAAATATGCTCTCATATCTTCCAAACTCATGCTATGTTCATACGTTCTTTTGCCTCGGTTTGACTTATACTGCACATTAACTGGTTTGTGCTCTGGTTCCTCCTAAACTCGCAAGGGTGTTGTTTCGTTTTCATCAGCGCGTGCTTGCTCATGGTCTTGAACTCCTTACTCAGGGACTTGTGTATACTTCTATCTATAATGATTGTTCTGTGCTCGTAATCTATTTTCTGATCTTCTCATAAGCAATTGTTTACGCGAATCTTCAAGTGGGGTAACACTTTCTTCATTTTTAGCGGTCGCGACTTTTCCAGAATTTGTCTCCTAATTATGGCTTCTTTAATTATCCTTTTAAGGTTTTCGATCTCTTTTTCCATTAACTTGTTCTTATTCTTCAAAGCTTTCACTTTTTTTGTCTTTTTCCAGCTACTTGCACTAACTTTCTTTCAACCGTTGTACAATATAGACAATGTCTGCATCCTTATCATGAACTGCTTCTTGTTCTTAGGATTGCCGTAATGGGGTGGTTGGCAATTAGAGTTCAATAAGTCTCCCTCATCAATTTTTTCAATTGGATGCCTTCTGATGACTTATTATTTCTCTATAGCTTTTCGAGCGTGCTTCTCATAGACTACGCCAATTGTTGATGCCAAAATTTATAACTTCAATATCATACAATAAATATTGAATTCTCCCCGCTTCTTTGCTCAAAAGAAAAAATTCCTTTATTGCTTGTTTCAAAGAAATTCATAAATCAATTTACATGAAAAGAATATAATATATATATAGTATTAATTTCTTTGTCCTAATAACATTTGGAATTACAACAGAATCAGGAAGGTATATAAGAAAATTTCAGTTCACTTCAAATTAGGATTATTAATTCTACTTTCCCTCTCTCATAAACATCCTAACAAGTAACAGCCTAATTGATCCAAGCAGACCCACTCGTGTGATACCCGTCCAGAACCCTTCCTAAGTTGAGCCGAGCATAATGTACTAAGACTGACTAAGTATCAAGTCTATTAGCACGAAATCTATTAACTCATGAGCCTGAGGCTATCTTCCCAAACAATACAATATATATATATATATATATATTAAATATATAACATATTTTAGCTACACAAAATATAAATTGTAATATATTCATAAGCATAGTACTATGGTATATTTTATTTATATATTGATATTTATTTATGATTTATTTTATTTATTTTTCTAACACTTAATTCATATTGAATTACTAAAATATTGTAAAATAAATAAATTTATATTTTAGTTATAATATATTAACAAGTATTATTTATATTATTTATAAAAAATGTATAAATTTATGATATGTTCATAAATATTGTATTATTAATAAACTATAAAATAATGTTGTATTTATTTTATTAATGTATTTTTTATAAATATATTTTATTTTATTAAACTTTAAAGATTGAATAATAATTTTTGTTAAATAACCTATTATTGATATAATAAGAGTATAATCATTAATTTAAAATAAATTGGGACTTGTGCGAATATTTTTAAAACTATTAGAATTAATCAGTACATTTAACCAAATTTTAGGCATCTGCATGTCCTTTTCCTTTAATACATACATTATATTTATTCGTAATGTATAATTAATTTATCATAATTAATATACATATTAAATTCAATCTAAATATTTGTAATATGTATATATATTATATTCAATCTTACTATTTGCATGCAACAATTTATAAATAATAATAAATAAAATGTCTAAATACTTCCAGCATATACATATACATTCTTATTTCCAAATAAATTAGATAAATTAAAATTAACATATAAATTCACGGTCAAATTTTAAAATAAAAATTTTTAAAATTTTTTATTAATGAAAATGTTTACCTTTTGTAATATAAAATGTTTACCTTCTATATTACAATTTTAATTTTAATTTTGATGGTTGAACTTGTAAAATTTTATATTAAAAATTTTACTACAAAAATGTTAAACAAGAAAAAAAAAAGACTTGCATAGGCACAGGTTTGACCAACTATATAGGCAGAAATTTTATTATGTAAATTTTGATTCCCTACCTATTAAACCTGAATCATCTAATATGTTGCCACTGTCGCGGTAATCCTAACTTCAACCCTCAGTTATTCAACAATGCATGCCAATTTGACAGATTTCAAGCAATAATTAAGTTATAAGCACAAAAAAGAGGGCTTAAGAATCAATTGCAAGAGCAAATTCGTATTTCCGAAATGGGATATAAAATTCTCCTGAGGGATGTCAACACTGAAAGAGTCCAATTTTCGATCATACCTTAATAGAAGTTTAGAAGCGACTTGGATCTAGCATTTACGGGGCTCCGCTATAAATATTTACAGAACGTTACACAAAATTTATTAACGGCAAATTCCACATAGTAGTTACTAATTACAGTTCTCGTTGATTTCTACTGTGTTAATTAAGTGGCAGCGTTGGACACTGACGTAGTTGCTTACTTTAAACTCACAATTCATCGTGAAGGCTTCCTTTGTGCAACGAAGATTTGGGTTGATTTTCCAGGAGGTAACTTGTAGCCAATGATGCATGTAGTGCTGCACCGTATGCTAGTGCATCTTCATTCACTGTGAATAGAGGTGAATGCCCTCTTTCAAACTTTCCTTTAGTTTTGTCATTCATACCGAGGTAGTAAAAGTAACCTGGAATTGCCTCAGCGAAAAAAGAGAAGTCTTCGGTACCCATCAGTGGCTTCCTTTCTATGACATTCTCAATACCTAACATGTCCGCTGCAACTTTCCAGAAGTGCTTATGCAAATCTTTGTTGTTTACAGTCACTGGGGCAAAGGGCTTATCATTGAAGCTGACTGTGGCATTGCACCTGTGTACACCAGCTTGTTTCTGAATAACCTGTCAAAGATAATTACCGTCTATGACTGCATATAAAAATAATTTGGACACGCTGGTGATTCTAATTCTGATTCTGTTCTGACTCCCAAGGGCAAAGACAGAATAAATAATGAAGGATAAGTTCAAGCTTTCCATTTTCAAGTATTCTTGCAAACGAGAATAAAAGGGACTAAAAGGAGCACAATTAACAAGTATACCTCTTCTATTCTTTGCTTGAGTTGAATAAAGCTTTCTTTTGAAAATGTCCGGAATGTGCCGCCTATTGTAACAGAATCTGGAATTACATTGAAGGCATCCCCTCCTCGGAATTTTGAAACAGTAACTACCTGCAAGATTTTGTTTTTATATTAGTAATACTAATGGAAAAGACACCATCATGTGCAAAGCATTTCAGAGAACATATTATATAATTTTTGTTTTAATAAACAAATAACTGGTCACATCACATAGAAGAATATGATTTATTTATTATTCAATTTGAAAGCTAAGGTCATTTTGTACGGAATCTTTACCTTAAAATAGAAAAAGAAAGATTAGTAGAAGAAGATGTTCAATCTGTGCCAAATAAGAAAATCATTGCCAAGAGAATAATTCAGAGAACACACATGGGATAATATCAAAATCTTAAAATAAATTTTTTTAGATGCCATGAAATGGTCGGTTTCTAACAAAAGGATGAAAAACATGAAAACAATTCAATGTCTGATGGCATTGAAATTCCAATTCAACTACAGTAGAACATAGCTAAAAATCAAGCAAATGGAAATGAACTCATACAGTATATTTCCTTTCATTGATTCAAGTTTTTTTCGACTAAAACCAATATGTACACAACCATGAAGAAAGTGAGATGAGAGCCACAAACTTTTCAATGGAATTTATCAAGACTTTGCACAAGACAGATGTAACATGTCACACAGTAGAAAGAGGGGATCAAAGACTTGACGATGAAGCGAAAACAGGCATAGGACATACTCCGTACTTTTTAACACTATTTCATTTACTTCAATTCAAAAAGGTTAAAAGCATTCACTGTGATCTTCCTCTATGTGTGTGTTTGGAGGGGTTAGGGATCAGCCTTGCATTAATATTTTTTATGGACTACCTGTGAATCCAAGGGATCAGCCTCACGTGAAACCAGATGTTGTAAACTGACAATCACATTAGAAGCCGCTAAGATTGGGTCAATAGCATGCTGAGGAATGGCAGCATGACCCCCTTTTCCACTAATTACTGCCTCAAAAAATGCACTTGCAGCCAAAATAGGACCAGCCCTGGAGGCCACTGTACCAATAGGGAAAAGTGTAGAGACATGAAGTCCAAAGATTGCTTCAACATTCTCCAGCACTCCAGCATCTAACATTTTTTTTGCTCCACTACCTACTTCCTCAGCTGGTTGGAAAACAAGCACAACTGTTCCCTGTCCAAACAAGAATAGGAGAGAGAGCAGGATTAAGCAATGGATGGAGAATGCAATATTCACAGCAGAACTGGTAGTTTATACTTACAATGAAGCTCCAAGAGCACATCTAGCAGCAGGGGCAGAGCCGGGAAAGCAACAGTAACAGTAATAACATAAAAGAAGTTGACCGATATATCTAATTCATTATATATGTTTCAAGTTGACCAATATATCTAATTCATTATATATGTTTCCATTTCAGTGTTACTAAATATGGCATTCTCTATAGATACAACTAAATTACCATTCATCCATTGATTTTAATTTGATTTGTTATTTATGTATCTCAGTTGAAAATGCACCCATTGGCAGCAATGCAATTAACAGAGTCAAAGTAATTTCGCAGCATAAACACAATGGGGATATTGCAAATTTTCTGTAATACACTGCCAAGTATTATTCTAATGCACTCACTAGTGCAAAATATAATGGCAAAGAACATGCTGGTTCCAGGTTCCCTAGTCTATATAAACCATCTGAGAAGGGGCAAACTAAGAAAGAAAACAAATAACTTTAAGAAACAAATCATTTGGGGGCAGTGTTATAGTCTTGAGAAAATTTAAAAGTCCAGAAGGGACAGCTATGTAGCTCCACCTATGTCTAACAGTAGACCTTGCTCTTAGAAGTTTTGCAGATTGTGGTTTTATTGATATTATAATACAAGATCTCAGAAGGTCATAATATAATTATCACGGTGCAGGCTTGTGAAAAACCTCAACAATCTTCATCTTCTGATTTTATGATTGCGGAACTTCGTCTTCATTCTTTTTTTTTTTTTCTCCAGTTGCAGTATATATGTATTTTGTCCACTCATTACCAGCAAATCTTTTTTTTCTGCAGCTCACCATCATCAATCTCACCCCTCCCTCCCCTTTTCCATGCCTCCTACCAAACGTAAACTTTCCACAAATTGTAACAAGTTCATGTCACATGATTTAAACAGGGGGCATCCAAGTCTATCGGGAAATTAAATCAGATTAATTAAAATTCTGCAGATGAGACATATCAAATGTGCTTCTTAAAACTTCTAAATGGGAATATTTGCAGATATCAAATTCCTAATAACTAAAGAGATCCATATATCAAAATCATTCGAACATAGAGTGACAAACAATCAAATATAATAAGAATTGATGTTTTGGAAAAAATCTGCCAATTAAATAAACCCAAAAAAATGAAAAACCTGTATTTGGTGGCGCAGCTCTTGAAGTATCTTTGCAGCACCAAGAAGCATAGCAACATGTGCATCGTGGCCACAAGCATGCATTTTACCAGGAACCTTGCTCTTATGCTCCCAATCCACACCTTCCTGTTTCAATCAAAAGTTAATAACCCCAGTACGCTTCGACAATTCCTCTCAATACAAATAGTAACATTTTCATTTCAATCATCAAAACAATTTAAAACAAGAAGTTAGCAGTAGCAATTTATGAAGATACTAATAACAATACTCAGTAAGTAAATATAATGGAAACAGACCTCCACGGCTAGAGCATCCATATCTGCTCTTAGTGCAACAAAAGGAGGCTGACCAGTCCCAATATAACCAACAATACCAGTAACAGCAACTGGGTATTTGTAAGGGATGCCCATCTGATCAAGCTCAGCTATAATAAGTTTACTAGTCTCAAATTCCTCAAAAGCAAGTTCTGGGTTCTCATGTATTTGCCTCCTAATATTGACCATCCAATCAACAACCTCAATTTTTTTGGCGAAGTCAAGGAACTTAACTGGAATTTGAGACAGCTCTTCCGGGCTTAAAGAAATATTCGAGATGGCTGATGCTGCCGGCATAAGTAAGTGGAGAGTGACAAGCAAAGAGAAAAACTTTGAAAAAGCCATGAGTTTTGTGCTCGATGAGACTTTGGGTACTTCGAAGATGAAGACTGAAGAGGGGTTTCAGTTTGGGAATATGGGAAGTCCAACTCTGCTGACAAACTACCTGGGGAAAATCCAAGTCAGATGAGATCACTACGTGGGGTACAAGAAAGCAACATTCAGGTGTACGACAATTAACGGACGAAAATGGCCCATTTTTCTGTCAAAAATTAAAAACTGCCCCCTATTAAAACTCATTTAAAAACACCTAATTTCCCTTGTTTCGATCAAAAATATCTTCGTACTCACTTTAAACTAAATCGCCGACTTTATATTCACATCAAATTATAGTTTTTACTTAAAACTTCACTTTGATACTCAAATATTTTAAATTGTTCTTAATCAAAATTATGGGTGTTTTGAGTAAGCATAATTTCAAATATTCAAGTGCTTTAAATTATAATTTCATACATAATTTTAGTTCAAAACTACTATTTAACATACTCAAACATATATAATCGTACTTACTCAAAATAATTATAATTTCTAATAAAAAATAATTTTAGGCATTTGAGTATTAGATTATAGTTTTGAGTAAAGAATAGGCTCGAAACTATAATTTAAAGCGTAGTGTTAAAGTTTAAAGTGGACATGAGATTATTTTTATCTAAAATAAGTAAAATTTAATTTTTTTATTGAAATTATGCAGAGTGAATATTTTTAAATTTTAATTATGAAGTTGGGGTATTTTTGATTATTTCTCCACAATTAATTTGGGTTGATGTTATGTCTTGAATAATAGGAAAATTATCCGAAAGTAACATTGGATGACAATTAAATTGTGTTGATGAAATATTTGGGAAAATCTAAGCATACCTTCCTTTTATTGTTAGTTGGCCCTTAAATTTTTAGGCATTTAGGTAAAATATAAATTTTTTTCAAGTAAATGATAATTTTTTTTTTTATAAAATCCTTTCAAATCTCAAAAATTTAATCTAATACCCTTATTTTATTATAATAGTTTAAAAAATATATCTAAAATCTCAATTTATTAAAATAATAATTATACCCTATATAATAATAGTTATTTAAGAAAAATAAATAACAAATTTATAAAATTTGATAAAATGTAATATATTTATATAAAATATATTAATTAAATAACTAATATTATTATTTTAAAACCATATTGTTAATATGAATATTTTTTAATATATGTAAATTTATTCTTTTTTTATTTTCATTGTATTTTACTTGTATTTTTTTATTTATATTTTAAATATATGTATATAAATAATTCAAAATAATTTAAATATTATAAAGATTTCATCAAATAATTCAAATGATAAATAATTCAAAATCTTATAAGAGGTATGTGTTAATTTTTCTTATTCAAAATATAAAATATTTGGGGTCAAATTCTAAAAATACCCAATTACAAATTTTTTGTCCAAAACTATTCGAAATCTGCATTCTAGGCGGTTTTATGCCATTCCTAAATAAACCTACATTTTATTCCCAAATCCCAAAATTCAGTCACAAAAACAATCCCGAATCTCATTTTATTATTTTTCTAAAAACTTAAATTTTATTTTACCGAATCTATTCCTATTCATTAAAAAAAAACTTTTTTTAATTATTTAATTCTCCAATCTGAAATTAGTGTAATACGAAAACTCCTATTTCACAACATTTACATAAATCTTTACAATTTTATTTGTTTGAATTTTAAAAAAATACGAAAATTATGAAAAATATATTTTTTTTGAAAGATTTTTTCAATGCAGTAGTTATCTAAAAGTTAAAGATGAATTATAATGAATATCTATCATAGTAAAAACTCACTATTGATATGGTCCAGCACGAAAGATATCTATTATAACTTATTTTTTAACTTTAGTCAACATTCCAAATTCAATAACATACAACCAAATACAATAAATAATAAATAGATCAACCCGATCTTTGATTATAATCATAATAAATAAAATGACCAAAAGGCTTTAACTAATTAATTACAAACCAATCCCATCTTTAAATTTTATCACCATTTTATGATCATATTTCACTTTTTAAAAAAGTAATTATTATAAATTGACATGTGAGTTGGTGATAAGAGTTGTGGCTTTTATTACCATTTCATGATTATAAATGAATCACTAAAATAATTTAATTTTTTAGTTTATTATTATAATATATAAATATTTATTATTATTTATTAAAATTTACAAGTAAATTTCTATCTTATTTTTAAATTTTTTTTAGTATACACATTATTTGTGGCTCACCAATTACAATCAAATATAAAAAATGAAAATGAAAATTCATAATCTAGAAGCCAAATTTAGGGTCAATGCAATGCTAAAGGATAATTACTAATATAATTAATAGTTATATTCTTTAACACTTTTTCTTTTAATAGTTTTTGAAAAAACACTTACACATTTGGTTAACAATTTCTATTAGTATTTGTTGGTGCTAAATTAAGTATTTGGAGATATAATCAAAAAAGTATTTTTGTATTGATAAGTTACTAAAATATACATATATTAAAATAAGTAATACATTAATATAGCAATATTTTTAATAAAAACAAATATTCTAAAAAATTGAATAAAAAATTTTTTTTATGAAAATATTAAAACTTTAATAATATAAAAATATAATATTTTTTTTGTTATAAAAATAACTAACAATTTTAATAATATTAATTATCTTCTAAATATTAAGATATAAATAAAATTGTAGATATCATGAACACAAATAATGTATCAATTTTAATAATTTATTCATCTAAAAAAATATAACAAATAATATATCTCTAAATATCTAATGTAATCATCATATATTCATATATACAATCATATATCTAATGTAACATGCAAATTTGTTTAAGGATATTTTTTAAAAAAAAATTTCATTAACTCTATAAGTGCTACCCTTTTAAGCACTTAAAGTATTAATTTAAGAAAACACCAAATTTTTACTAATTAAATAATCATTTAAAGTTTTACAATTTTTTCAATAATCACTTTTATCAAAATTTGCCAAACATATGGTTTAATACTTTGTAAGTACTAATTAACACTTATAAATTGCTAATAAGCATTGTCAAAGTCACCCTAAGTAATTTGGACCCATACCAATTACCAAACACAAGCCTAAAGAGTCAAACTTGTGGCAAACACGGTTCGATGGGCTTAAAGGGTAAGGCCAGCACGACACTGGGTTCTAAATTGAACTTGTGCTGTGTTGCTATAGTAACGGGGCGGTATCAAGCTCGATTATATAAGATTAGGTTGAATATATGATGTGGCGGCCTTAACACATCTCAATTTACACCGCTATGCACTAGTTGCCATTGTAAATGTAATTTTTGATGGCGAACTTGTCTTTGCAAAAGACATAATTTCTTCTAGTGCTAAGTGGTGCTTCAGTTATAAATAAATGAAATAAAAATTAGTGATTATAGTAGGTGGACAAGTGACTAGCTACCATGAAAAAATTGTTGGGATTGTCTTTGAGATCGTAATTATTATTGCGATAATACATATTACATTAATCATTCATGAAACCAATGGAAGTGAATTGAGTGACATTAAGATAGAGGGAACCTTTATTGGATAATAAATTTACGTCATTCAACATTTTATGAATGAGAAACCAATGTTTCTCTTGCATTTTCCATTAATTCATTATAGCTTGCTTTTATCTCTAAACAACATAACATGATCAAGCAATGAATATAAGCATTTGGTTTTACAATTTTAACTCTTTAACATTTATCACACTTCGTGGTGTTTACCAATCTCTCCACATGACATATTTCCCTTGATCTGATCAAATATCTCATGTAAAATAATATGACTTTTCAGAAACCGCAACAAGGATCGCATGGTAGGAAGGTACGTGTGAGTTTCTATTAGGTTCTTTATCTGTTGACATTTTTTCTTTAATTTACTTTAGTCTTAACTTTCTATTCCTTTATAATTATTTTAACTTCTTTATACTACTAATATGATTATCCTCATTTATGCCCCATAAGCCAATTTCGAGTTGCTTTGCTTCCCTAGTGTTTTAAAGATGTGTATTATTCACACCCTCTAAGGGCATATTGTCACATGCTGGAAATTGAAGGTAAAATCGACTATGTGCAGCACTCAATTCAGCTTGTAGAATCGAATTAAATAAGTTCTTTTAATCCAAGATCACTTTTTGTGTGCGTGTTGGTATGAGAGATGAAGGAATACACTGTCAAAGTGAAGAAAATGCAAGAGAAAATGGAGGAGAGACAGAAATACGTGTTCTGCACTTCAAAATGGGAATGAATGGCTTCTTTTTTTATTTTTTTCATTTATACAACACTTACATTTATATATTTACAAACCAATGGATGAGATTTGGCCTCTAAACAAATGGATGGCTAAGATTACATTTATATATAAAAATCCTACCTAACTTTCACCTACTACCACTTAACATAAACTTAGACCAATTAGGTCATGTATAAATAATGAGGTTTATTTACAAACATAGTCACATTGGGCCTAAACCAATGGATGAGATTTGCGAGCAACTCCGTAAATCGGTTGAGAGTGTTGATCCACAACTTTAATCCATCCCAACTCCTTGCTTAGCACCAACCCCAAATTTACTGCCGACTTCTCCGAAATCAAGCATTGTTAGTACCACAATCAATAAAACCCTTAAAGCTCACCTCGTTTATACTGGCATCAACAAACTTAAGTGTTTTCTTGGGCTCCAGCTTTGATTCTGACTTGGCCTCGAACGTCGAGCGCTACTTTGACACCATTCAAATGTACGAAGATGAGCTCAAAATCAATATCACTACTCTTTATTTCGATGATGAAGCAATATTATGGTGGAGACGCCGACATATGAAAATAAAGAGAAGGTTATGCTGGATTAATATTTAGGAGATTTTTAAAAGTGAATTCAAGAGACAATTTTATATCGAGAATATAGAGGAGGCTACAATAAAGAAACTCCAAGTGTTGGGGGTTTAATGCTTGTTTTGGGGCAGTCCATGATGTTGGTGGGCAGCTTGGATCTGCACACATGTGGACAAGGATTTGTCCCAAATGCTTTGTTGTATTTTAGGCCTAATGTGGCCATGTTTGTAAATAAACTCCATTATTTGTACATGACCAAATTGGCCCATGTTTGGTTGGACACTAATGTGCTGCTACGTCTTCGGCGATTCCGCTTGCATTTCGATAGCATGTAACAATACTCTAACTGCCTATATTTGAAATAAAATTCTTGCAATTTCTCATACAAAACTAGTGATATGACATACATTTCTAAATCTTACATTTTAGCTTTAACATGTTCTTTAATTGAAATTTAAATCCCAAACTACTTCCTAATATATTCTCTTTATAAGTTGTGATAAATTTCGTCTACTTTTCAAATTTTTTTATTTAACATTTCTACCATCTCCTTGTTGTGCTTATTATTGGAACATTATCAACTCTACCCAAAATGAAGCATACATAAAATCTTGCTCAATTATCCCTTCGATCTTAAATGACTTTTAAAGTGCAATTAAAGACTTATTAAAATATGATGGAACTGAACCATCCAAGCCTGGCCAAGAGATTAGAACTCTTATTTTTTGACCCTTACCATTAGTGAGGATAATTTCTCTTCTCACTATAAGAGGGGTTATCACTTATTATATGCGGGATTTACTATATCTGAGTATGAGTAAATTTTCGATTAATGTTAAACATAATATTAGTAGATTATAATTATAATATTTAAAAAAACTATGATGGGACTATAGCAATAATCCTTTCCTTTGTCTACAAATTTGAAGATAAACATATCATTCCCAATATTCTTGACCTTTTAACTTGTTTACCGCCCTTAATTTAATGTCATGGACAAAGTTATTACAACCTATTCATTTTCAAATAAAGATATTAAACTATAGTCTTATTAGCTTAACTCTTTTGTCTACATAACAAATTTTTTATTCTCTAGCAAAACGATAGGCAGCCTCTATTTAAATTGTTAATAAGTAATAATTGATATGACAAGTTTTAGTATATTCTTCAGGGTATCTTTTATGGTGAATGTGAGTATCAATACTTTGCCAATACTCCTTAGTGCTCATTGAAATATACAAACTATATATCTATACTCAATATTTGCTATAGTAGGTGATGTAAAAGAAAATAGTTACAAGATCTTAATCTCCTTCTACACGTATTCTTTAATGAAAAGCTAGTGAGCACACTCTTAAACGGCAATGTTTTCAAGTTATAGGTAGATAATACATCTGTCCATTAAACATAATAAGGGGTTTTTCCTCATACCTTTCCTAGGGTTCGTAGAAAATCTAATTTATAAAAACTTTTGGGGAAAGAGCCATAACCTCTCCTACGATGTTATCCTTTAACAGTTTTGAGTGTAATGTTTAAAATGCCCAAAAAATTTTAATTTGCAAAGTCAAATAAATAATAAAATATTGAAATCTAAAATAATGAAAGAGTTAATGCACGCAGAATGTTTGATTTTTGGAATGCATGTTTGGTTGTGTAAAGCAAAATAAAGGATTAAACAAAAACTTTGAAAAGTCATAAACACCCTCATATAAATGATCATATTAGTACTCATATGGATACAAAAATTACAAAAGAAATAAGGAAATATAGCTGTTGGATTCCAAAGGCTTAATTTTCTTAAACTTGAAATATTAAAAAAGGTATTAGGTTGATCTTGGTGAACAAAATTTCAATTACAAAATCTTTCCCCTTCAACCTTTAAATAGCCAAATAGCCAAGCAATCTCCAAAATCAAAACACAAAGAGCATAACAGATTTAATAATCATCTACGAATGGTCTAAGCATTCCAAAATTTAACCTGTTTTTTTAGAAAATGTAGAAACTAGAATCATAATCTGCTTATAGTTCTTCAATATCACTCCCAACAATTCAGATACTGTCCCAATAATCAACCACACATCACATAAGTAAAAGCATTGTTTCACACAACTTTAAAATATCTTCCAGTAGTTACAATTCAGAGAGACATTCAAATGACTGGAAACTAAAGTAATGAAAGAGATACATCAATGGAAATTTGATCAAGTTCCAAAATAAACATTGCCATTGCAGTAAGAAAGTTGCAATTAGAATTTCTAAGTCAAAAGACCATCCTAGTAAACTTAACTACCGTTGTAGATATGATATATGCAGATACTTTAGATTTTGGTATCCAACAAATACTAACTTCAAAGGAGTTTCATAGTTTGATTATGTGGGAAGGCATAAAGATGAAAGCAAGTCAATGTTACGCACAGTTAAAGAACTCCAACACCAAGTAAATGAGATGGCTAAAATATCAAAAACAAGATTATGCATGTGTGAATGTGGGGGAAGATCTAAAACATTCATGTTCATGAACCTGCTACTATTTATATTGCCATGTTATATATGATGATGAATGGTCTAAAGTAAGAAATTTATGTGTTTGTACAATCATTTTAGCAAGAAATATTAAGATAATGGCAAGCCTAAAATACATATATTCATGTAATGCTAAGTATGTAACTCAGATTGTTACTTAAAAAAAAAACATAAGAATATGATGTAACTATCAAAAGACATATGTAAAGCTGATTTTTGAACTAGAAATCATTACAAAAAAGATTATACAGGGCTAACATGGCATAAAGACAAAATAAAATATGTTAACTAACACAAACATCCATAATGGTAGCACATTTAACTCATGAATTACTAAAACGTAATATATGTCCAACATTATATATAGTAGAGCTCATATACTTCAAAAAATAGTTAAGGCAAGTTACATAAGCAAATACCATATAGACAAATAAACTAGGTAAGCAAAGGTCAATTTCGTTGAACCAAAGGTCAAAGACAAAAAAAAATGAAAAGATTGAATCACCTATAGATCCTAGAGCATTGAAACAACTATAGTGTTCACTTGGAAGATAGTAAATGCTACACTCTTTACTTCTCCAACAACAATAGATGCAATAACATCTAATTTCTCCAAAAAAAAAAAATTATGTATTTCATGTGTACTTCACCCTATTGAGCTCCATTTATGAAGTGCATATATGTTGGTCATCTAAAAACAAAGACCTTTACCATCAATTTTGGTTGTGTTGCCCTACACATAGAAAAAAGCATAAAAAAAAGTAAACTTTTTAGCTTGCTGAGTAAGCCAAAGACTAAACAAAGTAAATGTAATTACTTCTTTTTGCAGAATACTTGTGCTTTGGTCAGCTTGACTACTTAATTGTATACTTGAGACACTTACATTAATAGAACCTGATAAATTGGGAATAAAATCAGGTACTAATATTATTAAAATAGGACCTAATGTACTGATTTTTTTGCTTCTAGTACTTTTTCCTTTCACTTTCCCATATGATCTCTTGTTATGCCCCCATTCATTAAAGCATTTGCATCTTACAAAGCAACTTCTTTTTATTTTTTTCCTCCTCACCAACCTCTTGTTTTCTGCTCTTCTTAGGTTTGCCAATAGGCTTCTTTACCTCAGGTGGATTAAGCTTATTAGTTAATATTAATGGCCACCTAATCTTAGTTGGAATGGTAGTGATCTGAGGCTTGTAAGTCTTTAGGTATGAATCCTTTAAGAAATAATAGTACATATAGTTCTCTACTTTACCTCTTATAACATCAATATACTTAATGGTATACATACATGGCAAACTTGAAACCTGTCAGTCCCTAAAATCACAATGTTGCTAAGTTAAATTAACCACGAACCCTTCTATATTCTTTACCAACACTTCATAAAAATTACCACTCTCAAACACTACATCCATATCCCTACCTAATTTTCTCATCCTTACAATTCTCCTTTTATCCATAAGTGGTGTATTGTCATTCCACTTGTTTATTTGCTCGTACCTAAAATAACAAAATAATCAACATACCAATGTCAATTGTTACCTATCACTCATGAAAATACAAACTAAGATTAGGCAAATTTATATACTAACCTATCATAAATCATCTTCATTGTTTTTCTTTTCATTTCCTCATATATCTCAAGACTTACAAGCCTTTAAACTGGTTGATTCAGCTATTAAAACTCTCAGACGTGTTGTTTATTACATGAGCTGATTTTATCTATAGCTGAATTGATGCTTTCACCAATTTTCAAGAGAAATCTTCATCAACCATATATGTGCTTCTTCATCTCACACATGTTCTTGGTGAATTCAGCTGCACTACTACTTTTACAAGCACCCCAAAACAAATTTTTTAGAGCTGCTCCTAGAAATTATCGCTTGAAATTTACATATACATGTCAACAACAAAACCTTTTGTCTGAATATGGAAATACATGATGAAGTACATCAAGCACTTTCTTCTGCCTATCACTCATGAAACAAAGAACAATACCCTAATTAACACCTACTTGTTCATATAATTTCTCTAAAAATAGCCTTATAGGTACTTGTTCTTATTCTCAACTGCACATATTGCCAATGGATAAATACCATAATTTGTATCTATAGGAACAACAGTCAACAGAACTCTTTTAAAAGGTCTTTTGTAGTGACACCAATTTAGGCCAATAAATGGCCTACAGCTTGCCAAAAGTCCTCTCCTTTGAGCATCAAAGCTTATGAAAAACCTCTTAAATATAGGATTATCATCATCAAGAACCCATATAGTCTACACATCAACTACTGATCTATGATTTATCTCCCTTTTTGTTGTTGCATACCTCTTTAACTTGCTGTAGGACTATGCATGATCTGCCCCTAACAATCTTAGTGCTTTGCTTCGAGCTCTATACAATCCTTTTGCAGGGCAGGTTAGCTTATACTTGCTTCTCAACCCAGCAGTAATGATTTGAATGTCAATGTCAAGTTTAACCTTAAATAGGTGAAGAAATTGTGTTACAATCCATGTTGAGGTTACTTCCTAATTATCCACTAGTCTTGGACAGTTATGTATAGGATTATATGTCTTAATTTGAAAGGAAAATCTATCCCAAGTAGGACTTGCATGCACCCTCCAACCATAATCACCAGCTGTACATTTGTATGTAACCCTGCTTTTTTCATTTTTAATCTTTTTTAACCTAAACCTATGCTTTATAGTAAAAACCTATAAAACCTTTCTAAAGTTATATATTATATAGAAGGTATAACCTACCTTTAAGTCAATATTTATTTTCACATCCATATAATGATCAATTTTTTCTACTATTTCTATTGTACATTGTGACAGAAGCATCATCATAATATGTTCCTCTGCTGAAACATCACTATTATTTTTGAACTCATAATCATCCATATATTGTCCTTTGTGATCATCTCATTCAATAGGAAGGCCATTTTCAGAATATGATACATATTGATCTTCAGAACCTGAGGACAAATTAAATTGCTCTAGTATAGCAGCTTGTGACATCTCTCAGTGCACAAAGGCATCTGTGAATCCTCCAAAAACATTCTTCAGTTACTGGTTCATGTGAAGATTTGGTCTGTATGATGCTTTTATTTATATGTGTGCTGACTCTGTTGACACCCTCTTTCCTCATTCATGAAGCTTGGAAGGATTTGGTAAGTCTATTGAAGTAAGATTTAGGAAGCAACCAGCAAGAGGCACATGCTTGCCTAATCCTCTGTCAATTGAATTTAGCCTTGCAACTGTGTTAATAACAACATGTGCACTTAGGTCATCCTCTTCACTAGAATTTACATAATCAAGTGCAAAAAAATTATATATGGTTTAATCAGGTGGAGTACCTTCAACTTCACTTGGAGCACTTGAAGAAGGATAATTCACATAAATATGAATATATGTATATCCTCTTTAAAGGCAGAAAGTAAATGGTTATCTAAAGTTAGAATACACCTTTTTTTAAACCATGGATACTCCACATCAAATGTTAAACACTCCCATTAACATAAATTTTTGTTCCAACATACTTGTCAGATGTCAGTCCACAATTTCATCAATGTGTAGTCCTAAGGGTTAACATTACCAGTGTCAACAACATGACCCCCAACATTGCACCAAACCTGAAATCTTCACATTCTGCATGACCACCAAAGACACATATTAGCATACTGAATTTCGTTTCTAATTATTGATCATATAAGCCTTTAATCTTTCATTTTTGTACCGAGCAAAATACAACAATAATACAAGTACTAACACATAGAAAGCATCATATGATTTAATAAAATATCGAAGTTAATGCTCCAACACCAAGCAACATCTAAGTAGAATGTCTCTACCATCATTAATATTAGAGACCAACAAATAAAGCTCAGTCCATTTAAAATTGCTCTTGCATAGATTCTAAATTATATTCGTGTCTGGCCTTACTTATTAATCACATATTCAAATTCTAATTTTGAAATGAAGTTCATTTTTATTCTATGAAAAGCAAAGCTTATTGTCATGGGCATCATGTTATTGAGTTCACACAATTTACATAAGCTTTAAATTTGAATAATGTTAATCTTAACCTAGCAAGTACACTATATACTACTTAATTGCCAAAGGAATCACTGATTGCAGATTCTGTTAAGAAGTGCCAAAGGATTTTGCAAGGATAAAAACAAATGTAAATGCATATAAATTACCATAGAAGATTCTGAGAGTGATAAAAACTATTCGTTTTAGCTTCATTTAGCACTCATTCTTTCTAAATCCCCCTTCACATATTGTGGTCTTCGCAATTTCCTCACAATTATTCATCGTAATTTTGATGTCCTATATTTTTTCTTCTTAAATTCTCACCATTCTCACTTTGAAACACTATACAAGTTTCACATAATCTCAGTTTTAAGAACTCAAAACACTATTTTAGCTGTATGTGTCTAGCATAAACAAACTGAACAACATATAAACAATAAAAACAATACAAAAACATATAATCACTAGGACAAACTGGAATCAGTTAACCAAACCAAACTCTTGTTAACAAATCAAACTAGTCATACACTTATGTCGGATACTCAAATCCAAATCACCCAAACAATAAGTAATGACACCCCATCAATTCAGAAGCAGGAAAAATAACTCAGATTTATGTAAATCTCAAATAATAAATTACAACTCATAAACACAACAAATCATGAACTATAGATCATAGTAGATCATGGAAGAAAACTCACATCAACAACTTACATCAATAAAAATCACTGGAAAAGTATATGTTTAATTTTTTTCATTATGTAATTACTATAATATACAAAATCAATTGTTAACATCAAACAAAGAGTGATGAACCAAAGAACAAAGCCACATTAATAGAAACATACTTAGTTCTTTTTATTTCATCACTTGTATTATGCTTGTATGTAATATTATACCAAATCTTCTTGATACATGGTCTAAATACATTATAAATACATTGCTTAAAAGTATGTTAACTAGAACATGTAAGCACAGAATAGATTGCTTCACATTATATCCAAACCCAAAATAATCGATGCATAAGTAAGCAAGTAATATAGGCAACAAGAACATACCTTGCACTCATCTAAAATTCATAATCTTTGCCTTAACTACAAGTACCAATTTTTCCGATTTTTTCCTCTTTCGTAGAAAAAACACAAAAAGCAAGTTATGGGTTCATAACTTTGGTGAATGTAGGTTATAAGACATACATAATGGCACAAATAATCTCCACTAAATCACTACCCCGCAAGGCATATCTTAGATTAACCCTAAACCTCTCCTAAATTTGACAGAAATCATATGAACTCTGTACAAATTGATGAAATTTTTCGGTTTCAACTGACTAGTTTTAAATTTCTTTCACTGTTAACTCAACCCAAGCACATTTTGTCTAGAGGCTTTACTCAAAAGTTAGTGCTAGTTTATCATTTTGTCTAATTGACTAATAGTGAATTGACGAGAGACAACATCGTAAGGGACGTTTGTGACCCTTTGTCCAAAAGTTTTTATAAATTAAATTTTCCACAAACCTTATGAGAGGTACATGGAAAAACCCCAACATAATAAACATAGGGAAAAATTAAAACTTCCCTTTTGTTAGATTCACGCTTACTTGATTTTTTCCTTATTAAATTAAAATACACAAAAGTTGACTTTTAAAAGATAAAATGGACTTTATATAAAACACAAAATTGACAACACATCTGACAAGTATTCAATTTTTTACTTATTAAAAATTTAAATAAATTAATTTTATTTTGAAACTAAAATAATTTAAAAAATTAAATAAATTAAAATAGAAAAGCCCTAGATCTAACTTTCTCCTTCTCTACCTCTCGCCTCTCACCCCTCTCCTCTATTTCTCCATCTCTTCTTTTCTCCTTCTCCTTCTCCTTCTTGTCTTCTTCGCCTCTCACTCCTCTCTTTCTCTTTTTTTTTTTCTTTGGTTTCTTTCTCACCCCTCTCTTCTTCTTTTTCTTCTTCTTCTATTTCTATTGCAACCACTCACCTCTCTTTGTTCAACCTTACCATGTCTGCTTTGCTTTGTTTTGCTTTGTTGATAATATGATAAGTTCGCTATTGAGAATTTTTCATAAATGCAATAATTGAGATTTTGTGTATTCTAATTTGAGATTTTGAGTATTATAATTTGAAATTTTGTGTATTGTAATTTAGAATTTTGTATATAATAATTTGAGATTTTGTGTGTTGCAATTTGAGATTTTGTGTATTATTAGATTCAGTTTACTTTTTCCCTTTGTTTAAAATTGTTCATAAAAATTTAATTGTCTCAATTGTTAGTTTCACTAAGAATTTGCTAGTTAAAATCATTATTAATAATTATGTTTTAATCTAAAAAAAAATTTATGTATTTTTATAAATTAATTAACGTTTATATTAAAATAATATAATAATATAAAATTTAAATTATTTAAATATTTATATAAATTGATTAATGCTTATCTTAAAAATATAAATTTAAATTATTTTATTAATTATCTAAAAAATTTATAAATTAAAATATTCATGTAAATTAATTAATATTTATCTTTAAAATTATTTAATGTCTATATAAAAATATAATATTATCTAAAAATATAACATTATAATATCTAAATTATTTTATAAATAAATTATATTTCTAAATATCTAAAAAAAATTTATAAATTTAAATATTCATGTAAATTAATTAATATTTATCTATAAAATTAAGTAATGTCTATCTAATCAATGTGTATTTAAAAATATAATATTTATAAAATTTAAATTATTTTATAAATAAATTAATTACAAATTAACTCATATTTATCTATATAATTAATGTCTATCTAAAAATATAAATATTATAAATTATTTTATGAATAAATATTAATTTATTTTAAAATATAATTGATTTTTAAGTAAATTATTTATTTTAATTTAAATATTAGATTGATAAGTCAACACAAAGTCAGAGGGCATTTATGTAAAACTAAAGATTTTCTGTTCATTTAACGAAAAATCCTTAACGGGGGGGGGGGGGGGGGGGGGGGGTGGGGGGGGGTGGGTATTTTAATCTAACAAAGGGAAAATCAAGTAAACGTGAATCTAACAGGGGCAACTTGTAATTTTCCCTAAACGCGGAACAAACCAATCAAGTGGATGACACGTGTAAAGTCAACTTCGTGAAGAAAAGGCAAAGCAACTTCCCTTCTCGATCACAAACGCAAACGCAACACGCTGAAGATAATTCCAAACCGAACCCCCGTACTCTCTTTCCCTCGTATAATTCACGGATCTCTCTCCTTTTGCATCTTTTAATCAAAATCCCCAATCAATTAATTTCAAAGGTACGTTCACAGATATAAAGAAAGTGAAACTTTTATCGTATATATTTCTTGAATTATATTCGATCGTTCGTTGAATCGAATAGTTTCGATTTCGATCGTACTCCATCGTTTTAGGTAGATCGGTTACGGAACCGTTAACTTAGGGTTTTGGATGATCTAATCGCATTCGTGTTAATTCTGATAGGAAAGATTCGTGGGTTTTGATTAATCGCGGGGAATCAATCATGTTTAATCGGCTTTTTGGAAAACCTAAACAGGAAACCAATGCCCTAACCACACTCGACAAGTTAAATGAGGTATTACAATTTGTAATCATTGATTTAATTTTTTAGTAATCTGTTAGTTTTCTTTTGTTGTTATATCTATGTTTCTTTTTACTCTGTTCATATTTAAACAATCAGGTATGCTTTATACTGGGTTTCAGGTTTGTATTATGTGTTGACTCCGATTTCGCTCAGAAAATTAGGAAGAATTTGATGGCATATAAGAATAGATCGATTTTTTACTAAAAATTTCAATTGATAACTACATTTTTGTTATCAAACTAGCAACACAAGGGAGCAAGAACCAGACCAACTTTTCTAGTAGAGGAAATGAGAATGCTATTTTATTCGGATTTTGAAATTTTTGTTGGAAATTAGTTATTTGCAAGTTTTGCATAAATCTTTTTTCTTTGGACGGAAAAGAATGAATTAATTGAAGGTAATTTCTCTTTTTATTTTCATGCTTTGCAACACGTTATTGTTTATCTCTCATCCAATATCTTGACAACTTTCAAGATGCCTTCCAATGATTGGAGCAGTTCCTTATGACTTTCTGGCTCTGATGAATTAGTGATGATTTTTGGAATTGGAATGAGATCTTTTTAAAATATTAGCCCTAGCAATGCATATATCTTATGTTCTTATATTGTGACTTTTTCCATCATGTGTTACCTTAGATGTATGAGAATGGTGCTTGTTGCTGTTGTTGTCTGTGTTTTTGACATTTTGGTTAACCCTAACCAAAATGTGTTCTTATGGCTTTCTGGCTCTGATGAATTAGTGATGATTTTTGGAATTGGAATGAGATCTTTTTAAAATATTAGCCCTAGCAATGCATATATCTTATGTTCCTATATTGTCTGTGACTTTTTTTGGTTAACCCAAACACAATTTTTTGTGCATTGTCTAGACTCTTGAAATGCTAGAGAAAAAGGAGAAAGTACTCCTGAAAAAGGCTGCTACAGAGGTTGAAAAGGCCAAGGACTTTTCAAAAGCAAAGAATAAAAGAGGTACTGCCAAGTGCTTGGAACATATTACGGTGTTCAACCTTTTTTTTTCTCTTGATTTATATTAGTGTGAGCAATTCATCCTGTTTTTTCATTCAGGAAAGTTTCAGATATTTTATTTGTTATTTTGCTTAGTTTCTGCACAAAATATCCCGGTGGATGTTACATTTTTTACTCAAGAAGCTATATGAGTGGGTTTTGCAGGATTACCATATTTTTTGACTTTATCTATGCCAAAGCATCTTGATATGGCATTTTATAACTATTTTAGTTGTCTCATCTTTCTTTCAATGAGTCACTATATTTTGCTAAAGCTTCTTGAAATTCATAAAGCATTTAAGTAGTTGGATGTGAAATCAGCCTTAGTCTTCTTGATACTTCAAAGTTTTTCATGAGTTTTTGCAAATTTTTGGTTGTTTACTATTTATGTATTTACCTACTTTTCTCGTGTAGCGGCTATACAATGTTTGAAGAGGAAGAGACTATATGAACAACAAATAGAGCAGCTTGGGAATTTCCAATTACGCATTCATGATCAGGTGATAAAGATATTTATAACCTCTATTTAGATTTATGCCATATTTCTTTATTCTAAAATTTCTGTCTCGTAAATGTTGCAGATGATAATGCTAGAAGGTGCAAAAGCCACAACTGAGACTGTAGATGCATTGAGAACAGGAGCAGCTGCAATGAAGGCTATGCAGAAAGCTACGTACGTTTCTAATTATTTTTCATCTTTGATGTTACTGACATTTTCATTTATGGGTGTTTATTGGGTTTTAGTGTCTGAATTGTCATGCTACTGGAGTCAACTATGAATTTTTGTACGCTTTTTCATCCACGTATTCTTTAAACAATTTATTAGATTGCGGTAATCTTTGTATTCCACAATGTGGTGTAATGTACAATTTGCTTTGACAGATTACTTGGTTGAAACCTATACTATTGCATGTATAACCAGAGATCTTTTATTGCTTTCTTCTGAATTTAATAACCAAGTTTTTCATTGAATGATATTTAATCTGCAATCACCTTAGGCAGTTTGTTTGCTTTTACCTGTATTTGCGCTCTAACTCTGGTAGAGGATTTTGATTTTTTGGAGTGAAGTTATCATTAATCAGAAGTGTAGCATTAATATAATGTTTCTTCCTTTTTTTTTATCTTCCGTGTTTTGTGAACCACAACAGAGAATTGCATGAACATTTCATTATAGATTTTAGTCAATAAGCAATAGCTAATATGTGAAAATGGCTGGTGGTTTTCAGGAATATTGATGATGTGGATAAGACCATGGATGAGATCAATGAGCAGACTGAGAACATGAAACAGATTCAGGAAGCATTGTCAACGCCTATTGGTGCCACAGCTGATTTTGATGAGGTCTGTCTTCTCTTGGCGCATATATAAATTCATCTGCTTAAAGAATAATTTCTTCTCTTTTCTTCTCATTGCAATTATATTGAGTAGATGTACATGTTAAAAACTGTTAACGTTGTTGGTCTTGCAGGATGAATTGGAAGCAGAACTTGAAGAACTGGAAGGTGCTGAGTTGGAAGAACAGCTTCTCCAGCCTGCAACAACAGCTCCTGCAGCTCCAGTGCAGGTCCCTGCTGGCAGGCAACAGGCTCGTCCTGTTCCTCAAAAGCGCACAGCTGAGGAAGATGAACTTGCTGCTTTACAAGCTGAGATGGCACTTTAAGCAGGTTTTTATTCCTTTTATTTTCTAGCTTACTTTTTATTCGGTGCTTGCAAAAGCTTGTAGTCTTGAGAGTGTGTGTGAGATTGTTATGCTTCCTAAGTTAAAAAGCACAGTAGATGTACTGTTTTGCGCATACCTACTTGGCCACAAATATTTACAACTCAGTCTTCCACTTGGACTTAGCATCCAGCCATTTAATGCACAGTCAACACATAACAAATCCAAACATATCTTTATCAGTTTCTCAATAAAGTGAAAAAAATAGTTTCAAGCTTTTTATATTTTTTCCATTTCTTAGACTGCAGTTTCTTCTTGTCTCAAAATTTATTATTGATTTTTATTGCCTCAACCAGTGCAGGTGTTACCATCCAGAACCAAGAGATTATTTGAAAAATTGGCCATACTGTATGTGGAGGTTTATGCTACTTCGGTCCTGCATCAGGATTTCTGTGTGCATTCAATGAACAGACTGTATATAAAGATTGCTTAAACTAAAGTACCCCTGTTCGGAATATGTATCCTGTATTCTGCTTTATAGACCTTTAATCAAGCTTATCATCTTTTGATGTTTTTTTTTTCTTTTTAGCCCTTGTGAAAATTTTATGTTGGGTGAGGCCTTGGTAGTTAATTCACATCTCATGAGGTACTGCCAAGTTAATAATGTTGAACTATTTTGAAGGCATACATATAAATAGCAAATTGCAATATCATTTTACATGGGGTGTGCATTTGTAGTAGCTCATATTTGTTAGTATTGTAGATGTTTCGCTAGTCTGTTATTCTATTTGCTTAATATCACTTTCTAAGAAGTCTGATTTCTGAGGGTCATTAAATTTTACTACTGGGTTCCCCTTTGTATCGAAGGCCTGATGTGACTAGTAGAAACCCATTTGGAGGTGTTTTCACTGCTCTCGCGTTTCAGCACAAAGTCTTTTCTTACTATTTGGTTACAACGACAATTAAGAAAAAAATGGGTTTCATATAGACAAGGGGAAACATCACACGTTGGATTGAAAGGTGATCAAGATTACAGAACTGCTCGGGTATCAACCTGAGTAAGGATTTGTCAGAGCCTTTAATTCAATTGAAGTAACCCTTGGACTGGGCAAAGATTTTTGTTTATAAGTATTATTTCTTACACTTGGAGTTTATGGTTAAATAATTCCTCAAGATTTTTACTTGTTAGCATTACTTGTCAAGAGTATATGTGATCAATAAACTGGAAACTTGCAGCGGACACTATTATTACTGCTTGGAACGGGTTAATGTTGCCATAACGGGCGTGTATGCGACAAATAAAGAGAACATATTTATATCATTCGTTTGAGCGTTTTATATTCCTTATATTTTTACTTTTCTTCTTATAATCACCATAAGAGCAATGCTATGGTTCCCATATTCTTTTATATTCCTTCTATTTTTACTTTTCTTGTTATAATCACCACAAGAGCAATGCTATGGTCTCATTTTTCATGTGAAAATTAACTTATGATCCCAAGTTTTTCTATTTACGATGCGAAAATTAATTTATTATTATCACATTATTTCATGTATAATAATCACTAACTTACAAATTCACTATAAGAAGCAGTTAATTTTGAAACGAAGGTTAAATTCATTATTAAAAAAATGTGTTAAACTTCTAATTGAATTTACATATCGATGAAACATTATTGATAATTATTAAAATAAAAATATGCTGTTTTACCAAATTGGAATTATATTCCACCTATTCTTAGCAAGGGTGGTCAAGAGAAGTGAGAGCCATGAAGACTGTAAGGGACTATGAAACCCTCAAATTATTATTATTATTATTATTATTATTATTATTATTAATAATTATAATTATTATAATATAATAATAATAATAATAATTTTTTTCAAATTTTATCTTAAGTATTATATGCATATAATACTTTTATTAAATTTTAACTTTTCATAAATTTCTGAACTATAATGGACCAAAAGAGAGTTGATCATAGTTTAAAATAACAATTTAAAATTTAGTGAAAATTTACCTATTATGAATTAATCGAGTATATTTTGAAGAATAAAATTTAGTGAATCGTACAAGAAAAGAAATTCAAAATCACCTAAAAAAAGTGAGATAACAAGCATCAATTTTAAAGTTAAATGAAGTGTTATATATATATATATATATATATATTTTTTAATATTTTTAATGGGTAAATAAAGGAAAAGGGCTTATAAAAATTTTGGAGAATTGGCATTAACATCATTCTGAAAATAATCTTAGAAGAGACCCGAATTTTAAACGAAGGAAAACAAAACTCTTGAATAATCAAAGAATGCATGTTAATTGAAGAAGAAGCAAGAAATATATGTAGTACATCATCATATCATATCATATCAAATCAAAGCATGGATCATTGGGATTTTTACATTCTCTCTTATATCTCTCTGCACTGATTGGAAGAGGTCAGTGAATGATATAGGTAAGAACCAAAGCAACCAGCATTAAAGCATAAGCAACTCCCTGATCAATTGCTACCCCTGCAAATCAAAACCAAAATCAAATATCAGTTTGTTCAACCATGTTAGAAGCTGCCAACCACACAAAATGTTGACTCTCAACCTAAAGCCTAATCTAGTATATCCCTCCGTGAATAGCAGATAGACAAAGAGAGAACAAACCATCGCTTGAAGCAGAGAAGGAGAAGGAGAAGAGAAGGAGCAGGTTCAAGGCTCTCAGCACTTGTCAATGGTATAATAAAAAGAAGTGCAGAAATCGCCATTATTATCAACTGCAACCTCAACATCTCCATTGTCAATTTTTAAGTTGCCTTCTTTTTCTTTTTTTCTTTTCTTTTTGTGTGTGTGTTTCGGGATTGTTTGATATGCAGGACTTCTCCTGACGGAGTAGAGAGCTTGGATTTCGTATCTAAAAGGGAAAAGCTAAGAGCAGCTGAGGCTGGAGATTGAGAATCTTTAATAAAATAAATAAAGTAGCCAATCTGACTTACAACTGCCAAATGGTATGACGGTAGAAACTCACTTTTGGTCCGTAGATTGTGACAGGTGTATCACACTGTAGGTACTGTTGAGCTGTGGGAGGTAGCTATCATAGTCCAATAATGACGAGCATTTCAGTTGCCATCCCCCACATGCATCAAATGATTTGGTTGTGTTCAGTTCACTTGAGTTGGATTTGAATTTTATTCGAAAATCTTATTCAGTTGTGGTTTTCAAATTTCGAAGATGATTCAGCTGCTGGTGTTTTTGGTTAAATAAATCAGATCTGATGAGAGGATTAAGGAATATGACGTGCTACCAAGATTCTTTAAATTCTTTTATTTATAACATCTTGGTCCTTGATTAAAGGGGACATGCTTTCTTTAAATTATCCATTTTCACCCTTCTTATTAAGTTAAATCTTGATAGTATGAATAACATGCCATAAAACTCACGATAAAAGAAACACTACGTAAAATGATTTTTCTTGTAACAACCTTGTAATAAGTCTGCTACAATGATAACTTCTGACATACCCATTTTTCTTTCTACAGCAAAAACACAATTTAGGGTAAAATGATTAATGCAACAGGTCCAAACGAGAAGCAATTGATATTCGCTCGAACATAAAGAACATTTACGCCCGTAGTAGTTGAGAGCCAGATTATTATGTCATTTTCGAGGCCCTTGAACAAGACTTCTGCATTAGCATGAAAATGAGGTGCATATACATGCTGGTGATGCAGGATGTCAGTAGTAGAACAGTTGTGCTCAATATCCAGAGGAAAGCAATTTTAAGAACAGCCGTCAATGGCCTGGTCACCAACTGAGCTAAGTGGAATTGGAGATAACTCTAAGTAGTCAAAATCATCTGTTATTCCAACCTGCATTTAGATTTAAAGAGCAAGATTTTGAAAAAATGCATTAAATCTATAAAACAAGGAGACTGGTCGGAAGAAAGGAACATATTGCTAGCAGTTGATACAGAACTCAGTGTGGCTAAGGCTAACTGTAAAGAATATTCTGGTATACTTATGATATTCAGAGCATAGAATGCATAATACAGAGGGCGTGTGCACACATGGGGTTAGTATTGATACCTAAGAATCAAGCAAAAGAACAGACATATGTATAAAGAAAAAATTAATGTACCTCCTTGTACATGAGTTCAAGCTGCTCTTTGGCCTGAGGAAAATTGTTTGAACACCATTGTCGCAGTGTGAAGATGTTGTCTGCAGATATGCTCATAATGATTCATTTCGTTTAACTGAGACCAAAAAGAGAGGGGAAGAGGCACAAATATGTGCAAAAGTAAAACCTGTCCATCTATTAGCTGCAACATGAGCGACTTCAATTGCATTTTCTGCAAGTATAAAATTTTGATTCATCAGTTTTCAAACTCAAAAGTTCCAAAGAAGTGTGTTTTAGACAAAGGAATGATAAGCATCACGCAACTCATTGCTTCAAAGGCAGCAGGATCATTGTCTGCATATTGTCCCATCTCATCCTACAAAATTAAGCCACAGAAAATTAGCTCGATATGGTTTATGTTGCTTAAAACATAGACCAGATCTTGATGAAATCCAACCTTCAGTTCATTATGTTTCTGTTCAATGGCTTTCAGTTCCTCCATGGCCTGCTCTCGCTCATCCTGTTGGAAGTTTTCAGATTAGATATCATCGACCTAAAGGTAATTGATGCTTGCAAAGGGCAAAAATAAATTAAATTACACATAGGCAGCTTCGTATACTTACAGATTCTTCTCGCCCCTTCTTTAATGCGTTACACTGTCCAACAAGCTCTGAAAGCCGCTTTTTACTGCTATGCAGATCAGATTCAAGTTTTCGGTGGACATTCCTCAACTATTAAACAATTACATCAAATTTGTAAATGAGTTTATATCAAAATATTTACATATGTACACCAAAATCCAACTCTATAAATTGATGCTGAAAAGAAGATATTAGAGCATCACCTGATTTCCAGCGCAGCTAGGTAGGCTCCAGAAATATACCTGAATTTCCACAATATTAAAATTATTAGGTGGCATATGTCATTAATGTGAAAATTTCTAAAAGTTGCTTAAAAATTGTTCACAGTGAAATCGTTTGCAAACTTCACTTGTTCATAACTTCAAATACTCACAGAAGTTCCTATCTTGTCCTTTAGGACAAGATCATCATCCACTAAACTTTGGACGACATCTTTAACAGATTGGGTGATTACACCTTTCTTGGGGCCCAATTTCTCAAGCTCCTTTAGCTGAAATGGATGAACTTTATGGATTAACCAGTGTTCAAATTTGAAATGTTTGTATTAAATCAAATGCATTCACAGAAAAATAGGTAGACATGGAAATTAGAGAGACATCAGGCAATCAGACATGCAATTAAATTTTGGTAACTTCACATTGTATCAAAGCCAATTAGTCAAGTGGTATTGTGTTTAAATCTTCCACTAAGTAAAATATAACAAGTTAGTTTAGTGTTTGCTGCGGTGTTGCTTCATATGCAAGCCTTATACGTGAAGGACGCTTATTGAAGATAAATACCGTCATTGGGCCTTACCTACAGCGTAAATTTTTGACTAAAATGACTACTTAAACAATATAATGTTGTTCTCTCCTACCTAATAGTCCAAGAATGTTCTTCGATCCTTGTTTGACCGGTTTTATAGATCTATCCTTACCCCATTATTGTTATACTCTACATGTCAGGCCGGTACTATTAGTTCTCTATCAAGACCGGGTATTAGGGAATTTCAATTAGTCTAAATCTCAAATTTGACAACTTCATATGCCAGTTTGGCTTTTGCACCTGATAGTTTAAACATTTTGGTTGGTTTATCCACAAATAATATATTGAAAGAAGGAAAGGCTGGAAGTGCTTACTTACTATGTGAGGTAAAAAAATCGTCCAAAACTGATAACTAGTCTAAAATGTAAACTAAGCAATGTAATTGTAGCACAAATATTTCCATAGTGGCTGAAACTAATCATAAAATTATATGAGAACATTGATTATGCAATATATGATCATGTAACAGCCTTGTAAAGTGATTGAAACTAATCATGTAAAATAAGCAAAGGTTGTGTCACTGTTCAATTGCAGGGAACTAATTCCAAACTATGTTTAAAGTTCTCAATAGCCAGGAATTAGCTGGAGGCACTACAGTTCTTCTCCAGCAGATAATCCTGGTCTTCTCAAATGGGACGTGGCTATTGATTGTTGTTTTAGGAATCTTTCCTGCAGATAGGAGACTTTCAATGATTTGGCATAACCAAAGTACAGAGACATGCATAATTATGCAAATCTCTAATTCTTATGACCATCATGATATCATTTCAATTATATAGACATAATTATGCAATGGTATCATTTCAATTCTTATGACCATCATGATATCATAATTATGCAATGGTATCAGGTCATTGGATCAAACTGTGACCGAATTTGAATAGAATAAGCAAACATACTGAATACCATCATATAAACCTAATGAATTCAAACCAAAAAAGATATAAATTAAAAAAGAAAAAAGAGGGAAAAAAAAAGAAGAAGAAGCAAGTATGCAAACCATCATAAATTGCAACCATCCAGTATACTCACAAGGAAAAAGTCTTGTGACTCATAAAAGATTTCAAGCATCTTCTCACGCTTTTCTTCCAATGAAAGGCCCCTTTTCTTAGACTGCACCACAATTGAAAAAGACAAGTGAAACTTTTCATGAACACATTTCCATCAAACAAGCGACATCAGATTTCCACCTTTAATGTTCAGTTTTTTCATAAATAATAATGCTGTTTATTATCAGTGACAAGAAAATAATTACAAAACAGCTTTTTCCTTTTGAGCTATTTTTTCCTTTAATTTTTATAGTTACAGATATGAATAGAAACTTCAACCTATATCACCTCCATGTACTAACTTTTCTTCGTGCACCTAGAAGGCATTACCAGAAAAACTGTTTGACAATGAAGTAATAGAAATAAGTTTCTTCCAATTTCATTATATATACGATCTTGGTTTCTAAGAAAGCAAAAAGGATAATAAAGTCCACGCCTCAAGAACGCAAAAATCTTCTGTGGAAAAAGAATTCGAACCAGATTCCTAATTATGTTTTATTTTCCCACATTTCCTCAGCAGCCAAACAATTCGCAAGCGGAAATTTGAAGGACGTGATAAAATTCTATGAGTTATCACAAGAATCACGCAAAAGCCTAAATGTTTAATTAGGATTTAATTAATAAAAATTAATGATTCATGAACAATTAACTCCCAAAAGAAATTGTAAAATCATTTTCAATACAATTATCATTTTATTGGCGAAATATTTAAAGAGATTAAGAGATTAATTTACCATTGAAACGATTCACGATCAAGCTGCGAGCTCTCGCTGTTTCGCTGTACTGAAGTCGGAAACCAAGCTGAGTTGTGCGAGGGAAGACTCCAGATGAGCGTGTCTGGTTGTGGCGGGAAATACATTTCCATTTGATTGTAAACTACCTAAATGCCCTTAGATATTAGAGAGAATTACTTAACCACTGAAATTATTTTAAACCGAACATTTGCAGTTTCATTATTGCAATTCTTGGCAACGCATGTTAATTACATAGCTTTAAATAATTAATGCCCGTTAGATTTACAGTTCAAAAATTATTTTAAAAAATTAAAATACAATTTTAATATTTTTAATAATTAAAAATATATTTGATATAAGATTTAAAATTTATTTTTAATTTTAAAAAATAAACAAATATGTTTAATATAATATTTAAAAATAAAAAATAAAAAAAAAAATATTTACTTGAATATGTTCTTGAAAATAATTTTAAATCAAAATTTTAATAACAATCAATCATGTGAATTATTTCAAAGTATTATTTTATATATAATTAAAATACATGTTATATTAAAAATTATCACCTTAATTCTATCATGATAAAATTATTTGAAATGCAATATATATTGTTTTGATTGAATAAGTTATTAATAAATTCCATAAATTATCACTAAATCAATAGTAAAATTTAATATTATATGTTGCTAAATACCAGTAAAATCGTATAAAATAATTATATCTTAAGAATAATAACTAGAATCTCTTTTGTTAATTATGATTCTTTATAAAGTTTTTTTTTTTTAAACAAAAAATCATTCATATTTTTTTTAAGAACTTACAAAAGATCATAAATATCATTTTTCACCTAAATTTATTAATAACAAACTATACATAATTTTATCTTCTTGAAAACGCATAATATATTAATTAAAAATCTTGATTAAAATGCATCAATAAAATAAAAAATTTAAAAGAGTTTTGTCATATTTAATATAAATAGATATTGTAAATTACATACTTTAAAATTTTAAAATATGTTATAAAGTAAAGATATTTTAAAATTAAAAATATGTTGAAGTGGTAGACAAAATAAGTGGAGCCGAATTGCTTATATCTTTTATTTTTAAAAAATTCAAAATATACTAAATTAAAAAGCTCTAAATTAAGTAATGTCAAAGAGTTTATTGATAACTTTAAAATTTTTATTATAAATTAATCAAAGTGTTTTAAAAATATATATAAAATTTGAGTTTTAATTTTTGTTTTCCTAGAACGATAAATATTCTAAATGAAATTTTCACGACTTAAATAATAAAAAATTATAAACAATTTCATACTTCAAAGAAACTTTTTTGATTGTTTCAAAAATTACATTAAATACAACTTCTTCTTCTCTCTTTTTTTTTTTTTTTTTTGACTATCCATTTTTCCCTTGGGTATGATAAATCAACCATTAAATATAAAAAGAATATCATTCAAACGAAATCCTCAAGATTAGAACTCTTTGATTCTTAATTTTATTTCTCTCTGACTTTCATGGGCATTGCAATGGCAAGTCAACAACACGCACAAGCGAATAATTTTTAAACTTGCAAAGAATGGGTCCCAGGCACTGCAGCTTCCCCAAGTTGATATCTCTTACGATGAAAATCGACATTCGTAGATGCCAATGAGGAAGGCTCTGGGAACCACAAAACAATTGAGTTAATAACCTCACCTAGTCTACGTGTGTACACTGTTTAGCATTGACTCGAGGCCAAGGGCCGCGTCCTAACAACTATAGATGAAAGTAACCAATGTTCATGCTAATCGGCATTTGCCAATATATATATATATATATATATTATTTAATTTTATATAATTTTTTATATTATTTATAAATTATTAAATCTAAATATTTTTAACTATTAAAAATACATATCACGTATATATTAATTATATATTTTATATTTTAATTTTAATCGTTAAAAATATATAAATTTTAATACTTTACAAATAATTTATAAGAAATTATATATAATTAAAGTTTTTTTAATATGTTATATTAAACTAACATGTAATATGATATTGCAATTAATTTCTTTTATTTATTTATTTATTTTTTTTACTAAAGGGTAAGGTTGATTATATTCCTCTTAATTGTTTGTCTCAGTTTTCTTTTATTGATTAATAAACTTGTGTCCCCTTGTCGCAGTTCATTTTAAAAAAAAAAAAAAGGGGCCAAATCATAATTTAATGTAAAGTTATCACTTAAGATTAGTAAGTATTATTAATATAACTTACATATAATAGGTAAGATTTTTTTTTTTTAATAATATAACTTTGGTGACATTACTGGAATCTTAATCGTGGTGACCCTAGCATCTCTTTGACTTTCATTATTTTCGAGTATGATATTGAATCATTGACACACACACATATATATATATATATAAGAAAGAGCACGCAAAACTGCCATTATCAATGGTAACTATCCAAAATTTACGTCAAAACCCTAACCCATGGCCATCCCAACATAGCCTTTTCGACTTGTAACTTTAATTTTATTAATTTTCGTTCAAATTAAAGTACCGACGAATCCAAGAGCAAATTAAATATTAGCTTAGAAATTTTTACTGGTGGAAGGGAAGGATATATGGATAGATATCCTATCTAGAATAAATGTATATACCAAGTCTTTATATCTATCCTTTTCCTATGAGTGGTCATAGTCATTGCTCCGTGCTTTCTTTATAGTAATAAATACTGAAAAAAATATATTTTATAGACAAGGTTAACAAGGAGGTTAGACTAACTAGAACTTAGAACAGCCGCCCGACAAATGGTCATTGAACAGATAAAAAGGAAAATATGAAATTCTTTAAAGAACTATATATATCCCTGTCCTTGAGTTGATGAGACTCGCTTGCACTTCCATGCGTGCATGCAACAACACTACAGAAATTAAAGTCGTTTTCTGTGAGATTTCTAGACTTTGTCAAACATATATATTGTTTATGCTTGAGTTAATTCTTTAAACCTTTGCAATTCTTCACTTAATTATCATTTTGGCCACTTGCTCAATTATATCAGTCTCAGAAATGTGACAGTGTACGTAATACCTGCAACCTGCATGCACATGCAATATAATTGTGTTTATGGAGAACAACTTGAGAGTAGTTAGCTAGGGAAGGGGGACAAGGAATATATTACCAACAGAAATGTTGTTACGTACGTATAATGTATTAATTGATTTCTGCATACGTAAATATAGCTGTTAAAGCGTGCATCAGGGTTTGGGATTGTCTCTGTATATGAAATAATATCTTAACAAATGAAAGCACTTTTTTCCTTTACACTGATTATACAAGAAACAATTATTATTGTTAGGGTAAAGCTGAATGATAGTTCGATCGATGAGTCTCCCTTCGGGTGAGAGTGAGACGTTTTCTTATTCTTTCAACTGTGAACAGATGAACCAATGGCCAAGACCCCAATGCAACTTTCTTGACCATTCAGTCAGACGTGAAATTAATTTCTTTACCACGTGTTCTTAGATTCATGAACGTTTCACCAAAGCAATTAAAAGCACTTTTAATTAATATAAAATTACTTAAAGGTCATAAGCATGTATCTTTAAAATATTCTCTTTTGGAAAAACAAAAAAAAAAATCACTATTTAATCACGGAACACGTTTTTGAACGATTATGCTCCACAGCCCAAAAAAAACACATTGTGGACGCAAATAGTTTCGAGTATAAAAAGAGTTATTCGATTTCATGTACAGGAGCGTACTCCGAAACTAAATTGCAACTCGTAATCATATTACTCTTCTTTTCTACTTTTTCGATCAAACAAATATTTCAATCACATATTTTCGGCCAATTCAACACATTCAATTATGAATTATACATATCTCAAAATCAAACGACTTTAATATAAAATTTTCTCAAATAACTAAGGGTTAGGTTTAGGTTTAATTTGGGGATTTAAAAAAATTAAGGTTAGAGAATTTTTTATGGTAAGAAATTAGGAAAAATAAAAAAAGTTTTTATGTTTTATAGTTATGGAAGATTTTTGTTCAATTATATGTTTCTTGGCTATCTTTAAAGGAAAAAAAAATGAAGGTAATTAATTTTATATAAAAAATGCTTACAAATAATTTGAGTCATAAATTAAAATTTCCTCTTTTTTTTTTTTTATTAATCTCAAAAGACAATTCCCGATAAAACGCCTCTAAATTAAGTGTTTTCTCAATGTTAGACAGTGTCCAAAATTACTGCACTCTTAAAACCGGGAGGCTCTACTGAGAAGGTTACTAATTAGAAGGATACCGGAAACAAATACACCCAGATAACTTGTGCATACATCAATTCAGTAATTAATTCAACTTACCTCACATATCAGTTAAACGATTGAACAATTTTATGTACCAACACAACAAAGTAATACTTAGTAAAACATCTGATAATTAATAAAACCGAGTCTCATGATCTAATATCTTGTGCAGTACTAGTTCAGAGAATGTCAGCCAGTCAACTTCTAAAGGGACAGTAATCACCCAAATCTGGATCAATTTCAGTGCTTGCCTTCTGAAAATCAAATCCAAGCAGAAGTTCATAAGGTGACTCATCAAAACCAAAGTCCATCAGACTTGCTTGTTCTTCAAAATCTCCTTTTGCAGACCAAGACACATAATTGCTTTCCATAGTTAAAGAAGATGAATTGGAAAGACTTGAAGCTTCTTGAGACGACGACATGCTACTGTAACTGCTATTTGCACTTGTATGATAATCGGAAACTCCGGTGGCCCCTAAAAAAGTTACTTGATTTGGGTCCAAAATTATCCCTTCATGAGGGCCAAGATTAATTTGCTGGTAAATAATGTCATCTTCAGATGATAATGTACCGGAATTTGCAGTAAAGTAACTTGAATTTCTGTAGTCACTGTTTCCCGAGACAGGAATTGAAGGAGTGATCATTCCTTGAACGATATGGGTAGTGGTTTTATCATTTTTGTTGCTGCGGTTAATTAGGCTGACCTTTCCTGCCAGGAGCTTTTTCTTCAGCTTGGTGTTCCAATGGTTCTTTACGTCATTGTCTGTTCTTCCTGGCAATTGAGAAGCTATAACTGACCACCTAATAACATTAATTGTTTGTATACAAATATGTTAATTAAGATAACAATAACACATAATATAATATGATCATAAAAGCAAAAGGGAAGAAATACAAATGAAAGTAGTTAAATTGACTTGCCTACTTCCTATGCTGTTGTAGAGAGTGTATATGATGTTATCTTCTTCCTCAGTAAATCCTCCATGTTTAATATCTGGTCTGAGATAATTTAGCCATCTGAGACGACAACTCTTCCCACAGCGATTAAGGCCTAAAACATATCCAGAGAAGAAAGGTACGTCTAAAGAACTAATAATAGTAAACTTCAAGAAGATTAAGATCATCATCTCATACAATTTCTGAAGCTGCAAGATGAAATTGAAAGTAATTAATCAATTACCTGCTTTACGAGGTAAAGCAATCCAGTTGCTAGCAGTTCCATGAATCTGAAGGTAATTCTTGAGAATGGTATCTTCTTCAGGAGACCAAGGTCCGCGTTTAACGCTAGCTCTATCACAACATGGAGCTCTTCCCATCCTCACCACAGCTATGGCTATGCTAATGCTAATGCTACAGGTATTATTTAAGCTGGGTATACGATGCTTTTAAGATGGATAAGAACGTTTCAATAATTGACTTCGTCTTGACTCGATATTAATTTCTTTTCAATTTTTTTTTTTTTCTCTTGCTTCGTAGTAAAGACAGACAGAGAATTGGAGCCCGGTCAGTCAATGCAGATGCTTGAGAAAGCACGGAGATTTCGTTCTTCTGCTATTTAGCTTGGGTCAGTTTTTCTCCAGAACATTTTCAATGATAAGTCCCTAATGTTTGTAAAATATCATTTTACTGTATTATACTCTTATATTTGTCAATAAAATCCCTAATTTTTTAAACGTGGCAAAGAAAAAGAGAAAGTTATTTGTCAATAAAATCTCTAATTTTTTAAAAGTGGCTAAGAAAAAAGAGAAAGTTATGAAACAAACTTATAATAACATGTTTTCAATATTTTTTTTTGTAAAAAGTAGTATTTTACGCGTGAAAGAATACCTTAACTGAATGTTTGATTATTTATAATTAAGTTGATAATTTTAAATATAAAAATGATATATTTTTCTATGATTTTATTTCTTTTTGACTTATCTATAATTAAGGGAGTATAAGATTAAGATTTAATAGGTGAGAAGGATAGGAAAATCAAGGATTAAAAGTGCAAATAAATTGTTATTTATTTTTAAAAAAATTTATTCCTGCAAATCCTTGTGTTATTACATCTCTATTGATGGGTAGCCAATTTAGTGAACCACATAAATATTTTTGTCTTCTTTTTATAGTGAACCTTATATTTTTATCGCAAATATTCGAGAGTGATTGAAAAGACAAGAGTTTAAATGACTAATATTATAAATAAATTGATGTGGCATCAAATGCTAGGGGCTTGTTTGAAATTTCTGCTTCTTCCTACGTGATCATATGACTGAAAAATAACGAAAGGGTAAATACCTTTCATCTTACCCGAGTAAAGAGTTTAACGCGTTTTCAACTTGACCTGGCCCTTACGGTATGAACATCAATAATGCATGCTTTGATAATTGTGACAGCAATTGACTATTCACAGTTTCGTGGTAAATTTCTCTTTCTTTTATTTTAAAAAAAAAATAGATGCAAGTGTAAAGTGCACCTCAAATCACTGGATTAGGGCAGAGTGTAATGGGAGAATGCTCGATTTTTTCTTGAGGTTCGATCTAGGTATCTCCTATTATTTTCAAAACATTATAAACTCTTTTATGTAAGTTAACAAAATTAAATATAATAAGGTGTGAGTTCCTAAATTTTAACTTATTAATTTAAAAGTTTTAATAATTTTAAAAAAATTTATAAAAATTTTAATTTATTAAAAAATCAATATTGTAATCTTATATAATATTAATTAGATAAAAAATTATTTTTAACTCTTAATTAAAAATAAATATTAAAATAATAATATTTTATTTTATATCACATTGATAACTAAATATTTATTAATATGTTATAAGTAAAATATAAAATTATTTATTTTTTACAATATATTAACAATTTAATAATAATCAAGTTAATTTGTCAAATTTTAAAGACTCAAATGTCATTAAATTTTTTTCAAATTTTGAAAAAATAATGAGTTTTATAACTAAAAAAAAAATATTTTGAATTAAAAGAATAAATTTTACAAATAAAAAATACTTCAAATTAAAAGTTTTCATAAAAATATAGAATATGTAGAAATATGATATAACATTATCATATCAATTTATATAAATAGTTTTGTTTATGTAACAGTAATGATATGATATTTTTGAAAATATATTATTTTTCATATGTGTTAATCAATATAAATAATATTTTTATGTTAAATATTAAATAAAAAATTATAAATAAAATTTTATATAAATTATATTATAATAATATTTTATTTAAATTTGGAATTTTTTATACATAACAAATTTATCTAAATATTAAATAAAATTGATCTTTTAATTTATGAGCATCATGTTAAAAAGAAATTAAAAATTTAAATAAATTTATATTTAAAAGATAATTTATAAATTAGTTATCAATATGTTATAAAATAAAATATATTATTATTTTAATATTTATTTTTAATTAGAAGTTGAAAATAATTTTTTACTAATTAATATTATATAAGAGTATAATTATTATTTTTTAATAAATTAAAATTGTTATAAATATTTTTAAAATTATTAAAACTATTGAAGTTAATAAGCTAAATTTTAGAGACTCACATTTTATTATATTTAACCTATCAATTAATAGAAAAGGGATTCGAAGTATTATGAAAATAATAGGGGATATTGGAATATTAGGTTAAATAATTGGAGGAATCAGGTATTCTCCCGAATATAATTTATATAAGATAATAAGTATAGATTTCCGAAAATTACACTTTTAGAGTATATATAAAATAATTTGAATGTCACGATTGATGCAAGGCAGTTTCATGCTCACACCAAAAGAGAATGTGGCCCCTTACTAGCAATAAAAGTCAAGATCAACACCCTGGCTAATGACTTCAACCTAATAAAGGAGCAAGTTTCAAACCCAAGCCCTAGCGAGAAGAACTTCTTGTAGGCTTCTAGACAATATAGAGTCCACCTTCACAACTAATATATATCTAGAGGGAAAGGTATGTTTAACTTTGAGCTGGAGCTGCTTCACACTTTTGGAAGTCCCTCTTCTCCTTTGCCTAGATTTTTTACAGTAAAGAGCAAGGTCCAAACAAAGTCGTCGAGCTTTTCCGGCAAATTCACTCTAATGTCTGAGTTAGCACTAGTAGAAAGGGAAAATATGGGTTAGTGATTTTTTCTATATGAATGAGAAAACTAGAAGAACAAATCAAAAGAGAAATACATTACTAAAAAGTGGGAAAAGTTGAGATATTAAGACAATACCTAACTTTGAGAAAAATATGTTTATATACAAGTATAACACTTGGCATGATTGGTCCATGTCATATTACTCTAACTTTTCGTATTTTATTCTTTTATAAACTATTATTAACTTTGTCTTAAAGTGAGTCAAAATCTCGTGATATGTTGTACTCAAAAAATAATTTATTTCACCTTATCCAAAATTATTTGCTACGTATTACATTTCTAGTTACATTTTATAATTACCTTATCATTTATAGGTCATGTGTCATTCTCTCATGAGGGCCAGGTAAAAAATCTGAAATCTAAAAAATCAAATCATACCAAAACTAACAAATTCAATCTAATTTTTAATAATAGTCCATCTGATTCAGTTTTGATTTTAAAAAATTTAAAATTTTCAATTTCATTTTGATTCTGGTTCAAAAAAATCCGAATCAAATTTACAAAAGTAAAACAAAAATAAATTATAAAAAAATTTAGAAAATAGGATTAGACCAAACCGAAACATATCGGTTTGATTTGATTAAAACTCTATTCAATACAGTTTAGCAAACTCGAATCGAACCAGACTTTACCCACCTCTACTTCTCATTATCTTCTATTTGTGATCACTATTACTACCAAAATCAAGTAGTCCCTTGTTTATAGCTTAGATGGTACCAAGTTTTTCTCAAAGACAAATGGTCCCCTTGATAGATATCTGGATGATGCCAAGTTTATACTAAGATCAAGTGATCCCCCTAGTAGTTGTTTGACTTAGGAACACTTTCAATTAAAAAGTGAAAATAAACTTTGAACATGATCCCTTAACTTTTGAAATTAGTTTGTGCATGAGAATCACATTTTTCTCCTTCCACAAGCCATATTCACTCACTTAACGTAATGGCCACCCCCTATATGAATTTCATTTAAGATTTAGGTATCTATATATCCAAGCTTAATTTAGATTAGGGCTCCTAGAAAAGAACTTCGTGAGGTAGGATTCTTCCCTCAAGGTGTCAACTTGAATATGGTGGTCTTATTTTATCACCACGTTCCAACTATTTTTTTCCCATAACAATTATAACGCTTGGAACAAATGACAAGAATAATAAAATTCTACAAATTATTTATCTATTGGTCATTTAGCACTAGTTGCCCACTTTAGTTACAAAGATCATATTTGATGTTCTACTAAATAAAGAAAGAAAATGAGATAAATAATCATCACTACAAGTAATTAACAAATGAAAGGGTATCGGATAGTTTACTAGTATGTCTCTTAGCATTTTATTTTCACGAATAAGTTTTTCATTTAACAATGACTAGAAAAAGCAATACAATTTTAAACTCTTTCTTTACAAGCTACTTTTACTTTTACACAATTTAGTGTCTATTACTTTTTTACTAGTTAAAAAAGTTTTTTTTATAATAAAAATTTTTTTTAAATTTTTTGATATTATTTAGTTGACACTAGAAAAAAACTTATATTCTCATTTGCTACCACTTAACAACAACAGGTCTTAACCTTGCGCATTCCTAACAATTTTTTCTTTCTTTTAGCTAAGCATGCTGAGATGCTTGCTTTCGGAAATGAGAAAGAAAAAGGCAGCATAATATAATGTTTTCATAATTAAACAAGTTATTTATTTTTTATTGAAAAAAGTCTAAAATTTAAGTTTTTGACAATAAAATTTTTAGAACTTTTTTAAAAAACAAAATTATTTAAAATATTCTTACTTTATTTTAGAAAATTTATATTATTCTATTAAAATAAAATATTAAATATTTATTTATTAAAATAATTTCTCAAAATTTATTTATGACAACTAAATGATTAATAAATTTTTATTAAAACTCTACTTATAAAAGTTTTACGTATAAAAGATCTACCAAAAATCTCTATTATAGAAAGAACTCATCAGCATTTTATATTTTCCTACATGTTTTAAAAGTTAAAATGTCCTAATTTATAACAAGATTTATCAAAATAGCCACTTCTTTTTTTATAAATGTTAAAACTTATATATATATATATATATATATATATATATACACACACACTTAATTAACTTTGCATGTTTTTACAAAATTAATGTTTATTTTATATCAAAAATAAATATATTTTTATTTAATAATTAAATATTGATAAATATCATATTCGTAAACCAACAATCTATCTGAAAAAAATTGCTCTAACAGTGAACTTTAAAATTTAAAATTTTTATAATTTTTTTTTTACAAAACCTTCGCCTAAAGCCGCCCATATTTCCTTATACAGCTATTAGTTAGGGAAAACGCTTGTGAATTTCTGTTCTCCATACCAACACCAACATCATATTTAAAGTTCAAACCTTTTTTCTTTTGTTGAATTTGACTATCCAAAACTTTTTATTTTCGACTCAAATAACAAGAAGGCATATCAGATTCTGTAAATATATATGCAATCAATTAATATATGTTAAGTATATAGTCGTAAGAAAATTGCGGAAGACAAAAAATTTAAGAAATTTAAATATATAAATATATAACTTACTAATAGTAAAAGAAAATTTTTGGTCACTTTCTAAAAATAACTGCAACCACTAACAAAAATACTTACCCACTGCTAACAAAACATGTTGAGAATACTACCTTGACCCGAGAATAGGTAGCTCATTCTGATCTGATGACATAATTAGTAGCACACACATGGCAACTGTGAACTAGAAACAGTCAATATAGTTACGAAGTTGAAGCAGTATGCAGGAAACAAGATCCCTAAAACCTTGTGATCATGATTATCCTATTTTCTCTTTTAAGAAACTAACACTAAATAAAGTCATGCAAAGCCAATATAAATTCTCTCCAATGACCAAAAAGGTAGCGGTAGCAAAACGAGCAGGCTGACTCGATCAAAGTATGGCTCAATCTGTGAACAATACTAACATAGACCAATTCGCAAATAGTATCGGCACAACACTATTCATAGATTAGATTAAAAAAAAAAATCCATATATTATGTCGTGAAAAGTAATCGTGCTTGTTAGACCGAAAGAAAAAGTCTAGATGACTACTATTTCAACCCATAAATAGTAAAAATTAGTTACTATTTATTATATATAGTAGAACTATTTCACTATTTATGAATATTATTTATAAATATTTTATAATTCATATACCCTTATGGGCCGTGTTTAGGCTGCTTTTTAATGGGCCGACATGGTATGTACAATAATCTATACCGACCCAACTCCAAATCTCACATGAACTTATTTTTCACGAGTCTTGTTGATTTGCCATCTCTAGAAGAGGTATATACCTGAATCTTGGACTCCTAGCTACCATTATGCTTGCTGCAAAATTATATTCTCAAACCCTAAACACAAGAAATTATGTTTGGTTATCGCCATAATCCCAGTACTCCTTATTATTAATCGATGGAATAAAGTTGAAAATTGTTCATTGGATACTGTTATGCAAAAATCAGTATCAACACGATCTTAATCTAATAAAAACATGTAATAAAATTAATTACACGTCAGTATTCCCTTCTCCCTTATGATAATCTGAAAAAAGAGTATATTTTGCGTAACCATCAAATTCAATTGTATCTTCTTTTCTTCTTCCTTGATCTTCAGCAAAGAAGCTTTCAATCATAAAAAATTGAGCAATTTAACATTTATATCCATGAAAAAGTTTTTAATTGCAACAAATAATAAAATCCACATTCCTTGCCCTCTTTTACTTCACCGGGAGACAATCGCTTAGACGTTTGAGTTAGGTTACTTAGTTGATGGAGCTCCTAACAAACATTCCACTAATATTTTTCTAATTAAATTTAACTTTCTTCCATAAGTCAAGCAAGTCTAACAGCAAAAAATAATGAGCCAGGTTTTTGAATCTTCACCTCTAAATTCAGTAATAAATCTACTCTATGAATTTGGCCATTTGGATTTTCTTTATCAAACTTAAGAAAACTTAATTCAAAGATAAGGATGAACTTATTGTTCTGACAATATATGTAGATGATAATGCCAATTTAAGTTGATCTCTATGGGCGAGGCTCTTACTAATATATACTTGTTGGTAATTAAGTGTATTTGATTACTCAATTGTTCATATTTATCAACCAAACTTTAAAATTTACCGAGAAAATTTTCTTAAAAGATGACATTTCCCTTCTCAAAGTTTTCAACAAAATAGATTTTAAAATTTATGTCTTTCCTTTTTCTAGTAGCTTCAACCATTGAAAACCGGCTCTAATATCTAATTTTACATAAGATAATTGAGAAAGGTAAGAATTTGACAAAAGAAGAAGGTTAATATCTAAGAGAATCACTTTTCAAATAAAAAATAAGTATACTTTAATTGGGAAATCCTCTGCTTTTCTTCTTTTGATTAATTAATTCAAATAAAATTTAATAATTATAAAACAAAAACTACCGTAAACTTAGGTTACTTTCTAAAGATAATTATAATGAGTGACACAACTACTAACCCACTACTAATTCAACTCTTAATATAATAAAAAAAACAATGAATCAACTAAGTAAAACATTGGTAATGGTTTGTTTTAAATCACAGAGGCTATTATGAATTGAATTGAATAATTTTGTTTCTTTTACGAAATTAAACACCACAATGGGTCAATATTCTTTTCCTATAACAGAAGCAAAATGAAAATCGTCAAGATAAAATTTGTTGTTCTCCTTCACTCACTTGAACATAATTAAAAAAAAAAAAAAAGATGAGTTTTGATAATTCTGTGTGTATATACATACACATGTAGGAAACGAATCAAGATCTCTTAATTTTAAATATTTTCTTAAATCATGTATAAAATATTAGATTTAAACACTTTAGTGATTGAGATTAAATTTAAAATATGTAATTATTATATTATAATTGATTTATATACAAGATATAATTTCAACCATTGAATTATTTAAATGTAATAATTTATAAATAGTATAAAAAAATATGTAAATTTAAGAAATTAGTGATCCTTCCTTCTTGTTTTGTGTGTGTGTGTGTATAATTCCATCTCTTTCAACCAATTTATACCTTCATTGGTTACGTAATAACCAGTCTAAGATTTTCCCTTTCTTTTTCTTTCTTGAATGAGTACTTTTTGATAGTGAATAACCTTTTAATTGTTGGGCTTTTTCTTCTACTTATTAGGAGGTGCCTCATTTTCAACAAATTTTCCTTGGAAATTAATTATTTACTTGGCTTTATATGCTTGGTCCTTCATTGATTTCTTCTCTTCCATGTTGTTATGCTTTTTGTTTCTGTGTCAAGCAAAGGTTTGATTTTATATATAGAATAATAGTATATTGTTGGCCTTTTCCTTCCCTAGCCAAAACGTCACTAATAGCATAATGCAGCACAATCAAATACATAATTTGAAGAATTTCGTTATGCTTTGAAGAAAAAAATATAATAATAATAATAATAATAATAATAATAATAAAGAATTTTGAAAATTATTTATCACCAGATGAATGTGACATATGGAAGTGCTGATAGCGTAACTTATCTGAATTTTGTGTAGAAAATTCAGAGGGGTCTCCATTAATCAAGCCCAAGCTTGGCTCCACCCTCTACATCTGTCCAGTCCAAATGGAGCCCAAAATTTTATAATCTGATGGTTGATATATTTTAATTCTTTTTTTTTTTAAAAAAAAAATCCTTTTTCGAAATCAACCCTATTCGTTATTCAATTGTGTCCCATATCATCCCAAAAAAAATTTATTAATTAAACTAATAAGTATTCATAATTTAAAGCAAATAAATTTTTTAAACAAAATAGAGTACCACTAAACGGCTAGGCATTAACCCTAATCGAGATTCCACAAAGTGATGAATCGATGAAATCCACACAATGAATAATAAATTGGATAACGTCATACTCAAATCGTAAACAAATTATTTATTAATTGATTTGTTGTTAACATTAATATTTTTTATGGTTAAATAAAGCCAAATCTGTTGGAACAAAACCTTACACGAAGCCCTAAACCAAGGGAAAAGTTGATAAGGTTTTGTAAAAAGTATGATTAATGAAACCATTTAGTTTCTGAAAACGACATCCATTTTGAACTTAAAACGACTGCGGGCCGGTTACTTAGGTTGACGGTAACCACAATATGCTGCAAAATCACACTACAAGACGTCCATTTTCTTGTTATTGTCTTTGACTAAGTGCATGGTAATTTTGTTCTTTGCTTTTATTTTAAAGTCAATTATTATGATCACTATTATGGATTTTTTTGTTGACATTTAAGAGATTTGGCCTTTGGGAGGAAGACTACGTCAAATTACTTGGTGTTTTCACTTCTCTTTAGCAAAAGTTTCAGTTAAATTACTTTATGGTTTAAGTTGAATGTTTAAATCTATATATATATATATATATATATATATATATTCAACAATATCATATGACACGTTGTTGCATTCAAAATCTTTGAGTGATACACATATTTACTTAAAAAATAAAGTTGTATATCACTAATTTATTATAAATTTTTTTATTTTAAAGTTATTATATTTAACGAGTTAACGATAAGACGGTGTAATTAATAGTTTGAAAATTATTAAAGTTATGATCGACTTAGATTTTTTTTTTTGGTATTGTAACGACTTTTAAACCATTGCTATTATGAAATGTAGAAGTTATAATTGTCAAGAGAAAATTTATATGTGTTTCTTCTATACTAATTAATTTTTAGAGTGAAAACTAAAGTAAAATAATTGTGTTGTCTTAAAGTAGAAGTATTATCATAATATCAAACCAAATTTTAGTTAACAACATATCACATACCACATCATTTAGAATTAAATTTAGTACATAAAGAATTGCTTAATTAAATATTATTAAATTAAAAAAATAATGATTTTTTATTAAATAAATATTCTAGATAAATAAGAAAAACAAAGAAATACTATAGGCAACTGCTTTTTTTTTTTTTTTTCAATGATTAGCGAACATTGAATTGTTGGTTCTTAGATTTTTTTTATAGTGAGGAAGAACCCGGCGTTCAAATTGAGATTAAAAAAAAAAAATGCTAATTATATTAAATTTGTATAAAAGATTGAAAACAAAAGAAATGAGAAAGACATGGCACATGTTTTGCCACTAGGCAGTAGTTGGTCCAACAAGCTACGTCAATTTAAACTGAGATCATTTAATTGTGGGTGGACTTAAAGCTTTCATGTCTTACAAATAACACATCAATAATGCAACCCTCAACTAATAATTTAACATTCAATAAATTATTTTTCATTTTTGTGAAGTGTCAGAATTCAGAAGCTTCAAGAACAAAGAGAGGCAAGAGACAAAATCGTTGAATATCTAAAGAGAAAAGACTGCTTTGGGTATTCTACAAACAGATGGCGAGCAATGCAATTAGTGACGCAATTCTTAGTGTGACGCGGCCTACTGGTAGGGTGGCGGACAATTATATATATACACACAAAATCTTACACGTACGTACATACATACCCCTTCTATTCTATGTCCTTTAAATTTAATTGATTTTCAGAAACCATGTGATCATGTATGTAAATAACAGACGACGGACAGGGCGTGTAATTTATGTTGAAAGATTTTTGGGGTTTCTGAACCTTTATGTGGATTGTAATCTGGATCACCAACGATGTTGCTTCTGCTATCAGGATCAGGAATATACCGTCGAGAGCATTCAAATTTCTTTAGCTTTTCTGGTGCAACAATTGTTCCTATATATGCCGGAGTTATTAGCTTTCTTGCTGAATCAAAATCAAAATCAAAATCTAGAGTTATCCCCACCAACCCAAAGCGATAAAAGTTACGCGCACTAAGATAACTACGCTAACTCTCTCTCGCTCAATTAATTGGACCTACATATTTATTTCTTTGATAAATACATACTTAACCGCACTCTCTTATTATTATGATTATTATTAATTCTCAATCTTGGTGTCTAAATCAACTGTCTGTCATTATACCATATCTGTCACAGTCAGGTCGAATGGGAGACTAGCTTAGTTCTCTGAACCATAGGATGGCCCCTTCATCATGGCCAATCCAACGGTGCAGAAATTGGAGGTGTACATCATGAAAGGGCCGTTGTTTCAACCATTTACTGGGCCGTGGGACTTTTGATGGCTCATGATGTTGCGTGTTGGAAGGGTTAAAAAATTGTTTTCAAGTAAAGTTGAATTTTAAACATGATGACAAAAGAACTCCCTTTGTCAGAGATTTTTATTATTATCATTTATTTCTTTATTTACTTTATCATATACCCATTTCATACATTGGCTCTTAAAATTCCGAACCATTTTTGATTAATCAAATCAAGGTTTATCAACTAACAGAAGAAAAAATATATATATATACGACACTAGATTAAAAATGTACATTGCATTAATAATCTTGAAACATTACACAAGTGCATTATGCAGCGTAATAGGAGGATACCTTAGAAATTTTTACAATACAATGATAATAATAATTATAATAATGATAATAATAATTATAATAACAAGATGAGCAAGCAATCTTCAGCTTTGTTGGATGCTTAAAATGGAAAATACCATAAAATCCAAATTGAGAAGGGAATAGTCCACGATGTTTCTTCCGCTACCTTTACCTATACAAAAGTCGGCAAATTTTCCGATTCTCAACTTCTTAGAGAATTACCCCAAAAAAGAGATTCTACTCTTCGCCCATTTTACTTGATATAATAACTTAATCTTAAAATAATATGTACACAGAACCATCAAATCTTAGCTACCGAAATAGTGCTCCGTCGTTTCGTTTCTTCCCTCTCCTTTTTCTTCAGATGCTATTCACAGCAGAGAGAAGACTCAGAGAGCCCACAAAAATAAACCCAACAAACCTTTGATTAAACATTCCAACACCAAGAATTCAGTATCAAAATACCAAGAGCCACTTCACTTATTGCTCTCACTTTGCTTCATTAACCAACTCCGAAACCCAACCAACATCCGGAGCCCCATTAGAGGGATCCGGGTCGACTCGATCCAGAGAATTCTCTTTGCTCAGTTTCTCAAACATTTTTGCACGCAAGTCCCTACCCGACTCTACCCTCTCCATCACGGGTTCTTCTTCCAGGCAACTATCAAAGATATCCAGGTAGCCAATACCAGATCGGGCAGGGGCGCGAGTTGGCGTGGAAGGCAGACTACAAAATCCGGGTCGCAGCATAGAGCCACGAGGAGACCCGTACCCGGATGAATTACCCATTTGCATATTATAAGAAGAAGGCAGAGACTTCACCTTTCCAAATTGCAGATTCCTTAAAGAAGCCACCATTTCGTTGATAGAACCCGACCCAAGTGACCGACTCAGAGAGTGACTCATTGGTGACTCCGTCCGCGGACTCATGGGAGGGGAAATCGACTCTGGAGATGACAAAAATGGAAGCCCTTTAGCACAAGGAGAATCAGAACTTCTCGGACTCTGTTGAGGCAGGATCCTCAGCTGTTCCGGCGTGTGAGCAAAGAAACAAACCCTTCTTTTACAGCTAGGCCCGTCTTTGCATGGCTGCGTACGATATCGGGCCGGATGGAGCCAGCACTCGAACACGCCGTGAGCGAACTCACACGTGTCACCTTTCTTGCAACTCCCCTTGCGGAAATCGGGGCAGGCCGTACCCGAATAATGATACTTTCGCGGGTCACGCCTCCGAGCTTTCTCTCCAGGGTGAGCGTAAGGACACTCAGTCCAGTCATGGGACCTGCCGCGCGCGCACTTCCTCACCTTGAACTCGTACATGCGGAAATGGTCGCAAGAGTAAGCATCCACGGCAGAATCCGGATCAAGACCCGAAATATCGCTGTCGGATTCCAAATCCGGATCATTTGAGGGCAAGTAACGGTGGAGTGCCGCGAAAGCTTCCTGCAGATGATAGAGGTTGTTGTAATCAGGGCTGCCGTTTGCATTGCCGTTTAGGGAGTGAGGAGAGAAAACACTGTCAGCCGTCTGATCTTCTTGGAGCTGAGGCCATGGAGGAACGTGCACCGTTGGATTCAGACGGTGAGGTTCTCCGAGCATCATTTTCGGTTTGTTTTTCGGGGAAGTGGCTGCTGTTGTTTAGGGGAACAATAGCACTGCTTTGGTTGTGTTTATAAACTGCTAAAAGAGTTGGTTTTAACCGTGGTTAGGTTAATGCTAACCGCAGTTAGGTTAAAAATCTAGCAGCTGCCTTTTGTACTGCAGTTAAAATAAAGAGAGTGTTCGAGTAACGTGGCTGTTATTTTGACATCCGAGAAAGTCGGACTTGTATCCTCCGTGTTCTGGTGGATATGAAACGTGGCTAATTCTGATTTGAAGTTGGCGAGACTATGTGACGGATGCTGCCATTTGTTAGCATTGGCTGCCAATATTTATTGGGGGCTAAGTCCCTAGTGTTTCTGAGTCGGTGGAACATGAGATGCGGAGGATAAGGATAAAAACAAAGAGTTAAAAAACAGAATTTTTCTCTTTATTTCTTCGCTAAATGAAAATTGAAATTTCTTTAAAATTTAATAAAAACACAATTTATTTTTGGTAATAAATTTATCATCCTATCCCATTTCAATTGCGTCTTATTACATTATCTGACCTGTATAAATTATTCAAAAAGTACATAAAAAATTTCCAAAAAAAAAAAGTGAAGATATTTAAAATATATATATATATATATACAGATTGGTAATATATATTAACGTAATTACTACAATAAATCTAATTAAACAACACTTTAATTCCGCGTAAAGATAATATGATTGATTAATTATTAAATTTCTTTCGGTCAAGTAAGATTTGTACGGGTTAGAATCCCTTTCCCCGCTAGCTAGTATTAAAAACAAACCTCTATTTAGTTGAACTAAAGAAAACAAACTTACATATTTAGTTAATTTATTATTATTATTATTATTTATAGATTTAAAATTAACTTTTTTTTTTTTTTTTCATTTGTGGTGAATTTGTAGAGAATTTATAGAATAGCATGGGCTAAGGGAAACACAATCAATCAACTTTGATAGGAAATACAACAAATACGTGACGTCCATTTTCTAACGCCTTTAGTTTGTTTTGTATAGCCTGTGTTATTCAAATCAATGGGATGGTTGGGTTGCTGTTTTGCTTGTGCTTTTCGAAGAGGTAAAGCATCTATATATGCTCAATAACTCTAGAAGATTCTACCAATTCATTTCTATTGTAAAATTCCCCAATATCACCAAGTTGTGTTCTTCTTCTACGGTCTCAAAGTTATTGATTTATCATTTATTCAGATATATATATATATATACACATATAAATATGGAAACAGATGTAAATATGTAATTTCATTGTCGAATTTACTTTATGCATTTGGTCGCACGTGACAAGTAATAAAGGTGTTGAAAAATACACCACATACTCGTGATGATTATTTACTAACTATAACCTATTAAATTTTCAACAATTTCTTAAATTTTAGATCATTAAAATTTTAAAAAAATTAACAAAAATGATCAAATCTTGGACTGAATTTTCATAAATGACTACTGTTTAAAATTTATTTAAAAAATAATCAACTCAATTTTTTTTATTAAAATACTCTTATTTAAAAATGTATGTTGGTTATTTTTAACAATTTTTATATGAATATTTTGGTCAAAAAAATTTAAATTAGTCAATTTTAAAACATACTTTAAATAGTGATCGTTTAAAAAAATTAGATTTAAAACTTAATTATTGTTAAAAGTTTCCTAAATTTTATTATCAAAATTACCATACTCTTTTGAGATTTTACTAAAATTATAAAAAAAAAACTTATAAAATTTGTTACGAGTTTGTATAAAATTGACAACCAAATTTTTGAGAAATTTTATATATGTTATCATTGAAGTACGACTACTTCAAAATTCTCTATAAAAGATGGTGTGAGAAAGAGTTGTATTATAAAAAAATTTCAAAAGTTAAGAAAAAAATTTTCGAAGTCATATTAGTCATAAGTTGAGAACAGGAGAAATACATTAGAGTACTATTTGTACCAAACATTCAAATTTATTGTATAGTAATATAATCAAGAGGTTCATGCAGATTTAATGTAGTTATTTTTTTCTTCCACAATGAAAATTAATTAAGTGTAAGTGTGACAATTTATTTAGTATTTATTAAAATTTGATAAATTTAAAACTAGTACTCAAAATATAAGAAATAGACAACATTATTAATAATTAGTCAAAAAAATAGTGAATTCAATTAAAAATTGGTCTTACAAATACTTTCTTTTATTTACCTTTACAACACGACAAAAACAGTAAACAAAGTTTAAACTCTTTTAAGATGTTAATGTAATAGTGTAAATATTCTTCATTTCTCCGTGTTCAGCTTAGAAAAGCACGATTTGACGGAAAAAAAAAATAGTTGATATAATTATATATACATATAGTTTTTTGCAACATTTATAGCAATTTTTGGCAATAAATTTATGTAATTTGCCAAAATTTAATATTATTAGATGTGTTATCGAAGCACCATATGTAATAATAATAATAATAAAACAAAAGGAAGACGAATAATCTAGAAAACGCATTAAACAAATAATTCTATAAAAGATGCTTAGTGATTTATAAAGAAACCTTCTTGTGCAAATATTTCCATATTTTGTTATTATTCTCTATCTGTCTACCATTCCCTCAACGAGAAATATTGAACCACAATATATATAAATATAAACATTATTATAAAATGAATTTAATAAAAATGGATGAGCATCAAATGTCAAGTCGTGTGATTAGTACAAGATGGGGCCCAACCAAATTGATGGATGACCCACTTAAGTAAATAAGTGAATGACTAGCCCTTGCTAGATATATGTACATAATTTGTAGCAGATTTTCAGAAGATGCTCTTATATATCTAAGCACACATAACATAACATAACATAACATAGCTAAAATATTTATAAAGTGCTTCTACCACTTAAATTTTGCAGCTCTGGGAAAATATAGATTATTAAGTAATTTAATTATTTTCTTTTTAATTCAAGGTCAAATTTATTGCTTTGTGAAAATAGGTGGGATAAGTAGTTGTACACGTGGATGGATGTGAATAAATAGGTAGGAAAGAGATGAGTGCAAATGAGGAGAAGCATCAAAATCGCTGACAACTTTAAGGGGGAAAAAAAAAAAAAAAAAAAGTTTTCTCAATTTTAAAGAAATTAAAAAAAAAAAGAAAGGAAAAGGAAAACTTACGGTTGAGCTTTCCTCCAAACACCTGGCGGTTTGGTTACTGGACACTGGGCCAAACTTTGCGGTACATGCCCCTTTTATTGCGGCACGTTGCTGGTTTTGGTCCATACTCAACTCTCGACCGTACTATCCCTTCCCTTTGCGGTCGTTCCATTCTTCCTCTTCATTCCAGTGCATTCCAAGGCAGGTTTAGTGTAGCATTTGGTGAAAACTTAGAGGGGAATAATGTATTGTATTAAATTTAAGAATAATGCAGTGCAGCTCTTTAAAATCGGATCTCTGGAAAGTGTTCTTCAAAATTTTGTATAGTATTTTATAAACTAATATGATCTCATCTCTTTTACTTTTTCCTCTTTTTTATTTCCAACTCTTTCGTCTCTCTTTTGGTTGTGTGTGAAAGTATATCTCTTAGTTTTCATTTAATCTTATTCTAATTCAATTTAGTTCCCATAAAATAATAAAATCTAATATGTACTACTAAACATGCCCCATTATTTATTCTTCTCGTCTGACCCGCGCTTTTATGGTACCATTTAAGTTTTAACCACTGGTGCATTCTACTATCCCACTGCCCTATCCCTGCTAGCCTTTTCAAATTTCAAGTCTTATTTTACCTCTATTTTCTTTTTAATTATTAAAAATACATTGAACTTCTTTGAAAAAAATGAATCCAATTGTTTACTAATTCAAATGTGAACAACATTTCCGAGTACAAATCTCGCTTGCTTTTCTAAAAAATTACTTGTGTGTTAGATACGAATATAATTATTGTGGTATGAGTTTGACCTAAAGTGATAGATAATATACACCATTAAAAAAGTGATGTGATACTGGTATGAGTATAATCTGACGTGCTGATTGTCTCGTTCATTATTCTAACATGAATACATAGCTAATAGATAATAAGAACGTAAAATTAAGAGGAATTTAGCCAAATTAGATTGTGAATAACACGAAATTGATGGGAGATCATGCCCATCTTTGCACATTTGAGCCACTCTCGTGGGCTTCAACTGTTATCCATCTATAAAAGATAAGATTTGAAGGGTACACAAATTTTTTATGTTGTTATGCTATCAATGTTTTATCAGCAGATTATTTAATTATCTTTACGAAACATAATTTTTTTTTATAAAAATAACAAACTAAATTTGATTTTATACATAAATATATTTATAGGATATTTATATAAAAAAAGGAATAGTAATTATATTTCTTTATACATAATTTTATATTATTTATAAATGATTGGATCTAAATATATTTAACTTTTGAAATTAAATTTAGTTATATAATTAATGTATAATTAATATATATTATATTTAATCTCAATTTTTAAAAATATTTAAATATAATGATTTACTAATTATATAAAAATATGTGTCTAATAAAAACTATTGTTGTTTCATCCCTTTATTTACTTATATGTATATGAGATGTCCTTGCGATTGATGTTGAAAAATAACAAACATTCAAAGACCCATACGTAATGCGATTATTAAATTTTTTTTAATTGGCGCTGATTTTGGAAGACGCATAGATTGACAAAAATGACAAGTTTTAACTCTACAGAATCAGAAATTATTTTGGAAGACGCATGGATTGACAAAAATTACACAAAGTTATTACACTAAAGAAGAGAGATTATTTGTGAAGCGACCCGATTTTCATTTTTTTATTGGAAAAGCATTGAAATTATTATTTACATGAGGAAAATGATATGCGCCGTGGGACATTTTGTCCAGGGTCGTAATTATTGATGGCTATGAACTCTTGCAAATCGTGATTAGTGGACGGACGTCTCTTCTTGAATTTATTTATATTCTCAATGCAGACAATTGAATCTGGTTAATTTCTGCCACAATATTTGTCACCAGTTCACTACATTCAATCTAATCTAATCTAATCTAATCTAATCTAATCTAATCTTGCCAATTATTCTGGATAAAAAAATAAAAACCATCATATAGCGGGACCCATTCGTTTTTACTTTTATTTTTGAAACATTTTCAACGATAATTAAAATTGAATTACCATTTAAAATTTATATAAAAAATAATCTGATTAGATTAAAATATCCTTACAAAAAAATTTTAAAAAATGATCGATATTTACTTTTATTAGAAATATTTTTATCTAAAAAAATTTAAATCAGTCATTTTTATAACAAACTTTAAATAGTATACATTACTAAAAATTTAGCTAAATTTGAGATATTTTAATTAATTTTCTCTTTATTTATTGTTAAACAGATAAAAAAAAAAAAACAACTGGAACCCTTAAATAATGCTTCACATATGTGATGCTTTCAAATCACAATTATCGATCATCAATCGCAATTATCGATCATCGATCACAATCACAAGTTGTTCTCTGGACTGTTCCTTCGTTGATTCAACGGTTATAATTCAGTGCAAATAGTTACATTTTTTGTTTTAATAAAATAGATGAGTAAAATTGAAAGAGTGTGGTTTTGAGCGCGAGCACAGATGAGATGAGATGAGACCAGCCACATGGTAGTTAAGTCGTCTATAAAAGAGTGAAAAGCGTTGCCTCTTTCTTCCCTAACATTACTCCTCCTCTTAATTATATCGACCTGTTTTTATCATGCTCCCTTCCGTCACTTCACGTATCAATATTTTTCACTATGCTGTGTTTTAATTCATATTAATATTTATTTAAAAATTTTAATTGAAAAATGTTAGTACATATTAAATATATGAAAATTATTAACATTGAATAAAGATAGGTTCAGTTGAAATAATTTTTATCTATTAATTTGATTTTTGTATTTGAGAAGAAAGGGGTGGACTAGGCCAATAATCCATTTCATTAAACGATTGAAATTATAGTAAATTATTGCTTCAAGTAGTTGTCATTGAATCAAAGAGAGTCCATTAAACGATTGTTTCAGCGTAAGTACAAATATTAACGTCAAAAAACAATTATTATCATTATCATCACTATTATTTTAAAGAAAGAAAAAAAAAAAAAAAAGAGAAGGCAACTCATTGGTGTTGGAACGACGGAGTGGCGCAGCGGGCGGCAGAAACAGTGGATGGGTACGACTACTGGTCACGTGAACAGTTGAACAAGAAGGGTGGAGATGGTGCCACGTAAGCAGATAATAAGACACATGGCATGAATTCTTATCCATATTTGAATTGAACATAATGAATTCCCGAGAAGGTCCCGACAAAACATAAAGCAGAGCTGTGCTCTGCAGAGTGCTCGTTGTACGAGAAGAAAAAGATCTTGCTTCTCATGAATGCTATAGTGTACGGACGTATCTTTACGTGTCCCCTGTTTATGTTCTTTGACCAAACACGTGTCCTTGTCCTTATCTATTTCTATTGACACGACAGGTAGTATATGACTGCCACTGTTTTTTAAGGCAGCACGCGGCGTTATCTGCATCTATTCTGCATATCGAGATTCGTGTGATTTTGACCTTACTTTATCTCTTCCAAATTAAATTTATTATTATGTGAAATTAACACATACCTCCCTAAAGTTTTAAGAAAACACACACATGCGCATATATATGTATATATATATATATATGTGTGTGTGAAATATTTAAACAAATTTACATATACATTCCTTCAATCGTTAATCAATTATTCATTTTTACTAAAAGACTAATAAAATATCTTTAAAATTTAAATCAAGATAAAAAAATAAAATAAAAAATTTTTAGATATTAAATTTCAAATTATTTTATTTAAATTTTTACAAAATTTTAAATTATTTATTAAAATATTTTGAATTATGTATATATATTTACAATATAAATAAAATAATAAAAATAAAATATCAATTAAAAATAATAATAAATATTTTATTATCAATGTAAATATATTAAAAAAATATTAATATATTATAAAATAATAATATTATTTATTTAATGAATATATTTTATATAAATATATTGTATTTTATTAAATCTTAAAGATTTATTTGTTATTTTTTAAATAATAATTATTATATAAAAGGATAATTATTACTTTTTTAATAGATTGAGACATTTAGAAATATTTTAAAAATTATTATGCTTAATAATTATATTAGACTAAATTTTTAGAATTAAAAAAAAATTATTTAAAAAATTAATTATCATTTTATTAAAATATCTTTAACTTTAACAATCAATTAGCAGTCAATTATAGCCGACCAATAATTTAAAAAATATATATATGATTTTTTTTTAAATCTTTTATTTATATGTAAATTTTTTAAACTTTGGGAGAGGTTTGTGTTAATTTCTCTTATTATTATTATTATTTTTTTTTTTTCGTTAAAATTTTATTTCTCTTGGTTGAGATAATATCGGTTTCACCACTGTAACACATGGGATGTTAGTCAGCATATCTCATCGAATTTAGGAGCCGCTCCTAATAATACTATACTGGTCTGATCAACCCACATATATATATATTTTTTTTTTTTTTATATATATTAAAAATATAAAAAGAATTTTACTGAAAAACATTTTATATATTACCATATTATATATATGTCCATGATTCTTGACTTTTGTATTACAAAAACTAGTCTATTCTTTGGTCAAAGTGCTTGATTATTCTGGTAAGATTACGTGCTAGCAATTCGGTTTAATTATTGTAAAATTGGATTATTAAGTCTTTAATGAAACTCAGTATTTATTTATTTAATATTATTATCAACGTTAGATTTCATGTTTTGGGGGTCCGTTACTTTAAATTTGACATATTATGGACCCAAATCGTGATCTTCAAATATTTATACATAAATAAGTAAAGAGGTAGCTATTTCTTGCCATGCAATGCAAGGCATCTTCACGTGACGTTGAATTAATAAAGTATAAAGCTAGAATTTCGAGCAGCCATTTTACTTTACCCTCTTGAATATGCAAATAACAGTAAAACACAAACGCTCTTTGGTCAAATAGGGGTGTCATCACGAGCCTACAAAATTTCAATAAATGAACAAGTTAATTTAACTTTGTAATCTAGACACAAAACAAAACAACAACACAAACTTACAATCGAATATATATATATATATATATATATGATATGATATGAAAACATGATATTATATACAAATGGGTTTGTGAAATCATATTATATTTGTCAAAGAGTAGGTGTTCCAAGTGGAGGATATCGTAATAATTAATTGGAAAAATTAAAAAGCAAAGAGCACTAGTTAAGGTGGATGAGGGGTTATATAAAATGACTGAAAATGAAAGCATATAAAGAATTAAATAATCGTTTTGTCCATATTATTAGGGCATGTTTTGTCCAATCAAAATTGAAGGGTGAGGTTTAGAGGGAACCCAACTGGTGAAACTAACAATTTTAGCTAAAGAGTGTAAGGTGATGTCAACGTTACTGGGATTTTGAAGATCTGCTTGGTTTCTTTGAGTGAGAGTGAGAGTGAGAGTGAGAGCTAGTACGAATAATAATCTAGTCCTGTTTATTTCATCTACTTTAATTTTGGCCATGCTTTACTAATCTATTCCATTGAAGTTTGCTTTCTATATATAATGGAAACCACAGTTAGGGCAATTATTTTGTACTCTTTTATAAGAAAATGGAATATTATGTCTTTAAAATATAATAGAATACACATTTTAATTTCAATATATTATCTATTTTTAACTCCTAATCCGTTCAATACTATAGAATTAAGCCTCCGCCTCAGGTGATGGCTTCCCATTTTAATACAGTTTTAATTAAAAAGAAATATTGGAAGAAAAAAAAAAAAAAAAAAAAAAAAAAAAAAAGAAACATAAATGATGTTGACAAGTACAAAATTATATACATATTGTAATGTCGAGACTGTAAGTAACACAAAATTATACAAAAGGTTTTGAAGGTAATGGGCCACATCGAAATTGTGACCGCATATTTATATATATATATATATATATATTAAAAATAACATGAAATATCAAAGTCACGTTTTCATATGATACATCTGTTTTTGGGGGGTGGTGGACCGACCTGTTGATGGGAGATGTCAATCCAGTTCCAGTAAAAGAAAGATTTCAATTTGATCAGATTCTTTCTTATCCTAACTTTAATTTTGTGCTCCACTGTTTACATCACATGCTTGTCTTGAATTTAGTTTGCATAGATAGGGTGGACCAATTCAACAATTATTGATATCAAATTACAATATCACTTTTGCCTTCAAGAATATTAATTTTGTACCAATTTTAATTTCAGTATAACATGCGCTAAAATTTTATAACATGCCCACATCCCTATTTACAGACTATAAATACTATCATAAAAGATAATGTAATAGTTGTTAAGTATTATGCTTAGTAGGCATTCATAGTTCCAATTTAACATAAAATTTTAAATCTCATTAGAACTGTTTATTCACCATTTAGTCAGACAAATATACTGCGATGACATGAAACTTTGTAATATCCTAATGAATTAATGTCTTAAAATGTAAGTAACAAGACCTGCACCACCCGAGTGATGTGACCATTTATTGTAAAATTTTCTCTCTAGTAGTTGAAACTCTATTACATAACGTCAAAGAGTGTTCATTTTGGTGACTTCCATCAGCAACTCTAAATTTGTTAGTCTTGCAGGTGTCTTGATTTACTGTCAAGAAGGTATTTCTTAGAGAAAAAAGAAGCACATTTTCAATGTGTGCTTTGTCTAAACTTTCAATTCTTTAAACTTTAGAAATTCTAACTTTCAAATACATGAAAAATGCACAAGAAATCAATTGCCATTACAAAAAATTATCAATTAATCAATAACGAAAAATTGTATCATATATGATCCTAAATTAAAGAGATAGATTATTTGGATTAATGAAACCCAAGTTAGGTAGCTAAAGTACAAATGCTAACATAATATATGTTGGATGTTCCTACAATCTTCAGACAAAAACCTAAATAAAATTGAATTGACTAAAGCAAATGACATTGATATGTAGGAGGCCATCCACCGATAATTGTCATAGTCGGTCGATGTCAATGGAATAGATTATAAAATTTATTATATATTATTACTTTGGTTTCATACTACATACTACTTTAGGGTAGGCAATGTGTGTCCTAGGTTTGGCCTCCCTGTGTATATAATATCTTTGAGAGGGATGTTTGATAGATACCATTTTAATTATTTAATCCATTACTGTTTTTTGTTTTAATGGTTTTATTTTTTTACAAGCCGTTCAGTTAGGCAGAATACTCTTTATTCATATGATAAGAACCAAAAATTTTCAGCATTTAATTGAAAATTTTGGAAGTTTGTGGTGCAATAATATTGATAGAGACAGAAAATGAAGTAATTAAATATAAAACACGACAGAATATTTTGAGCAAAGTTAATTAAAAATATAAAACACGAGAGATATTTTGATTAAAGTTAAAATTTGTTATGTGTATTGTTGTGCCTTAATATAATATGATATTTGACAAATTGTATATAGCAATAGATATTATATATAATCGATCAATACAAAAATCCATATTGACAATAATGAAATATCTATTTATCTTAAAAAAAGAAAAAGAAAAAGAAAAAAGTGTAACCCACAAGTTGTTAAAAGAACAATGATAAACAAGCGTGTATACACCCAGCACTACTGGTTTCCTATAAATTAAGTAAACCTACAAATTTCTTTTTGACTTAGAACCTTTAAAGGTTGCTTGACAGTAAAGATCAAGCCTGTAAAGTTGATGTAAAATTTTATCCAAACCTTAACAGAATGATTATTTAGCTTTTTTTTTTTTTCTTAGTATTATAATTATAATATATTAATATTACATTAAAAATTTATCGAAAATAAAAAATTTTAATTAAATCGAGTCTAACATTATTCAAATATTTACACTCAATTTGAACTATATTTATCCTCATCTATCCTCGTACTTAAATAGGATGAATCTCACATATAATATAAGTGATGGGTTTCATGTATAGTGGGAGGATCCATACTCTAATATAATTATTTAGCTTTTGTTCAATCAATTGTTGGAGAAACAATTTAAATCTTTTCTTATTTAAATGGAGAAAAATATTGATATCCGTTAAGCAACTTGTTAGTAAAATGAAGTCAATTATATTCGTCGTCCAGGTAGGTATCATTGGAATTGAACTACCTTCAGAAAATTTCACTTTCAGGTATAAGAAGTAGGCGATAGTGATAAGGCCTATCCTAAGTCTGAGTTTTGTTAATAGGATATGCAGTAACGCCAGCGCTCAACCAAGTTGCGTGGGCTTGGCCCGACAAATAAAATGACGTTAGCTTAAAGTCTCAAAGATCGTATTCATTAGGTCCACAGTTGGATTTATACAATAACTTCGATTTGATCGCGGTTTGCAAATTTGTGAACCAATGGATTTTGATGGTTTGATTTCTTTCAAAATGAAATTGAAGTCGAATTTACCCACCCCTAACTGCTGGCTCAAGCATTTGAAGAAGAACAATCAGTGATCTGTACAAGCTCCACAGTCCTCCAGGCCAATGTAACTCTGGTTAATATACATACATACATACATACATACATACATACATATATATATATATATATATATAGCACTGTGATTGGTGGAGACTTATGGTGAAAAGCAGCAGTTAATAAGAAATATTTCTGTGCCCATACATGGAGGTAACATAAACACAAAGCAAAACAGGCAGTGCCTGGAATTTTATTTAATTACTCGGACGATAAAAGCCTAAACTACTGCAACTGTAACTGCTGTGCTTATACATGAAGATGGTGGCACTGGCATTTGCATATATGAGGAGCAACCACTGTTTTATTACTACTAGTGTTCTGCTGCTAATGAAGGTTTTAGTCTTTCTTTCACCACTGGAGCTTCTCTGGGAAGTACTGCATGAGAAAGAATTAAAATAGAAAATGATCAGAAAACCCACAATCCATTCACTATCAAATCAGTAAATTAATGTTATCGCAGAGGTATATATAAAATACAAACCTTATTTATAAGGGAGAGATAATATGGCTTGACTTCTTCCTGGTTGATTCTAACCTTGCTCTTGCTGTAGAGGTCATATTTGCTGCTCCATCCGTATACCAACAAATTAACGCATGCATTATTTAAATATAACTTGATTCGTCATATGAAAGATTAAAATATAATCATACTTGAACAATTGGAGCCATTTTAGCATCTCCTTGTCCTCGTCATTCATCAGGAACGTGTAAGATCCAGATCGGTGCATTGCTGTTATGATTTATATATACAAGAGCTACCTTTAATTGAGAACTGTAACTGGAATTATTACAGATGTACGATGAAATTCAAGTGTTGTAGGACTCACCATAGAAGGAATGGAACCTGATGATAAACAAAGCAGCTGGTGGGAGTGTGGTATTATTACTCTTTGCCACCTTTTATAATAATTCTATATTTAGTTACGTATACCAGGAAATGGAAAAAAAAAAAAAAAAAAAGGAAAAAACCAGATTCTTCCTGCTGCGGTAATGCAGGATGATGACGTGGCAGAAAGAGTGAAATCACATACCAGATACATGTGTTCATCATGCCCCCATGACATTGCGACGTTATCAAGTCCACAGTTCTCAGCGTATATTCCCAGCTTGGTATTGACTGCTGGGTTTCTAGAGTCCGGATTTTCCTTGAAAAACTGCGAATGATTATGTTTCCGTTAATTATTACAATTTGTAAATATAATTGAATTAAAATTGACATTAAGTAATCAATAAATTTGATGTATATATACCCGGTGATGCACAATGAACTCGTCGAAAGCACAGCCGAGAGGGAACGTGTCACCTGTGATGAAGACCGATTGATGATCGAAGAGAATTTATACTGGACCCGGCCCCTAAAAGATTCTAGAGAAATTGAAGGGCATTAACTTACCGGCGACACACCATTGCGGCTCCTCACCGAGCGCCGGGTGCAGCAAAACTTTTCCAAGGTCTGCCACGTGTACACATATTAACATTCCACATGATATACGTGCATGGTTTTAACAGTACCATTAATTAATTAATTAATTAATTAATTAATTAATTAATTAATGTGCATGAGAATGCAATGCCAGTGCAACATATACCGTGGATAAGTGCCGTGAGATGGAGCCAATCTTCGTCAGGATAATCCCTTCTGATGGCCTCAGCAGTCTGCAAAAGATGCTCGATTTGGGGCTCGTCGAGATCTGGGTCGCTCTCGTCCACGTATTCGTTTAGCAGTTCACAACGTTCCCATATGCTCATTTCAGTCTTGTCCAGTTTCCCATAATGCTCTTTCTTCTTCTTTGCCTGTAAATTATATATTAAATTAATCATCAACATCAAATTACACTACACGTTTCTTATACTGCCACTCAATTAATACATGATCATTAAGACGATGAATTTTACAAATTCGAAGGTTTGGTAGATGTGGTTTTTTCTGTAGAATTCCTGGACGATTGCTTTTCGGATACTCTCTTTCTCGTAGTCCCTGCAAACACAGGGAGTCCATAACTCAAGCAAAAAAGAACGCTGCATATATGTTTCCTTTTTGATCAACCAAAGATTTGGTTAAATGCACGTAGAAACAAATTAAAGGTGAAATGCATAGTTACCTGAAATTATGGCCAAACGCATTGCTCTCAGGGACAACAAATTCAACATCGACTTCTCATTTTGGGTATTGGTATCGTTGGCGTCATCTACAACAGGCTCTGTTCACAACAACGAGAGAGAAAGATAATGAATCAAAACAGCATTCGGAAATAAACACATGACATTCCAAGAATGATTTCTATTTTTACGAGAATGTTAATATTAAAGAAAGATTTATATTTTAGTGAATGAACAATGTACCAAGAACGATCACAGTCATGCTGACAGTGAAGTAAAAAGACTGAGACTATTCTCCGCAGCAAGGGAACAAGAAAGCCAACTAAAGAGAAGCAGTGATGAGAATTCAGAATGTAACACAATTAGGGCTACTTTTTATAGGCTAAAAATATTTGGCTGGGCCCTTAACTTAAGCGGAGTGTGTACAACTCACTAAATTTACGGTCTGCGTTTATATCAAATTACACAAGTGCCATCTGTTTCTAGTCTTGGACGCCGTCTTAAGATTGTAAAAACTTGATACGGTAAAATGACTGTAAAATGTCATGGCGTTGTTAATTCTTATAATCTTTTTTGAAAGTTTGAGATTATATGACGTTGTTAATACTTTTAAAAATCTATTGACACGTGGTATGAATAAAAATGAAAGGTTGAAATTGTATTTTAAAAATTTTTACTAATTAACCACTACAATTTATTACACTGAAAGATAAAAGAAATAATATTAGAATTAATTGTTATAGTTTTTAAAATATAATTTCAGCCTTTCATTGTCATTCATGCCACGTGTCAATAGGTTCTTAAAAGTGTAGGCCACGTGCCAAGTCTTTTTTGCAATGGCTTATCATATTGTATCATTTTACAACTTGATTTGTCTCTCTCAAAATACACTAGGAAAGAAAAATCGTAACCACAAGATTCTCACATTATAATTACATTATTGAAAAATAATTAATTAGCATGAATTCAAATTTCTGAGTCAATAATAAAGAACTTTTGCACTAAACTCATGTATACTTACTCTTTATATACAACTATTCTCTTCAAAAAAATCAATAAATGGTAAAAGCACTTTATTCAAATTGTATAGATTAGTAAATTAAAATTAATAATTTCTTATATTTTAAAATTATTTTGTACAAAAAATTTAATGAAATACAAGCAATTGGTAAAATTCACATATGATAATATATAGCCTAAAATTCAAATTTTATAATATGTGAATAGTTATTTCTAGATATCAGATAATATAATTATTTTTTTAACAGAAACAGAAGTAAAATGAGTCATTCAAAATAATTTTTAGAATTCTAATGTTCAAGTTATTTAATATATAGTTTTGAGATATTTGTATAAACTCATATTTTATGTCCAAATTATTAAAATGGTAGTATATACCTCTTCTTAATTAAGGTCCGTTTTAGCATTTTTTTTTCAAATAAAACTCTTTGAACTTAATCTTATATTAGTAAAACTTTTATAATTAAAGTTTTAAATAAAAAAATGTTTTGATTGTTTGGTTGTAAAGTATATATTTTAATAAAAATTGAGTAAGTATATATCTAAAATATAAGGTTTTTGAATGCTTATGTTACAAAAGAAACGTTATAAAATTTTCAAACTTTAATCATTTGTAAATTACGTGATTACAAGTTACAATGAAAAGGCCCAAAATTTAGCATTAAAAGTCCTATGATGGCCAACAGAAAAACTATACTAAACTTGAAATTACTGTTGAGATGCATGTAGAAGTTCATAGGAACAGTGGCACTCTCGTAGTATCAAGAACCAGTAAGGGCACATACGTAATTTAAAAAGCGAAACAGATAAGAAGGGGAAGATGACAATTAGGGTTGTCTTATGCAAGGTTCGGTTCAAAGTGCCGGTGAAAATAACACGTCAGATGCTTGTTGTTTAGTCGCTGAGACGCAGACGTACAAGCCACCTACTCGAAGCCTACGTGTTGATAACATAAACACAAAAGGTGTATTAAACCTGTAAACCTTCCGGCACGTTGCAGTCACCGGCCCCAGCCGGTAACAACTGTCACTCCCCAGTCCCCTCCCCACTCCACCAACTAACGTTCTTTATTCTATTCTTCCTTAATTTACATCACATTTATATTTTTGTTGCCGAAATTCCTGTTTCAGCCCTAAAGCTAGCAAAGATGTGTTAATTTCTTTGTAGGGAAGGTTGTGAAAGATATAAATATATATCCTTATAATAAATGATACAATAGTACGACAATAATATTATTTTCATTTTTAGTAATTTAATAATATATATTTATAGGGCCAATAAAAAGAATGTAATGGGATACCATAAATGTGCAAACAAATATATTAATTGGCAATATGTTAAAGGATGGACCAAAATTAATGCAGAGTCTTATCTAATTATTACATGAGAATTCACCATGGAACATTGAAAGGGAAAGGTTGATCCTCAGATCTTTTTATTATCAATAAATAGTTGTCTTCAAATATTATGGGGTAAGCGTTTTCGCAGTATATACAATCGAGAAGACGCAGAAGTTAATAAATTTTGGACGATACTATGAAGTAGGTATCATTAGTGATGTAAGATAAGATATAATGTCTATAGATCTTCATTTGATTCATGAAATAATTTAAAAGGGCTGATACAAAAGAAAGCAGCTTAATAAACCAAACTCGTTGCTATATCGTCATAGCAACATTTTTCTTTTTCTATTATTAGGAATGCGACATTTTGAGATTATTAATACATATTAAAATAAATAAAGGTGATTGGATTAAAAGAACCCTACAAAGGTCTTATCCTGTCATTCTTTTTTTTTTTTTATTACTTAAAACATTTTATAGAACAGATACTTGCATGTACAATATTTTGTAAGACATTTTATAAGATATAAATTTCCAATTTGTAGGACAATATATTGTAATGCAATATTGTGTTTTACCTATTTGTCTTTTTAATTTAATTAATAATTAAAAAAAAGTGTTTGGTCAAAAGGTCAAGACACATTTGGAACACAAAATGAAGTGTCCGTCCCATCGAATTTTTTCAATAAATATTACGTAGTAATTAAAATTTTTTTAATATCACAAGTCTCTTTTCCGTTTTTCTTTTAATAAAAAATTGATAATCTTCTCTATCATATTTATATTAATAGGTATAACATAAATTTTGAACTACAAATCTTTAACAGGCGACAATTTGTAAACACTATGTTGGCTTAATTGTATTATAACAGTATGACTATTAATTAAAAATGTTTAAATTAATAACTAATTTTTTATTTTGTTATTTGTAATTAATTGCAATTTGCATCACGAACTCTTGTTTTATATGAAAATAAATAATACAAAGAACCAATTAATCACGCCGACATTATAAATTTGTTTGCATTTAACACTATATTTATTAAATTACAAATATAACCTCTAACTTTTAAATATATATCATTAAATATTGAAAATAAAATAGTAATTTTGATTTTAATGTCAATTATCAACATTAATGTGCGGTATTAAATACTAACGGTGACAAAAATACTTTTGACAAATACTTTATAAGTGAGGTCTATTCATCATATTAATTGTTCACAAATAGGGGATCAAAGTCAGTTAATCTGACTCTGGTGTTCATTTTCGTGGCTGTGCTCGGAAATGCAAGCTGGCCGCATTTAATGCAGCCTCCATCAAGTCATTAATTTAAACTTTAATTGTGAAAAGAATTCCCTGCCACGCTCACTAACCATTACATCCATGCCTTCTCTACCACTTATTGCCTAACAACTTCGCAATTTTTCATTTTATGATTATTTATTTATTTATTTTTTATGTATTGTAGGCGCACACGTGATGTATACACCGTACTGCGAAACCCATAAATTGATAAATATGTAATGGATGCACGCCAGCTAGTCGCTACTTGCTTTTCCCAAATCACGAAATCTTGCTTCTAAGCTTCTCTCTTAACTCTGTATTTGACATTACAACTAAATCTACAACAATTAAATAAACATATGTATCATTAAATTATCTTTAAGAAATTTCAACTTGCCTAACATTGATTAATTATACTTAATGGATTTGTCACGGCAAAAACAAATTGCAGTATTTGCAGTGGAGGCCAGGTTTCAATTATATTTGCACATGAACTCATGAAAAACGTGTTCCTGTTAATCTCATCTTAGCGAGCCACAACGTTTTGTTTGCCTCTTTTCCTCTGTTTCTTTTTTATTTGTTCATATAATGCATATGACCTTTCGTTTTCTTCGCTTACCACGTATGGGCCCGAAAGATAATTGATGCTTTTTTTTTTTTTTTTTTATAACACGTCAAAAACGATTTCTGTCACTCCGCGAGCGACGTGTCGGTTGTAGATGATAATATACTATAAAAGCCGGCATGCAATAAACTAACAAAATATCCCCGCTGGCCTCCTCTTACCACCGGTAGTACCCCCAACAACTTGCTCCCTCCACCAACATAAAAACAAAACGTGCGCCTCTTGTTTGTTTGATGACGTGGCACAACCTTAACCGTTCACTGCATTCTCTTACCACATCATTAATTAACAAAAATACGTCTTTCGAATTTGATCATAATTTTTTTTTTACGTTACGATTAATATTTACACTACATAACTATTAGGACTAAAAATTTTGATAGTTACTGCACAATTCAAATATTTACGTAGTTAGAATTTTTTTTTTATTTAATATTATAATATGATATCTACTAGTATTTATCTCAAATATTTATTGGAACTAAAAACTCTGAACAATTATAATAATTCAAATATTTATATATAATGTCTGCATTATTTATTCTTAGGGAGAGAAATATCTAATAACATTTTTGTGAGAAACTCACAATTATAGAAAGAGTGCTGCCATAAACAAGATTCAGATTCGTACTCTCCTACTCTCACCTATTTTTTCCTCGTAGAAAAAATATATTTATCATTTAGACTAACTCTATATGACAATTTCATCATAATTGCAATTAAGGTAGAACGGTTTGCTTAATTTACATTTAATTACAGCTAGGCGTATCTCACAAGTGTAAACAATAACATCTAAAGCGAAAGGGAAGGGGCGCTAGTCTCTACTAAAATAATCGCCTACAAGCCACTTGCTTTTAATTATATAAGCAAAAGTGTGAGACTAAAACTATAAAGTCAGTGTCAAACTCAATGGAATTTATATAATTATTATTATATTATGTAATTGTGTGCGACTTTGGATGCGAATAAGAGTAAAATAAGACTATAAAAAATGTGAAGGCATATGCCTCATGATGCAATCATTTGTAATGTCAATTATGATAGATTGAGATCATCTCCTCCTCTATTTTTTTTTTTAAAATTTTGGATAAAATTAAGACACATAACATTAAAAACATTATACGGCTAAAATTTATTTTCTTATAATTTTTCATATTTGATACCAAAATAAATATTCTTAATAGCCTATTAAAATTTTAGACCAACAATATTTTAAATGTCTTGCTTGGCATTCTTTTTTTAATTTTGAAAAAATTGGACGAGAAGAAGATTCAACACCACAAACACATACACACAAATATCTAATGAATTTGTTCTGAAAATAAAAATTATACTTGTATTTTAATTAAATAATGCAAGTAGTAGTGTGCCTTTAAACTATGAGTTCAAAATAAAATAAAAGATGTGTTTGGTAGACTATTTGAACAGAATGATGCAAGGCAAAATGTGAAAAAAAAAAGTTTAAAAAAAAAGTACATTTTGTCATTTTCAATATTTTCTTCACAAAAGGTTACAACGTGATATTTATTTATTTATTTTTTTTTATGGATTGTTTCCTTAAAAACACTCTATTACTGTTTCTAATTTTGTCATTGTCAATTTTTAAAAATTAGAAATTATGTTTGAAAAGCGATACCAAACATATTTAAATTTTTATAATTTTGATGATAATTTGGTCTAATATCTAATAAACAATCCATAATAATTTTGAGATATACATAACAATAAGGTTACAAACACAAACTTTTATATAAACTCTTACATATAAAATGACATAGTAGTTGATATATTGTAATTATAAAGTTGTCAGATACTCCATTCTACACACATATATATAGATAAAGAACCAATGAACTTTTTACTTTATATACTTTATTGTATAATATGTGTGCATTAGTCATAAATATTATATTTAATTTCAACTGTTAAAAATATTTAAACATAATAATATATAAATAATATAAGAAATTATGTAATATTAATAAATTACTGATCTGTTTATATATATATATATATTTTTACTCTTATAAAAATATTGAACATATGATATTAATACAATATCGTATCAGTTTGAATTTATATATCTAACGCTACTCAATATATATCATTACTAGTAAGACAAAACAAATAAAAATGTAGGCGTGCTAGTGGACAAGAGATAACATTAATTGAGGGACTTGAGTATCTCAAAACGTCTACATTTGTTACCCATATATATATATTTGTCAAACTAAAGGGACCTATGTAAAATTTAACTTGAACGGTAACAGCTCAGCCGTCGATTAGAATTACAATTTCCCAAATTGAAAGTCAAACATTAGTTGGCAATGACTAGATGCTGCGTCAGTCAATCCAAATTTTGCTGCAAAATTGAGATTTGATATCCACGTAAAGCTGAGTCAGTTCCTACTCCTATTTCCTTGTTTCAGGTTTTGAGCATTATTACCATAATTGCACCCTCATTGCAATAACATGTACCTTCCACTCATTTTTAGAAATTCTATCGGCAAATATTAACCAAAATTGGTTGCCAGTTTTGACCCATAATTTGTAACCAACAAGCTGTAAGACATAAGATTATTTTTTTACTTTCTAAATTAACTTTCTTATTTATCACATATGGTTTTTGGATAATTTTTTCTTACGTGTAATTATTTTATTTTCGGATAAACTACGTGGACTGTGCATGATTAGGAGATAATTTACCCTCGTAATTAGCGGCGCGGGAAGGAAAGGTTCGGTGTACGGGTAATTAAAAGCTTGTTTTGATTGGAACGTGTTGTAACACGCTCGTTAAGGAGTGTGAATGTTAGGGAATTCTGTGATCCGAACCTTCCTCTAGGATAAAATAAGATAGGAAAAATTAAGATTTTTTTGGTTTTCAGTTGAGGACTCGAAAGATTTCTTTTTTGGATTTCAAGGACACAAAACATTCCAAATTTCAAGGAAGGACTTTTCGTGGAGCACTATAAATACCTTCCTCCTATAACATCACACCTCACAGCCATTTGTCAATCTTGCTTTCTATTGTTCTGTTTCTTGCTTTCCTACACACCACTTTTGTTTTTTCGTTCTTTTTTATTTTAGCGGAGATGACTATCCTCATTGAGCAGCCTGAGTTTGTTGGTATTGTCTTTGTCTCTTTCTTTCCTTTTTTTTTTTTTTTTTTTTTTTTTATTCTTCTTATATTTAATGCATTTGTAAGAGACGTATGGGAGTATAGCTATGGCCCATGGAAATAGAGAAAACGCTTTTTATAAGCACTTTTCTTATGGTCATGATTATGCCCTAAATCAAACTTTTATTTGTTTATGATCAGGATCACAAGTTGATCAAGATCAGAACGTTCAGGAGCAAAGCAATGAGTTGGTATTGGATGGAGGATTTGCGGTACCAAAAACTCTGCAAACTGATGGATTTGTTGCACCAGAGATCAATTCTTTTGGTCACTCCTTCAGGTTTTTTACCCTTTTGTCTCTTTAATTCAGTTTTTGACAATTTTCCTAATGCGGACATATGACTAATAAAAACGTACGTCTTCTAGGGATTATGATGCAGAAAGCGAAAGGCAAAAGAGTGTGGAGGAATTCTATCGGTTGCAGCACATTAACCAAACATATGACTTTGTAAGCATCGTTTCAAATACGTTGGGTTTAATTTATTTTCTACATGGAACATGGCTTGTATTTCGATATGTTCTTTAAATTTTGAATGCATGCAGGTGAAGAGAATGAGGGAAGAGTATGCGAAGTTGGACAAAGCTGTGATGAGCATATGGGAATGCTGTGAACTCCTGAATGAAGTTGTTGATGAAAGTGATCCTGATTTGGATGAGCCTCAAATTCAGCACTTGTTGCAGTCTGCCGAAGCAATTAGGAAGGATTATCCCGATGAAGATTGGTTGCACTTGACTGCTCTCATTCATGGTATCTATCCGTGTTACGATGCTTTGATTCTCATGATTTTAAGAATATCTTGCTCTTCTCTGTTCATACTCTATTAAAATAAGTTCTGTCCAGTAAAAACAGGTTGAGTAACCATTAAGACATAGATTACCATTCAACAGAGTTGTAATATTTAAGTAATTCCATCACAATTTCTTATGTGCCAAGATGATTTAGTCAATATTGGTCATAAAGATCTGAAGATACAAGTAAAATTTTGTCATGTGGTAATATAATTAATTAATTAACTTGTTCTTCTATTGCTTTCAGATCTTGGAAAGGTTCTTACTCTTCCTCAGTTTGGAGGGCTTCCTCAATGGGCTGTTGTCGGTGAGTATTGTATTTTGACTGCAAAAACAATGCATCCTTTACAGTTCCTTTCAAGTGATTTTAATTAAAAGGTTGATTTCAATATTGTAGGGGACACATTCCCTCTCGGATGTGCTTTTGATAAAGCCAATGTGCACCACAAGGTATTTGATTTCTCTTCCACACCTTGGAAAATTTGACCTTCAAAGATGTGGTAGCTATAAGTCTAAGAAAATTTTCTTACGTTTGCTGCAGTATTTCAAGGAAAATCCTGACTACAACAATCCTGCCTACAACACCAAGAATGGAGTTTACTCTGAAGGCTGCGGCCTCGACAACGTGGTGATATCATGGGGACATGATGACTACATGTACCTGGTATATTTTGTGCACTCTCTATCTGGACTTCGAATTAATTTGATCACAATCACTGCAGGCTACTGAAGTACTGGAATTTAGCTAATTGTTGCTGCTGTGAAATCTCTGCAGGTTGCCAAGGAGAATGGAACAACTTTACCTTCAGCTGGCTTGTTCATTGTCCGATATCACTCCTTCTATCGTAAGGATTTCTGACATAATCCTCCATAGATTTGGTAAATAGTTGAGTATACTATGATTTGTTCCAACTAACAAACATGTTATTCGATTTTCTCTACGCAGCTTTACACAAGGAGGGAGCTTACACACACCTAATGAACGAGGAGGATAAGGAGAACCTGAAGTGGCTCCATATATTCAAGTAAGTTTTGTGCCTTTTCTATCAACTTGTTTCCTCTTATCTTATGAGTATTACATCAATCACATAAACTGATAACCGTGTTACATGTTTTAAAATCATTTGCAGCAAGTATGATCTCTACAGCAAAAGCAAAGTTCTAGTTGATGTTGAAAAAGTCAAGCCATACTATCTTTCCCTTATCGAGAAAGTGAGCACCTTATTTCTTGTTCTTGGGTTGAAACCATTCTAAATCTTCACCTTTATGTTTGTTTACTAAACTGTGTATTTAATTTGTTGCAGTATTTCCCTCCAAAGCTGAGATGGTAATGTCCACCAAGTGAGTGATGTACAAAAGTATCAATATGATGGAGTTTATTGGTTATTACTGGACAAATGAGGATTGCGGCATATTGTTTGAAGGAAGAGGCACCCACAGTTTGATGGTTTACTTATGTGCTAATTATTATTATTACTATTTTTATGTTATAAGGTGTATAATAAATAATTAATGCATATGTACAATCGTATATTTTCTTCTCCTTGTGTAATATGAAGAGTTAATGTACTGCATTTTCCAATATATATGTACTCTTTTCTTCAATCAGCTTCTATTAGATTGTTGTAATGGTTATGTTGATCAATGGTTCCTACAATTTTTCAGTACTGGGCTAACCAGTTCTGTTGAAAAATAGTTTTCAATGAATATTGCCAGTGACTATAGGATCCAAATCCAATAATATTCCGTTCTACATTGGCCAAGAGATAGTTAAGTCAGCATTCAAAGTTCAGAACAGGTCCCGTCAACTTTTGCAGTAATTATTAAGTATCTGGGATAAATATCAGAAGGAAGAGATAAGCGCTCCGAGAATAAATTATTAAAGGAAAGAAAAATATCAATACAGAAAGCTACAAGCGATTACTTAATTAGTTAATGAAGATACAAATTACTTCTAATCGTTGGTTGGAATTTCAAAATATATTAAGGTGAGAAATTGGCATGAAGTTGTTCAGATTGAGACTGCTGGAAAGCTAACTAGTGAAATAACGAAGATAAACAAGTCAAGTGGGTCTAAGTACATAACAGCGATTTGAAGAAGAAAGAGAATTAATCTACTGATCATGTCATGTTTGGTTCCTTAATTAAAAGTAAAAGTAAAAGTTAGTCGGTTTTCAAAAGCAACTGGCGGCCGGTTTCAGAAATTAAAGACAAGACATGGAGATTAGGTGTCAAGTTTATATATTGCATTTGATAAACCATGGGACAGACGGAAACTTCATTGAGATTAACAATGTCAGAAGGATATCATATCTTTTTCATTTTTCATTTTTCTAATGGTTTAACGCTGGAACTCTTGAATTCTAGTTTAAGTGAGCTTGAATCCAAAGTTTTGAACACCCAAATAAGCTATTACTTTATTAACAAGTGGTTTTTATACAATAAGGCAAAAAATATTTTCTAAGTAATTGATGATTTTCCAAATTTTTTTAGTTTAATTGAGCTAAATTATTATTAAAATATATTTGATACTGTTCACTTCTTTCAATTTTAAAAGCAAATTACAAAAAAAAAGTAGTTAATACTACTTAACTTTTAGTGGAACTTACTTTTTATACTAGCAATAAATTTTCAGAGTTCTCGTCTCATAGTAGTTGTAATTTTAAAATCATTGTTTCTTAATTTAAAATATATCCTTAATTTCTTCAAATATTTAAGAGATTATAATTTATTTGTTTAATATAAAATACGAAATCTCATAGACAGTGTTTGTCTTTTTTGTTTAATATCTATATATGATTGAAATTTGAATTTAACTTAAATCTGAATTTGAATGATATGTTTGTTTTTTATTTTAAAGCATTTGAAAATAAATATTAAATTATTTGTTTTGATAAAATAAAAAGTTTGAAAATTGATATTTTGATATATGTATATATCTTTTTAAATAATATACTTATATTTAAATAATTTTGATTATATTAGCATAATAATAAATAAAAAAATTAATAAATTATATTAATATATATTATTTATTTGTTTGATATATTTTTTTTAAAAAATAATTTCTAATAAATAATATAAAAATTAAATAAAAATAATAAATCGTATTATAATATAATTGTAATTATGTAAATATACAAATTTATTACAATAATTAAAGTATAAAATAAGTAAGATTGAGAAGACAAATAAAAAGAACACACAATATAGAAGAGATATGTTAAGAATAGTTAAATAGAATTTTAACTTTATTAATAAATAATTTAATAAAATAAGAATATTTTTAAAAAATAAAAATATTTAAATATTTAAATAGTTGTTTATTCAGATTTAAGTTAAAATTTTTAATTTAATTATATTCAAATATAAGTTAAAAATAAATAACTTTTAAAGATTTAAATAATTATATTTAGATTTTAATTTTTTAAAAAAAAAACAAACAATTCCGCGGCAAATTTATCGGTAAACCCTGTTAGAGTAAAATAATAATCGAAGTAGAAACCGCGAACAATAGATATGCATGAAAGTTTGGTGGGGCAAAACAATTTGAGGAGTCCATGTCCAACGACTGTCCATTATTGTGGGCCCATGATCGGCATCCAGTTTGATCAAAACGGATCATAATTTAAAGCCCAAAAAGAAAAGCCAACCTGAAGATGTATGTTCCAGCCCGTATTTACAGACAGGCCTTAGAATTCTACACGCGTGCTTGTGCTGCACATGTGCTTCCACCGAGCGTCCATCTGTTCAGTTCACCTCTCTTCACTTCTTTCCTTCCCTGTTCATCGTCTCCCTTGCTGTTTTAGTTTCACAATCACCCCATTTTATTTAATTTATCCTCCGAAAAATAGAAGATTCACAATCTTATACCTGAATTTGCAGTTCTACCCTTTATTTATGCATATCCAATTCATTCACTACTCTGTAAATCTCTCCTTGCTATTAGATAATCTCTGTATATATATCATCACTTCACTTTTATATATTTGTTTATTTGAATCTATGTAATGAGTTTCTCTTCTCTAAATGGCTCCAAATTTCCTTATATTTACCATTTTAGCCTTCTTTACCGTTAACTTTTCCTTATCTCTCGATCAAAATGATTTCTCGGTGATCGGCTTAGGTGACGATTCACTATTTCACGGCGATTACTCGCCTCCTTCGCCACCACCGCCTATAGCGCCACCTCATCCTCCGTCTCTCACATGCCGGAGTGACCTTAACGGTATCGGTACTCTTGACACCGTTTGCCAGCTCAATTCCAGCTTAACCTTTCAAAACGATAATGTTTACGTAGAAGGATCTGGAAGCTTCCATATACTTCCAGGTGTAACCTTAAACTGTCGGATTCTAGGTTGCTCGATAACGATCAACGTTACTGGTGAATTCGTGTTAGGTCAAAACTCAGCTATTATTGCAGGGACTGTTTATGTTTCTGCATTTAATGCGAGTTGCTTATCCGGTTCGGTGGTAAACGTGACTGGCTTAGCCGGTGAGCCGCCGGCTCAGACTAGTGGGACACCGGATGGAGTGCAGGGCGCCGGTGGGGGCCACGGAGGGAGAGGTGCGAGTTGCGTGGTGGATAACATGAAGTTGCCGGACGATGTGTGGGGAGGAGACGCGTACTCGTGGTCTTCCTTAGAGGAGCCGTGGAGTTACGGGAGTAAAGGGGGAACCACGAGTAAAGGGGAGAAGTTTGGGGGAGAAGGTGGTGGGAGGATTCGATTTGAGATTGTGAATGAGATTGAGGTTAGTGGTAGTTTGTTGGCGGATGGCGGCGATGGTGGTGTTAAAGGTGGTGGAGGCTCAGGTGGCAGCATTTTTATCGAAGCTCATAGAATGTAAAGTTTACTATTATTATTTGATTTGGATAGTTTACTTTGACGCAGTGGTTTCATAATTTCTCGTTTATATTTGTTTTCTGTTGTTGATTGCTGATTCTGAGGCAATGGAGTTGTCTGAGTTCAGTAGCTGCATCTATGCATCTTTTTCAAAAATTTTCATGTCCTGTTTAAGTTAACTATCTATGTTACGGTTTTTGAGTCATCACATGGGATTAAAGGTGAGTTGAGGATGTAAAATTTACTCACGTTAAATAATATCTGGAAGAAGAGTTTTGTGGTTATTCTGACCATAGTTTGCACATATTTTACTAGTATAAATATCATGGATAAGATTTACGAGGCATAATATGAATTTTTGGGTGGTAGTGAAGTTGGCTAGGAGTGAAGTTCATACCATAAAACAATATAATTTTGAAATGAACCTGGCTTCAGTAAGAAAAGCTTAATAATTCATGTTGCATAGTCTCTTTAAGAGGAATTTTTTGTCATCTTGGAAATATCGGTGGACTTTCTTAGGACAAGCATGGAGCTGTAAGTAGAATGAAAAAGTATGTTCAAATTAACTGAGTTTTGAAAGAGGGAATTTTCATGGAGACACTGATGATCTTTGTTCTTGGGTGTGTCTTTTTTGGGAGTTGTCTAGTTATATACCCATGGTTACTTGGTGTATATGCTTAATTAGATATATTAACTAATTGGTTTACGTGCTAAGTATCAATGACAAGAAGGTGTTTTAGTCTCGGAACAAGCTGAGATAGCTAGAATAAGATTCAATTTTTGGATTTCAAACGTTGTAGATTATTGATTATGAAAATTGGTTTCTCTTTTATCTTAGAAATGTGGCACGCAGTAGGTCACCATAGGCAACTAAAGTTGCACAACCTTTGGTATATTTCTGCTGGCATGATTGTTTGAACTTTCATAGTTGGTTCATTGATCATAATTGGAGAAATAAAGTCAAATATTGCAAGGGTAAGAGTTCTTGGGCGATGTGAGTGCCAATCAAGGGTAAAGAATTGATTATTCATAGAACTGTGCTCATGAAGGCTTCTTTCTCTGTTTGATTTAGTAACTTCCTAGAGAAACTCCCGGGGCTGGTATGTTTGCTTGTATTATAAGATGTAATGACACAAAATAGGATGTAGCGTCAATTTGATAGCAAGATTGAATGTCGGTTAAGGTTGTGTCCAAGAAATTGTGATGACACCAATTTACGTGTTTTGGTGGGTGGAAAGGTAGAAACTGAAGAGGACATCTTGAATGAAGTTAAAGCTGGATGAACATTATTTGTCAATACATATCAATGAAATAGAGGGGAAAATTGTGGATTGTAGAATGCTAGACATCATATACAAATTAAAGAATTTATTTATGGAATGGATATCATGTAGAGGACTGATAGGATTCTAAAGGACAGAAATAATTATTCTTTTGATAACTTAGATATGGGATTTGTATAAAACTTTTGGTATAAACTTTCCTTTTGAGGATGGGGAAGACCAAAAGGCATGGAGATTTCTATCAATGTGATTTATAATGTAGTTCTGTCTGAAAAACCCAGCCTGTGGTTAATTCAAGTTGGTCATCATCTTTCACTTTATAGTTTGAAATAAAGCAGCCATGAGCCTGCATGTTGCCTTACAGTGGTTTCTAGGGGCTATGTGCTTTTTTTGTTCCAGATTCACTTTTTCTTAGGGTGATGAGGAAGTTGAATATACACTGGCAAGTTTATCACCTTCATCGAACCCCTCAAGGCTTTAAAATAGTAGCTGAGGGCTCTCTTTTGTGTTCCTGTTTTCTTCTTTGTTTTATCTTTTGAAATATTTGCTCAAATAGAATAGAAGTAAAGCGGGTAGAAAAAGAAGAAAGAAACGGAAACATTGTTCTAAATAAGTAGAATAAGTTGTACATGTTTCGCATTTCTGCATAGGATAGATGATGACCTTAATTAGAAAATTCTTTGATTTGCTTGAGAGTCCTAATTTCTTGAGCTTTGATTCCATTATGTGACCCTAGAAATTTTGATAACTTATGAATTTGGGATGCTTCTTATGTGAGGGTTTTCTATATTGCTTTTTCAAATATTAATTGGACATATTATGGTTTCTACCAAACTGTTTTAAGAAGTTATGTCAAGATATTTGGATAGTTAAAGGATTTATTCTTTTTGGAGGCAAATATCTCTGGACTATTGTTGATGGTATTGACTTATTTCAATAATCTGGTGAAAGGATAATATAAACACAAAAAGATTATGATTTCATTTTCCGAGTGGAATGGTATAATGGATCATCAAGTCTGTTATTCTCTTGTTTTGTGTTGGTCTCATTTTTGGGCTTTTTAGTCTCTCACTTTTAAATTTTTTGAGTCACAGGATAGCCAGCTTTACTTTTAACAACTGTCCATAAAAAGGCTTAGAATTTTGCTTGACTTAGAACCTTCCTCTGTGAAGAGCAGGACTGGAAATGGTAAAATAAGTGCCTCTGGGGGAAATGGATTTGCTGGAGGTGGTGGTGGAAGAGTTTCTATCGATGTTTTCAGCAGGCATGATGAAACGGAAGTTTTTGTTCATGGTATGTTTGTGACAGTTACTTTTTTTTTTCAAAGAAAACTATTGTTAACCTTGCTGTTTTGGGTGACTTTAGAGAAAGAAAAGCATGTAGATTTAATGTAGAGCATGTATTGTTGTTTGTATTTGAAATCTTATGTTTCTAACTCCAACCTGTTTACAAACTATTTCTTTTTATTTTGATTCCTCGAAGCCACTAAAGTTTGGTAAGTTCTATTGAGTATTATGTTTTGTGCCAATTTTTCCAGTGTTTCTAAGGCTTTAATAAAATGATTGTGGGTTTTCTTTTACTATATGCTAATAATATGAGCCTTCTCCCATTTGTACTCTCCCTAATAGTAGAGGAGCTTCATCTCATCCTGTTTGCTTTATTTTATCTCTTTTAATATATGTAAAAATATATTATATCACCAGAAATAAAAATAACTCCTAAATAAGCTTTACTGTTCCTACATCATTTGTGATATTCTTTGTAGGCGGAAGGAGTTTTGGGTGTCCTGAAAATGCAGGTGCTGCAGGAACATATTATGATGCTGTGCCTCGGAGGCTTATTGTTAGCAATAACAACCTGCCCACAAATACTGACACGCTTCTTTTAGAGTTTCCCAAACAGCCACTTTGGACAAATGTTTATATTCGGGACAATGCGAAGGCTTCTGTTCCTTTGTTTTGGAGTCGTGTTCAGGTCAGTGAAGAATTAACTATTGTCTCCTTGTTTGGATTCATTCTATCGTTATTGGCTATTCTAGGTGTGGCTCTTTTTTCTTGTTGCTGTTAAACAATTATTTTACCATATTTTTTCATAATGTTTAATACTTTGTAAGGTCGCGTAGGCTAAGAAAGTATTGAGGAAACTTTTTTTTTTTTCAGGTTATATCTAGGCTGGCTTAGTTATCTACAAATGCTCTGTAACAGTTTTGAGATGTAAATCATTTTCTTTGATTTTGATGTATGTGCTACTTGACATTCAATTTTATTGCATTATATAGGTTCGAGGACAAATTCATTTATCATGCGGAGCAGCCCTAAGTTTTGGGCTTGCGCATTATGCCTCATCTGAATTCGAATTGCTGGCAGAAGAGCTCTTAATGAGTGATTCAGTTGTCAAGGCAAGTAATAAGCACTTAACAACTTCTCACTCTCCCGCCATATCAGGACAGCAGTGATTGCAAATTTGTTGCTTTTTATTTGGGTTTTGCATATTTTATCAGCCAAATGTTACCATCAAAAATTCATTCCACCATTTATAGGTTCTTTTTCGCTTGTTTTAACCTGTCCCTGTGCTGGCAAATTTTTCCATCCACTCCAGAACGAATCTATTCTGCTTCTCCACTTTGTAGGCTTTATTCCAATTACACTAGCTTTTGGCAGGATTGTTAAATTGTTTCAACCTCCTAAGTACACATATTTCCTGAAATATGTTTCAATAGTGAAAGTCAAATGAGCATGCAAATAGACTGGAACAAGAAACATAATGTTATATAGTTGTTGTTAGGGATTGGCTGGTATGCATTAATGTAATGTTACAACCACCCACACGGAACTTGAGAACTCCAACATCAAAGTTGAAATCCCAACTTAATATTCTGACACAAAATTGATCCCCAATATACAAACTTGAAATCTTAGTCTCCTCTTATAATATCTATCAAAATATCTCCACTGCTTTTGAATGTAGACACAATTATATACTGATCTTTATCTCTTTTCTCTCTCAAACAATTTCTTTTGGCCTCAAATATTGAGCTTCACATGTTTGTGTGATTATGGAATGTTCTTTGTCTCTTTAAGATGATTATTATTTTTATTGTTATTGTTGTTATTTTCTGAATGCATGTTTATTCTCTTGAAGATCCTGCTGTAAGTGAAGATCTGCTTTGCTGATATCTTTTCTTTGTTGCTGCTAAACAATATAAATTTCTGATGCATTTTTTGTCTGCACTTAATTTCTGTTCAGTTTCCTCTGGGTTTCGTGCCATGTAAAGCTGCAGTCAATAGAATCATCGTATATTATAGTTATCATTATATTGATAACTGTTGAAAAATAGGAGGAAAAATAATTTTATTAGATCTGAAAAATACACTTACATGTACACAGCCTTAAGGGACTATAAAAAGAATTCTCTAGGAATAAAAAAGGAAACTATCTACCGTAATCAATCCTATAATTGAAAAGATTTGAATCTCTTTCCTACTTAAATTATACACACATTAATTCATTCCTAATAATCTGGGATTATAATAGCTGTACATTCTAACACTCCCCCTCAAGCTGGAGAATAGATATCTTCCATTCCCAGCTTGGAAATAATCTCATGAAAATTTGCACTGTTGAGTCCTTTGGTCAGGACATCTGCCAATTGATTTCGAGAAGGCACATACGACATGCAGATCAGACCACATTCTAACTTTTCCTTGATGAAATGTCGGTCTATCTCAATGTGTTTTGTCCTGTCATGTTGAACAGGATTATGAGCAATGTTTATTGCTGACTTGTTATCACAATAAAGCTTCATAGGTCCTTCCCACTTGATCTTTAAATCATCTAGGATGATTTTCAACCATAATAATTCTGAACTCTGATTCTGCGCTAGACCTTGCCACAACATTTTGTTTTTTACTTCTCCATGTTACCAAATTACCCCCAAGAAACATGCAGTAGCCAGAAGTAGACCTCCTATCCATGGATGATCCTGCATAATCAGCATCTGTATAGACTTCTAAAGTCAGTTCAGCTTTTCTTTTGAACAAAACTCCGTTACCTAGGCTGCCTTTCAAGTAATGAAGTATTCGATAGGCAGCCTGCAAATGTACCTCCCTTGGATCATGCATAAACTGACTAATCACACTTACTGAATATGCTATGTCTGGTTGGGTATGAGCAAGATAGATAAGCTTTCCTACCAACTTTTGATACATTTCTTTATCTACAGTTGCATCTTCTTTTGCTTCCCCAAGTTTATGGTTAGGCTCAATAGGAGTAGCTACTGGTTTACAAGCAAGTTTTCCTGTTTCCTTTAATAGGTCTGTCACATACTTTTGTTGTGAAATAAAGATGCCCTGTCTTGAATATGCAACCTCAATCCCAAGAAAATATTTTAATCTCCCAAGCTCTTTTATCTCAAATTCCTTCATTAGACACTCTTTCAGAACTTGTTTCTCTTTCTCATCATTTCCAGTAACAATTATATCATCAATATATACCAAAAGAACTATAACTCCCCCTGAGTTAGAGTGCTTGATGAACAATGTGTGATCTCCTTGACTTTGTTTAAAACCTGTGGATTTCATTACTTTAGCAAATCTCCCAAACCAAGCTCTAGGAGATTGCTTGAGTCCATATAAAGCCTTTCGTAGTCTACACACCTTATTAGTGGTTTCCTCTCCTCCAAAGCCTGGTGGTATGCTCATATATATTTCTTCTTCTAAATCTCCGTGTAAAAAGGCGTTCTTCACATCATACTGTTGGAGTTGCCAATTAAAATGGGCTGCCAATGACAGTAAAATCCTCACCGTATTCATCTTAGCTACGGGAGCAAATGTCTCTTGATAATCAATGCCATATGTTTGAGTGTAGCCCTTTGCAACCAACCTTGCTTTATATCTTTCAAGTGAACCGTCAGCCTTGTATTTCAAAGTGAACACCCACTTGCATCCTACCAAATTTTTCCCTTTTGGTTGATCAACGATCTCCCATGTCTTGTTTTTTTCCAACGCATCCATCTCTTCTCTCATAGCATTCCTCCATTCCTTTTTGGATAATGCCTCAGATAAAGTGTTAGGGACAGATATAGTATTTAGACTCATGATAAAATTCCTATAGGATGGTGAAAGATGTTTAAGAGACGCATAGTGAGATAATGGGTATAAAGGCCTTTTTGTGCATTCTCTGATGCCCTTTCTTATAGCAATAGGCAGATCAGAATTTGAATTTATTGTGTGTGGTTCAACAGGTTGTGCATGCAAAGTAGGCAAATCAGACTATTGTGTGTGGTTCAGTAGGTTGTGGATGCAAAGTTGAGTCAGAACTTACTGTATTTTCCTTAGGAGAGCTCGGATTGGAGTCTTGGACTTGTATTGGATCAGGAACACTTGTTCTTCTTGAAAACACCTGTGGAAATCTATAAGAATCATAAATAGGTACAGAAACTTGAGTAGGGGCAGATTCTGGGATTGACCCTGGCAAAGATTGGGTAGATAGAGGTTCAGTAAATTTTGGGACTAACTCTGACACAGGTTGGACAGATACAGGTTTAGTGGACTCAACTGTGACATTTTGGTGAGGATCTTGAGATTTAAATGGAGCCGATGATAGATCAAGAGAGCCAAAGTCAAAGTTTTTATCTTCTATTAGTGAAATCTCCCCTTGAAGATTAGAGTGTGTGAAAAAAGGTTTGTTTTCAACAAAGGTAACATCTGCAGATATGTAAAACTTTCTTGAAGAAGGGTGATAACATTTGTATCCCTTTTGTGTAGATGAATAGCCAATAAACACACATTTGATTGCTCTAGGATCTAATTTTCCTCTGTTGTGACTGTGAAGATGAACAAAAGAAGTACACCCAAAGACTCTAGGTATAAGACCATTTGAAGTTTTGAAGTGTGGATAAAAGTTGGAAAGGACTTCCATGGGAGTTCTAAAATCTAATACTGTTGAGGGTAGTCTATTAATTATGTGTGTGGCATTAAGGACAGCTTCCCCCCAATAGTTTTTCGGAACATTCCCATGAAATAATAATGTTCGAGTGGTGTTAAGTAAATGGCCATTTTTCCTTTCTGCAACTCCGTTTTGCTGTGGTGTGTTTATGCATGATGACTCATGAATGATTCCCTCCTTTTGAAAGTAGGAAGATAAAACTTGATTAAAAAAATCTCGTGCATTGTCAGACCTAAATCTTTTAATTTTTACCCCAAATTGATTTTGAACCATTGAATGGAAATTAGAAACAACACTATCTACATCAGATTTATGTTTGAGCAGAAAGATCCAGGTGACACGAGTACAATCATCAATTAGAGAAACAAACCACCGTGACCCCGAAATATTTGCAATTGTAGATGGCCCCCCAATATCACTGTGAATCAAATCAAAAGGATGAGAACATCTATCATTACTAATAGGAAAAGATACACGAGTATGTTTTGCAAGCTCACAAACATCACAATGAAAATTTGTAAGATCTAATCCCTTAAACAAAGTAGGAAACAAAACTTTTAAAACTTTAAATGACGGATGACCAAGACGAAAGTGATAAAGCCAAATGGTGTCTTTATTTGAGGAACTAAGTAGGGACACGAACAATTTATTCATGTTTTTCTTTGAGGGACTGGGTGTTTCGAGATAGTATAGTCCATTCTTCTCCTTAGCAAGTCCAATCCTCCTCCCCGAATCCTGGTCCTGAAAAACACAATAAGACGGACAGAAATTTGCATGACATCTTAGGTCTTTCATAAGTTTTTGAATTGAAACAAGATTGGCAGACAACTTTGGCACATGAAGGACATCTTTTAGAATAATAGAAGGTGTGACACAAATATCCCCTAAACCTGCAACAGTAGCAAGAGAACCATTTGCTACAACAATTTTCCTACTGCTTGGACATGGTTTATAGGTACTAAAATATTGTGAAGAATAGGTCATATGGTCAGTAGCGCCCAAATCAATTATCCAGGAGTTGTCAAAACACTTTTCTGAGACATGAAATCCAGAGGAGAATGGAGACTTACCAGAGAGTGCCAATGAACATGTGCTAGAAGGATTTCTTAAAGATCCTATCAAGTTTCTGAGTTTTTCAATTTCCTCACTGCTGAATCCTTCTTGCTCTTGTTTGTCACCTTGACTTAATTGCTCTGTTAGATGAGCCTGGTTGTGAAATCTTTGCTGCCCTCCTCGATAACCCCATTCTTTGCTTGAAGTCGATGGCTTGCCATTCAATTTCCAGCAACGTTCTTTAGTATGCCTTGGTTTCTTGCAGTAGGTACATCTAAGGTTGTCTCGGTTATCTTTGTTGTCTTTTCCTGAAAATTTGGGCAGGTCTGCTTTTCCACTTTCTTGTGTTTGCGGTTGTTCAGTTTTAGTAACCAAGGCTGATCCTTCGAGGATTTGAGGTTCAAGCATAACACCCCTTCGACTTTCCTCTCCTCGAATTAGAGAAATTATCTCCTCCAACGATGGCGTCTCTTCTTTGCCAAGAATCTGAACCCTCACCTGATCAAATTCAGGATTAAGGCCAGCTAGTAAATCATAGACTCGATCCTTCTCAATGAAATTTTTCAAAGTTGCAGCATCTTCTGCGCATTTCACATCTATCACCCGATAATGATCTAGTTCCTGCCATAGATTTTTCAGAGAATTTGCATACTCAGTTACTGATTTGCTTCCTTGTTTGGTTGCACCCACCTTGACTTTAATCTCATACACTTGGGCAGCATCTCGGGCTTTTGAATAAGTTTGTCGAATTGAGTCCCAGATCTCTTTTGCAGTAGTCAAAAACATGCAAGTATCACTGATCTCAGGATCCATTGAATCCCATAGCCAAGATACAATCATAGAATCTGCCTCATCCCATGCATCAAATCTCGGGTCTCCTTTCTTTGGTCCTGTTCCTAGAAGATGGCTGAGCCTTCCTTTGCCCTTTAAATAAGTCCGAACAAATTGGGACCATTTTAAATAATTCTTACCATTTAGCCTATATGTTGCTCGAACATTCTGTAGATCGCCTGTCGCTTGTCTTGAATTAACTTCGTCAGATTAGACAGAAGCATTTGTAATCTCAGAGGCAGACATGATGTTTCAGAATGGGAAATAAGAGAGAAACTAAGCTTTTAATCAGAAGAGAAGAACTTAAGAGATTAAACTTTGGCAATAAAGGCCAATTATGAAAACACAGCAATGAAGGCTGGAACAAAAAGAAAACGAATGAAACCAGAAAAAAAAAAAAGCCTAGGGCTCTGATACCATGTTGAAAAATAGGAGGAAAAATAATTTTATTAGATCTGAAAAACACACTTACATGTACACAGCCTTAAGGGACTATAAAAAGAATTCTCTAGGAATAAAAAAGGAAACTATCTACCGTAATCAATCCTATAATTGAAAAGATTTGAATCTCTTTCCTACTTAAATTATACACACATTAATTCATTCCTAATAATCTGGGATTATAATAGCTGTACATTCTAACAATAACAATATAATTTTTCGGAGGCATTTTTGTGTGTACTTAATTTATGTTCTGTCTCCTCTGGCTTTTGTGCTATGTAAAGCTGCAGTTGATATAGTCATTGTATATCATAGTTTCATAATATTGATAACAGTCTTCACTGTTATTACCTTCAACTGAAATTAGATATATGGAGCTCTGCGCATGACTGTCAAAATGCACTTGATGTGGAATTCCAAAATGTTTATAGATGCCGGTGGTGACACAATTTTGGCAACATCCTTGCTTGAGGCCAGCAATCTAGTTGTGCTCAAGGTATTTTATCTTCCACATTTTCTTATTTACATGAGTACCTTTAGTTATCTGCTGCAATGCATGAGGGGATCTGTATTTGGTTTCCAGGAATCATCTGTGATACATTCTAATGCAAATTTGGGAGTTCATGGACAAGGTTTTCTAAATTTGTCTGGACCAGGAGATATGATTGAGGCACAGCGCCTTATCCTGTCATTATTTTTCAGTATCAATGTAAGCTCAGGCCTTATCATGTAATATGGCAAATCAGATTTATAAGTTTACAGATGAATTTTCAGTTGAGAGAGAAAGAGAGAGAGAGATTTGTTTTTGTGAACTTTATGCTGAAATAGTTCATGTACTGATTAACTTTGCTTCTGATGAAGGTTGGACCCGGATCTGTTCTGCAAGGCCCCTTGGAGAATGCAAGTAACAATGATACGTAAGTTACGAGTTATGTAATAATCATTGCAACTATGTTTGTTTAGTGGATTAATAATTTTTGAGATCCTGTAGGAAACCACAGCTCTATTGTGAACGCCAGGATTGCCCGGTGGAGCTAGTTCATCCGCCAGAGGATTGTAACCTGAACTCATCATTATCCTTCACTCTTCAGGTGTCCCATTAGCACAGTAGATTGAACATTAAAAACTAATCTTTTAAGATTAGTTCATGGCTCATTGTGCTTTGATGAGTTTTGGCCTTTGGGTTTCTTATAAGCTTTTTGTGTGTTCTTGCCCCAGATCTGTAGAGTTGAAGAAATTAATACTGAAGGCATAATAACCGGATCTGTTGTTCATTTTCACTGGGTTAGATCTGTAGTTGTTCATGCTTCTGGAGCAATCAGTGCAACTGGCCTAGGTGCATCTCTTATCTGTTGATCTGGCTTGATCTGTGACATGTAGTTGAAGTGTAAAACCTTTTCTTTCCGAATCTTCCCTTTCCTGCTTAGAGTGACTCATATATTGAAAGTTAATAATTATATAGTTGTACCAAATGCTCTTCATTTTGGTGTAAAATTGTATTTTCGGAAATTTCATTTTGGATTTTCTGCAGGCTGCACTGGTGGGGTGGGACAGGGAAAAGTGTTTGGCAATGGTCTCGGTGGCGGCGGTGGGCATGGCGGAAGAGGAGGGGAAGGATATTTTAATGGCAGTTTTATCGACGGTGGTGCTGCTTATGGGGATGCTGATTTGCCTTGTGAACTGGGTAGTGGTAGTGGAAATGATAGTCTGGCTGGTGCAACTGCTGGTGGTGGCATAGTAGGTAAGCTGGTTAATGTGATGAGAGTAATTCTATAGTATGTGTTTTCTTTTATACTTAAGATGAGATTGAGAGCACCTGAAATGAAGTGCACATGAAGTTAGCCTTAGAGGCTGATGTGTATATGACTGTCATGCTAGGAATCTAGTGCAAATTTTAATTCTATCTACTGCTTGCTTGATTTAGATTTGGGAACCTATGCCTCTCATTTGCATTATCTTTTTTCTTGGCAAATTTTACAATTGTTGGCAAATTAACCAGAAGCATCTTCTGATGTCATTCTAGGTGCTAGACAATGCCTATGTTTTTGCTCTCGCTTATTATTGTTATTATTATTTATCTCAATATTGGTACATAAGAACCTGAAGGAAAAGATTAGACTCATGTTATAGATTTATATCTAACGACTGCAATTCATTTGCGAAATAGGGATACGGTTCAAGTTTGGCTATTGCTTAGCTGGCATTATTCAGTTCATATGAATTTCATTTTGGATTTTATTTTTTGTTTCTCTTTATGGATTATTACCTTTTATATGTACACTTTTTTTGTTGGACAGTGATGGGTTCAATGGAGCACTCACTGACAAGTTTGTCTGTTTACGGTTCAATTAGAGCTGATGGAGAAAGCTTTGAAGAGGAAATCCACCAGCAACGAGGTAGGCTTATCTCAAATATAGGTCCTGGGGGTGGATCTGGTGGAACCATTCTTTTGTTTATTCATACATTGGTACTTGGTGATTCTTCTTTTATCTCAACTACCGGGGGGCACGGTAGTCATAGTGGTGGCGGCGGCGGCGGTGGGGGAAGAGTTCATTTTCATTGGTCAGATGTACCTACTGGGGATGAGTATCTCCCCTTGGCAAGTGTCAAAGGAAACATTCATGCAAGGTTTGTATCCAATAAAACAAAGAGCAATGCAGCAGTTCTAATGTACTTCTTGTATTTAATTCCCAGTAAATGATGAAATTGCTTGTTTACTTCTATGGTTTGTGCATTTTGTTGCACGGGGGTCCTTTAATAAACATTTGCTGCTTGTTGTAGATTGGTGAACATAAATGGTTGTCAGGTTGCTTCTTTTAAATGTATAATGTGGTTGATGTGATAAAAGCTGCATTTCTTTTAATCAGACTTACTACATTTTATTATTGGGTTTTTTTCACAAACTTTAAATACTCTGGAGAGCTGGATGTGTTGTTTTTGTGCATTTAAAACTTCTGAAGTGTGATGCCCAACTTTATGTATTAGATGTGACTTAGGTTCGACCACAACTGATTGTGCTAAATGAGATCTTAAGCTGTTTTATATTTGTCCTGCAATAGCTTGCAAGCTATGTATCTATTTAAAGGAGTTGAAGAGGTGTGTATGTATTCTGAGATCCTATAAATATAATGTGTACAAACTTGGATTCTATTGCTGAGAAGAGGTTTCGATTTGCATGTTGGAATCTTGTGAAACATCCTGCTCCATTAATAGTTTATTGAACAGTGTCCAACATCTGTGGAGAACTGTTTAGTGCCAGGCGAAATAGTATAACCCTTTCATCAGCAAAAAAATTTCCTTTCTCATATTTCTTTCATGGTTGGGTATTTTACGCAAGGCTCTTCTAATGCTTACATTGAGACATCTACAACAATGTGTGACTGAGTTATGAGGGGACGAGTGTTTTGTTATGGAATTGGACATGAGTGTTTTGTTATGAGGGATGGGGCATCTTAAAAATCTGTACTAGGACACATTTAAACGTGGTTGTGTATATATTCTATTAAACATGTATGCTAACATATGATTGTTGTGCATTTGCTTATGCAATTATTGAGTTTGCAAATGTATAAAAATCTGATGAAAAAATTTCTATGATGGCTGAGTAGTTTAAGCAAGGATGCTTTTGTAATGATATCTAGAGTGTTGTGATTAGGATTCCACTCTAAAGAGAAAAGACTGAGCACTTCTTGGCTGTGATCTGTAGACATGAATGTGAGTGTTTTATTACAATAGGGATGGGCCACTCTCAAGAATCTAGACTAGGACACAGTCAAAACGTATACATTGGTGTATATATATGATAGACACCTATGCTAGAATTCTGCAAGTGTTTGCTTTTACAGTTTGCCTGTATGTGGAAGTTTTTATGATTCCTATGTGGAAGTTTTTATGACTCCTCCAATATGTTACATGCATTTTAGCAATGGAGATGCATTATGCTATGGCCGTCGGTGTAAGTCTCAGACATGTGGACATGAGTGCTGTATGTTTTTTTGGTACAACAACCAAATTTTTAATTGGAGAAATCTCCTACTGACCATAGCTGCATGTTTATTAGTAGCTATTCCCCCATGTGTTCTTTAGCTGTGTGATTTTTTCTTCTTTGCTCAGCCATTTCTTTAATTATTAACCATGCAAAATTGTGGATTTTTTATGGAACTAATTGGATTTGAGCTATTTTTCCCCTTGATGGCAGGGGAGGACTTGGTAGAGGTCAGGGTGTTGCTGGTGGACATGGGACTGTTACAGGGAAGGCCTGCCCTAAAGGTCTTTATGGTGTCTTTTGTGAGGTAGATTTTCCCCTTTTGCTGTTTTTTATGGTCATGTAATTTCTGGCTTGTTTCAAAGTCTAATTCTACCGTGCATCATTTGTAATACCTACAAAATGTTGTTAGCAAGATTTGTGGTGGAGTATGAAAAACTTTGATTGTTGATTCTAACTAATAGCCATCTTATGCATTAGGTTTTTAGCTAGATTGTAGTTTTTCTTTTTTATATTTATTTTAATTTTTCCATGATGATGCCTTTTAGTTTACCTAGCTTTTTTAAGCTGTTGATGTACTTCTCCTAACTATTTATGCAATTGCACTGCAGGAATGTCCAGTTGGGACATTTAAGAATGTAAGCGGATCAGATAGAGCTCTTTGTCAAAATTGCCCATCTTATGAGCTTCCACGTCGTGCCGTATATATTTCTGTTCGAGGTATTTTGGATTTACAATTTGCTGCTTCTGTATGAGGAAGATCTGTTGTTCTTTGCTGTACGTATTGCTTTATTAGTTGCCTCTTAATGTTATTTACTCATTTGAATACATTGAAATTGTTCTTAGCTGGTTGTATTTTTGTTTTCCACTGGTGTTGAGAGTGCTGTCGCCTACTAAGGTTTTCTGAGATTCTTATTTTGTCCAGGTAATTTTGTTCTTAAATTTGTCTGATCCTTTTGACAGGTGGTGTCACTGAAAATCCTTGTCCATACAAGTGCGTTTCTGAGAGATATCACATGCCACACTGTTACACAGCGCTTGAAGAATTGGTCTACACCTTTGGTGGCCCATGGTTGTTTGGGCTTATTCTCTTAGGAATCCTCATCCTGTTAGCGCTTGTTCTTAGTGTTGCACGGATGAAATACGTTAGTGGGGACGAATTACCAACTCTTGTGCCTGCTCGACGTGGCTCTCGGATAGATCACTCCTTCCCTTTCCTAGAGTCTTTGAATGAGGTTATTATCCAATGGTTGTCATATCAATCCAGTAAATAGCAACACCCCAAACCCTTTGTAGTTTGTTGCATATAATTCTTATGGTGATAGTTCTATTCTTTCAGGTTTTGGAGACAAATAGAACTGAGGAGTCACGGAGTCATGTGCACAGAATGTATTTTATGGGGCCAAATACATTCAGTGAACCTTGGCATCTGCCACATTCTCCTCCAGAACAAGTAACAGAAATTGTGTAAGTGTTCTCTCTCTCTCTCTCTCTCTCTCTCTCTCTATTATGTAATGCTTTGGTTGTTAGATGTAATGCCCGTTTGGTTTGGCTTTTTCATTGGCCAAAAGGGTTTTTTCATGTTAAAAACCCTTTTTACATTTTTTGATGTCGTTTGGTTGATATTGGAGTAGAGCTTTTAAGAATTAAAAAAGCTGTTTTCCTTCTACTAGAAAAAGCCCAAAATTTAAGCTTTTAGCAACAGAACTTCTCCAACTTTTTTAAAAGGTCAAATTGTCTAAAATACGCTTACTTTATTTTAAAAATTTAAATTATTTTTTTAAATAAAAATTAAAAATTTATCTATTAAAGTAATTAATCAACTTTTTATCAAAAGTTATTTATGACAATTAAATGATTAATAAATTTTTGCTAAAAGCTCTATTTATAAAAGCTTTATGAGTATAATCTCTATTTTAAAAAACTCTATTTGAAAAGTTATATCAAACGAACCAGTAATTACTTTGAAGGTTGTTTTAAAAGCTGGTTATATATTCTCCTCATTTCAAGCAGCACTAGAGTAAAATGCATATTCAACTATTAACAGTTTTCCATTGTTTAGTAGTTTACAATTGTTTTTGTGCTAAGACATTTCATTTGCATCACAGATATGAAGATGCATTTAATAGATTTGTGGATGAGATTAATGCTTTAGCTGCTTATCAGTGGTGGGAGGGATCGGTCTATAGCATTCTTTCTATTCTTGCATATCCACTTGCATGGTCCTGGCTACAGCGTTGCCGGAAAAATAAATTACAGCAACTTCGTGAATTTGTTCGGTCCGAGTATGATCATTCTTGCTTACGTTCTTGCCGTTCACGTGCTCTCTATGAAGGGCTTAAGGTTCTTTTCCCTCTGAAACATATTCTAATTTTGGCCTTTTTTGTCATAGGTTTGTTTGAATTCAGGGTGCTGATAATTTAGTTGGAATATTTTATGATATTCTATTTTTTGATCAGATGCAATATTTTAGCCATCAAATTTCAAAAACCTAAGGGTGTCAGTGTTAAGGATATTTTACGTTATGGAATTCAATAAAGGCTTTCAAAAATGAAGACAGTGGTTCCTGTAAGATTTTCGTACTAATATTGAAATCTTTCTCTGGAATATATGAAACATCATTGGGCAAATAGAGTGAATAAATAATCTAGAAATTATCGATTATATGTGCTGCTTCTGGAATTTAGCGGGGTTGGGTTTATGTTAGTGAACCAAGATTTTAGACTTTCGAGATGAGGAACCTCTTTCTTGGTTTGTTGCTGGTTTCTTCTAAACTTATTCCTCTACCTGTTCATTTTGTACGACACTTGGCTATTTTGATTGTTAACAAACTAAATTCTTCTGAAGTTGACATAGATGAGATATGATAAGGAGAAGCTCCAGTTGGCTCAGAAGTTTTTTAATGCATCTTGACTGTCCTATACTGCTTCACCTAAATTGTTGGTGCAGATGCATTTAATCTAAATCATTATTTTGTTGTCCTGACAAGCACAATTTCATTTATTTTAATGTTAATGGAATCTACAATTTCGACATTAATGCTTACTGAGTCATGCTGCAGGTAGCTGCAACTGCTGATCTGATGCTAGCATATGTTGATTTTTTTCTTGGCGGAGATGAAAAGAGAGCTGATCTTCCTGCTCCACTTAATCAAAGATTTCCAATGTCTTTGGTTTTGGGGGGAGATGGAAGCTACATGGCTCCTTTCTGTCTTCACAATGATAACATTCTTACAAGCCTTATGAGTCAGGTTAACATTTGTTAGTTTAAGTGGTTGTCCTTTTTGTAAATTTTATTGTATTTCTATGTAAAGAAGTGCTGCTGATTATTTGTTTGAACTTTCCAGTCTGTCCCCCCAACCATATGGTACCGACTAGTGGCTGGTCTAAATGCTCAACTGCGTTTGGTTCGCTGTGGACACCTAAAAATTACTTTTGGTCATGTTATCATCTGGCTTGAAACGCATGCAAATCCTACTTTAAATACGTATGGTATACATGTTGATCTTGCTTGGTTTCAGCCTACATCTTCTGGGTATTGCCAGTTTGGACTTGTCGTATATGCTAATGAGAACAGAAATCTGGCCCAAGCTATTGAGCGCCATGATGGGTCTTTGAGACATGAGCTGCAGTCATGGTAACTTTTTCTTTCTTTCTTTTATCCTTTCCATTTTTTCTTCTGTCACTGCCTTGTGATTGTCTCAACCATTTAGCTTGAGTTTCTTCTTGTTAGCAGCAATTAATTCTCTGTCTATTGTAATTTGCAGTTTGGTTAGAACCCATCAGGGGGATGCACTAGATTGTTTGAGAGTCAGTGAACATCTTATAACACGAAGAAGGATATTTGGAGGGATTTTGAATGCCAAAAGCTTACGAACTCTTAAGACAAAGAGAGCTATTTGCTATCCCTTTTCCTTTATAGTTTATAATTCTAAACCTGTTGGTCATCAGGTAGTTGAAATACTTCCAGCGGATTCAGTGATTGTTCTCTTTTCTTTTTCCAAATATTTGGCTAAAGTTTAAGATGATATTCTAACTTTTGATTTCTTTCACTTTGCAGGATCTTGTTGGCCTGCTTATCTCTATACTACTACTAGCTGATTTTAGCTTAGTCCTGCTTACTTTACTACAGATGTATTCTATTTCATTGCTCAACTTCTTTTTGGTGCTCTTTATCCTTCCTCTTGGTCTGCTATTTCCATTTCCAACCGGGATTAGTGCTCTGTTCAGTCATGGACCTAGACGGTCAGCTGGCCTGGCCCGTGTATATGCTCTGTGGAACATAACATCCTTAGTCAATGTTGTAAGTTCATCTCTGTCCATTATCAAAATTTATTTGAAGCTTGAAAGAATTTGGAGTATATGCTGGTCCAAGTTGCAACTAACACACATCGACTTTTTTTTAATTTAGTGAATTGTGCATTCTTTGTAATATTGCAACATCGCCTTTAACAATTCAAGAATGTAAATATATGCTTTTTATGTTTATAATTAATCTCAAATTGTTCTCTGTGAAATGATCGGTTATAACAATGTGTTGAATAATTAATCCTTTGGAAGGTGTGTGTGAAATTTGAAGAGGTTACTTCTATAGCCCAGATGGATATACAACACACCAAACAAAATTTGGTTACTTCATAGCAAAGGTGGTTGTATGTGGTGGTTTGATTGTCTGGTGCGCCAAATAGATTGTATATAGCTAACATTATCTTCCTGAAGGTTGAATGTTGCTAGGAATAGAGAGTTGTTTTTCCTAGTTGTCAATGTGTAGGAACACAACATTAATGAGTATGAACTTCTGGTTCCTGGATCTACTTTTCTATATATCAAATGCAACTTATTTGTGACCTTTCAGGCCTATTTTGTGTTTAATCCTTCTTCTACCATGCTAAATGACCTCTGCAATGTCGATGATTCTTATTTGTCAATCATAATTCCTTCTGGTTAACAGGCAACTGCTTTCATGTGTGGATATCTTCATTATAGAGCCCACTCAAGTAAAAAACATTTGAGCTTTCAGTCCTGGAATTTTAGCATGTAAGTACCTTTTATTTGCTGTTGTGGCAAATTTTTTCAACAAGTTTCCTTGCTGGTTGTACTGTGGTGTAGTATGGTCTGCTGACATCTGTACATTTTGTCTTTGTGGCATGATGGTGGGTGCAGGGATGAAAGTGAATGGTGGATGCTTCCTTCTGGATTGCTGTTGTGTAAAATTATACAAGCACGGCTCATTGATTACCATGTGGCTAATCAAGAAATTCAAGATTATTCTTTGTATAGCAATGACCCTGATGCATTCTGGCAGTCGTGAAAGCATTCATTGGATTGGTAGAGGCCCGGTTAGATAGCTGAGTTTTCTTTAAAGATCAACTTATTCTCTCTCTCTCTCTCTCTCTCTCTCTCTCTCTCTCTCTCTCTCTCTTTTTTTTTTGTTCTTTTTTTTTCCCGTACATTTGATTTTTTGTGGGTGAAATAGGTGAGTGAAATGGTGTATAGTGAAGGAAGAGAGAGAGAGAGAGAGAGGCCATTGAATCATGTAGCGTTTGTTGACGTGTTTTTCTCCAATTAAAGTAGGGTGTATTTATTTACTCATCACAGAATGTATTTGGTTTTTGCCAATAGTTTTGAATGTAAATAACGGAGTATATCATGTCCACAGATGGTCCCAACAGCTGATTTTGAGCTCTTCAGCTTGTTGAGCAACTTTATTGTTGTCAGTGGTGTACGTAAATAACTATCGGTGGTTGTGTTTAAATTAACGTTGGAATTGAGACGCTTAATTGTGTAAACTGTAAAGCATACCTTCATCTTAGTATTAAATGTTTATTGTCATTTGTCATTTGCCAAGCCAATCCATGACTGCTGCTCTGCAAGCCAATCCAGTTTTGAGGGAACTGAAAAACATCAACATCACTGGATTGCGATATAATGACGCTTCTTCTGGTCCTAACTGTAGCTTCATAATTAGACACACCATCATTTGGTGCACATAAATTTATAACGGACGGCTAATGTAAGTCTACGGCCGTGAACGGGTAACAAAGCCTTTGCCCGCGAATGGTGACGTCCTCACGTGGGATCAGGTGTCTCGGTTGCGTGGGTCCTGGGCGGCGTCCGTTACGTAATGCTTGGGGCCTCAACACGGGCAATGTTTCTGCATCAGGATTCCCACTTACTAAATTGGATTAAAGAATATCAAATGAAATTAGGTCTAAAACCCTTTTGATAGAAACCTGATCTCCAAATGGAGATTTTTTTTTTTTTGGTGTGTGTGTGAATATGTATTGGAGAAACCGCAGACCAAGAGTTTGTCGCCTTTATTGATAGGATAGTGTTGATTACTTTTTCTTTTTCAAGTTAAATTGGCATAAAAATTATCAATAATAAAAAGAACAAAAATTAAATCAAATAAGCAAAAAATGTTAGGTAAACATTCTATAATTTTTAGAACGTGAATGTGATATAACATTACTTTTATTTGTTATGTCTTATCTCAAACAAGTAATCAATTCGTTGCAATTACTTTTAATACAATAAACAATGCTTGCCGACTTGCAGCACTTACCGAGCACCAATTAGTATTATTGCTCGTCCCACACTAGTGACGCGTTTCCTAATTACCTCGAGATGTTAATATCAATTTAAATTAACCTAAACCTAATACATATTTAATTAATTATTTATATTTTATTGCTTGCACGCTTTGAAATTTAATATGCCCCACTCACTAACTATTTATCTGTTGAATTATTTTGCAAGGACAAACTCACAACAATTTTTTCTTGTCTTGATTCATGACGGCCAATTATACAATTGCAAGTCTAAATTAATAGTCCTTTCTTTTATTTAGCAAGATTAATAAAAAATTGATATCATCTGCCAAATATGATTTGTTATCCTTTCCTCCTAAAATCCCAAAATGTCAAGTTTTATTAATTTGTTTTCATGTGGCTCTTAATACACCGAAGAGTCAATTTTACTTGCATGGGATGGGATCCTTTTAAACATATTTTATTTTATATATTTATATATAAATATAAATTTTGTTATGTTCCAATTTTTTCTTAGATTAATTATTTATACCATTCCTAATAATTGTATTTTCTTGTTTGGATATATTAATCAAATTAATTTTGGATTGTAATAATTATTATCAAATTATTATTTTGATATTTCATGTTGCATTATTTGAGCATCGATATGCTCTCATCACGACTGACGTCGTTCAAAATGTTTGGATGCATGAGGGCGAAATCTTGCATATAATTAATTATAAGTATTCATTTATCATAAATTTGTTCGTTCATATGAGGACAATATAGTAACTTCCCAAGAAGTTTTAGGACAATTACCATCTGACATATTTTAGTGACCTATTGCTGCGTATCCGTCAAATTAACGGTAGTAACTCTTATCATTTCTACCAACCTTGCCTGATTTATAGTACCAAATGCAATAAAAATATCAGACGGTTGGGATATAATCTTGATTCAACAAAATCAAAACAAAATCAAAATTGACCAACAAATCGAAAGGAATTAACAACAAGATTTACCTGTGGATTCCAACACGAAAGCTGCGCATGTATATGGTTTGTAATTTCGGTCGTGTGCATCCTGATGGTCAGAATCTGAGAAATGCTGAATATAGCGAGCTTCACTGAGGTGGAAGATTTTAATTGGTCACACGAGAGAAGGAGCTTCCAACTATGTGACGTTGATATTTAGATTTATATTCCCATGCCTGCCAAATATTATAATAATAAATTTTGTTGCAACAAAGATGATTATTCATCAGTCCACCAATTTCATCTAACATCTCTCTTTCTCTCTGAATTCTTTGTTTTTATTTTTTCCTTTTCTTTTCTGCAACCAATAGAAGCAGAAAGACAACAATCATGAGGCAACATAGCGCAGAAGCTCCACTTCTGGGCAGTAATTATTTGTCAGTTCGGGAGAATATAAGTTGGAGCAGACTTCTGCGGTTGCTTCTTGTATTGCTTACAGTATCAAGTTTGTTAATTCTCTTATACGCTTCAGCAGTTTGAGTTTTTTATTTCAATTTTGATCTTTCTCTGTTTTGTTGAACGTCGAAATTCTCTGATAAATTGGTTTGTCCTTTCTGGGTTTTTGATGGGTTTATTTAATTCATTTGAGAAAATGAACATCTCACTCCAGTGAAGAAAAGAACATTTTTAACTTCATAGCAACTTTGTGAAATCTGATAGTTACTTGAAAAGCTGACGTTCTATGTCTTGATGCTAAAATAATGGTTTCTGTTTTGTATATTTTTGAGGTTGTTCTTGTATTAATCACTTTGTTGAGATATCATAATTCTTGAAAAATTTTATTGTCATTTTTATTTTTTAACTTTTTTTTTTTCAGTCAGTTTTATAAGGAAGACACAAGGAATACCAGATCATTAAATATCATGTATGCAAATTCGATACCATCCTCCATATTAGCTCCATGAAAATGGAGGACCATTTTAGTTTGACCTTCCTCTGGAACTAGCCTACTGTTGAATGGTTGAAATTTAGGTTAAGATTTTACACTCTGCTATTAATAAAATAAATTAACTATATCATTATTCATATTTTGTTATTGGGAGTGTATTTGCAGCTCTGCAGAGCTGATTTCGTAGTTCAATTTCTGTAGCTAAAAAGTACTGACATTTTGATGTAATTTGTTCATTATTTTTATGGGTGTTAGTATATTCAATTCAGAGATGGGCATGTTGCTTGATTTCAGTTGTAGGACTCATATCGAGAGACGACTTAGGTGGTCGGGTACGTGGGGGAGGAAATCATTACGATGGAAGCGTCAAAGTCAATTATGGAGACATCATCGAGTCAGAGAATGGTGTTGTTGCAGCTGATGATGGTCGTTGTTCTGAAATTGGGGCATCAATGCTTAGACAAGGCGGGCATGCTGTTGATGCTGCAGTGGCAACAACTTTGTGCCTTGGCATTGTTAATCCAATGGGTAGTGGAATAGGAGGTGGAGCATTCATGATTGTTCGATCTCCGTCAACCTCAGAAACTCTAGCTTTTGACATGAGGGAAACTGCCCCTTTAGCTGCTTCAGAGGTAATTAACTAACTCTTTAGTTCTAGTTGGAGCTTGTGATTAAATAACTGGTAAGAAAGCAGGTCTAAACAAATCTGTTTCCAATGAATTTGGCTTGTAGTTATCTCAACATTGAGTATTGACAGAATTTTTTTGTTGCCAAACAGAATATGTATGAAAACAATACTCAAGCCAAGTATGTAGGTGCCCTCTCAATGGGAGTTCCAGGAGAGATAGCCGGTCTTCATGAAGCCTGGTTGAAATACGGGCGTTTGCCTTGGAGGACTCTATGCCAGCCTGCAATAAAGCTTGCTGGAGACGGTTTTATAGTTGCTCCTTATCTTGGAGGAGGCATAGCTAAGAGGGCAAATGTGGTGCTCAGTGATCCTGGCTTACGGAAAGTGTATGCACCAAATGGGAAGTTGTTAAAACCAGGTGATAAGTGCTATAATGTTGAACTAGCTCGAAGCCTGGAGGCAGTGGCAGAACAAGGGCCACAAGCCTTCTACAATGGAACCGTTGGTGAGAAATTAGTGAAAGATGTGAGACAGGCTGGGGGGATCTTGACAATGGAGGATTTAAGGAATTACAAGGTTAAAGTAATGGATGCAATGTCTGCAGATGTGATGGGCTACACTATATTTGGAATGCCACCTCCTTCAAGTGGAACTGTTGGGATGTCTCTGGTGGGTAACCAGTTATCTTTTCACCTCTCTCACATTGTTTCATTGTGTGATTTTAACCAGTTTGATTAATTGAGGTTTCTGATGAAGATTCAGATGTTCATTGTTGAGGATTACGTAGTTGATGAGCTGATTTTTGGAAAAATAAATGCTTCTTTTGACTCTAGTATGTTGATGCTTTTGATTTGATTATAGTGGAAGTGTGTGAAGAGATTTATTCCCGAGTCCAAATGTTTACATGAAACAGGTTCTAAACATATTGCATAGCTACAGAAGTTTAGATGCTGCAAAAGGAAATCTTGGTCTACATCGACTAGTTGAAGCACTTAAACACATGCTTGCCGCTCGAATGAACTTGGGTGACCCTGATTTTGTAAACGTGAATCCATTTATTTCTGAAATGCTTTCAAAATCATATGCCAAACAAATTCGGGAAAAAATATTTGATAACACCACATTCCCTCCAGACTACTACATGAACAGGTATGGTAACCTAACCATTTGCTTGATTGAATCTTGATAAATGTAAAAGTTGTCTACCATAATGCAATTTCTTTGAGTCCAGGTGGAGCCAACTTAGAGATCATGGAACAAGCCATATATGCATAGTAGATTGTGATAGAAATGCAGTGTCTTTGACAACAACAATCAATCGTGGTTTTGGAGCTCGAATGCTATCTCTTTCTACAGGTATTGTGCTGAATGATGAGATGGGTGACTTCTCAATACCCACAGAGATATCCTCGGACATGCTGCCACCTGCTCCATCAAATTTTGTCAGACCAAACAAGAGACCATTGTCTTCCATGACACCACTTATTGTTACCAAGGTACATATACCATATTGCATACCTCTCAGCTTCATTCATTTTCACTATTGTTCTGTTGGCAATGGCAGGATAATCAGCTTGCTGGGGTTATCGGTGGTGGTGGAGGAATGTCCATCATTCCAGCAGTAATCCAAGTTTTCATTAACCATTTTATCTTAGGGATGGATCCCTTACTTGCAGTCCAGAATCCAAGAGTTTACCACGAGGTTCATAATTGATAGCTTTGGTACAAGTATATATGATCTAAAAATCTCTGAAAACATCATCTCATTTGACTTTGATTTCCTGCAGTTGATACCAAATGTTGTTAAGTATGAGAACTGGACTTTGATTGATGGGGATCACATTGAGCTTGCTGAGGACAGAAAGCTTTTCTTGGAAGAGAGGGGCCACAAACTGGAGGCCGAGGCAGGAGGAGCTATTGTTCAACTTGTCGTTCAAACACCCCAAAATCCCATGAAGGACAAGGACAATGTAGGCCGAAAATTCAGAAAAGACATTAACGATGCTGCAAAACCACAAGTATTCCATGGAAAGCTTATAGCCGTGAGCGACCCTAGAAAAGATGGTAGACCAGCAGCCGTTTGATTTCTTTCTTGTTTCACACGGAAATATAGACTGTTACTGTTTGGTTGTGATTAGACTTTTGTATAAAATCAATTGGAGCAATAACAATTGAAATTTGTTTACAATCATCAACAAAAGTAATAGGACAATTAAATCGTTGTCCTTTGTTGAGACTATGTTTGAGATTAATATCTTATAACTTTGAAATTATAGTTATCATAAGCTGAAATTATTCAAAGTAAAAAGTATAGAAGTGGAACATTATGCAGCAAATATTTTAGTAACAAAAGTATAACAATCCCAAACTTAAATCACTAAATGTGAGGTAAAATCACCAAATGTAAATAATAAGTATAGAAGTGAAGAAATTTACATTAAAGATTGAGTAATTATCAAAAACTTTTAACAGTTGAGTTATATGAGCTCGTGTTTAAATAACGCAGCCTGCCCAGATACACAGTATCAAAGTTTTATGAAGGCAATAAATCAAAATTCAGGTGGTTTATGTAAAAAGTATTTGAACAAAAGGCAAAGTTGTAGAAATCACAGATCTAGTAGCTCAACACAAATGATTCTAAGTGTTCATCTACCTCTGCAAAACTTTCTAGGACCAGGAAAGTTTAGCTGAATGGTAGCTAAAAATGGGTTGAATATCTCAAACATGCAATTTAGCTAGCTTTATCTGACGACTTAAACTTGGAGACATAAATGCTGGAAGACATGCAGGACATAATGGGTAGTAAAAACTAATCTAAAAACTAATCATCAGCACTTTGGGCAGAAACAAAATCGTTGAGCACACTGTATAATCTCCAAAAATGGATTATGTGAATGTCACACAGCTCTATGGAGCACCTGAATCCTAAAAGAAATCCAAATGAATCAAGGCACTTCTAAATTAATTCAAAAACTTTATGTTTTCTTGAAACAATACAATCAGCTAGTCAGTTTTAATGATGTTTTAAACTTAATTTTACATAGGAACAAACACATACAAGACGCCATCCTGGCATAAATTTCATAGAAAACCATACAGCTCTTAAGATGATTTCACGATGATTTGTCCATTAGCTGTATTGGTGTCAGTATGTTGGCCTTGCTTGTCTCTACAATACACCCATTCATGACCATTTCCTCCAGCATAAAATGTGCTTTCTCTAAATGGAACATGATGTCTAGCTCACACTACAAATTTAAAGTAAACAAGAACTCAATCAGCTTTCTTAAAATTATAAAACAACATAGACCCAAATGAAGGCTGAATCAACAAGTTCACTATTTCCAAGCTCAGCCACATGGTTATTTGTTCATAGAAATGAGAGATCTTACCACATTGCCAAAATGACGGTCCATGGTTTCAACTAATAAGTGTATGAACTCCAAGATAGCAAGCTCATTCTGCGACATGAAAGAAAGACAGAAAAAACAAATGGATAATCACACATTGAGAAAGAATTGTTTGGCATGTGAGCAAAGACTGTCGAACATGCATTGAGATCAACAAAATTAAATATATTGATTAACAATCAATTCCACACATATCATAAACAGCTTCAAACATCAATGAGGATCCTTTCCTTCAGTTTTCAATTCAAAAGACTAGCGTTTTCAAATTGCTTTCATATTTTTTTCTACCACGATTATCTTGAAACGCAGAACAGTTTTACAAAAAGTCAAATAAAGTTCAGAACTTACTTCATCATTGTCAACTCCAACCAAGAAAAACAGCGACGCATAGCGCCTATACACGATTTTGTAGTTGCGATGCTCAACAAAAGAACACTGCTTTCACATGAATACCCATCCAATTGTTAGATTAAACTATAGCCAACAGACCAAAATTGAAGAAGATTCACTAATTAATATAATTAAACAAAACCAATACGCAAATTTTCAGGGCAATCCATAAAATTTGATTTGAGATACAATAGGCGTATAAAAAATTGGAAACCAAATTAGGAGGCGCAGGAGGATCTGAGAAACGATGATTTGGATGGATGGTAAAGCGAGGGAATCAAGAAAGGCGGACCTGTTGTTCGGCACGTGCGAGGCATTTGCGAACGATTTCGCCCTCGAGCGCGCGACGTTCTTCAAGAGTGAGCCATTCGTAGTATTGAGCGAGCCGAGTCTGGCCTTGTTTGTTCACCATCAATATGAATCTGATCCCCATCCTTCTAATTTCTCGATCCACCAACCTCTCGTCTTCTTCCTCTTCTTCTCCCTCCTCCTCTTCAAATTATACTTTAAGGACCTAAGACTGCGTTTGCCACCGGTTTCCTTTTTGGGTTAATTTTATATTAGCCCCTTAATATTTTGACAATATCCAAATAACAGTAAACATATGTAAAAGTATTTATCCCCACCCAGAACTCTCAAACGCCGGTATCCTTTTTGGGTTAATTTTATATCAGCCCCTTAATATTTTGACAATATCCAAATAACAGTAACATATGTAAAAGTATTTATCCCCACCCAGAACTCTCAAACGCACAAGTTAAATTTAACTATGAAAGGAGTAATTTACTCTTGTATTTTCTAATGACTGAGAAAAACACTATTAAAAACAACTTTTTAGTTTCTAACCATTTACAATTTTCTTATACCATAATATTTTCATCAATTTCTTTTCTTATTTTCTTCTGTTCTTTGATCAATATAGGATTATTTTAACTTAAAAAATAATTTGTAATTGTCGTATTTTAAAAAGTAAACAATTGTGAAGAAAAATATTTTAGTTTCGGTAAATTACAGCATTGAAAGAGTTAAAAATTTTAAAAACAGAATATATATGTGTTTGATAAATTTAATATTGAAGTTGTATAATAACCATAATAGTCCACAAGATTTATGAATAATACATAATTATTTTTTTGTTAAAGTGATGGGTTATTATAAAAATTTTTAAAAATTGCATTAAATGTAATTATAAATTATTTATAAAAATTATTGTTATACGTATTAAATTATGAAATTAGTAATTAACGGCTTAAATGGTTTTACTTATACTCATCACAAATTTAATAAAAAATTATTAAATAAGTTGTTTAATACTTTTTATCAATAATTCTAAATGTGTCTTTACCTTATTTGTCTAATTTTTTTTCATTCCTCCTCAAATTTTAATTAACTTAAAGTATCACTCATTTACTAATCAACTTTTTACCCTCTAAATAAAGGATAAGAGTTCAACTCTTTCCAAATATAATATAAAAGTCATCATGAAACTAGATTTTACCCGAATCAGATATAAACTTATAAAAAACTCTAAAATTTACTTAAATTAATTGTTCATCTAAATTAAGTGTAGACTTTTAAAAAACTTTATATGTCGCTCAAATTAAGTGTGCTTTTATAAGACAGTGATAAAGACTTTAAATACTTTCACCATAATTAAGTGCACTTGTACTTTTGGAAGACTTGTAATATTAAGTATAAACTTTTGAAAGACTCTAGATTTTGCTCAAATTAAGTGTACTTTTAAGAAACTCTTGATAAAAACTCTGAATATTCTATATTTTGTCCAAATTAAATATACTTTAAGAAGACTCTTGATTTCTATTAAATTTTTAATATAATATTATAGACACTAATTACTTTTATTAAAAACATTACAATAGCTACGAGCTGAGATGAGATTTGGACAAATATTAAAGAAAATATGATAAAAGAGAGAGAAATGAATTTGAAATTGAATGTATATAAAATTAATTTCAAAATTAGTTAATATTTTATCGTTGTATCGAATTTGAAACGAAAGGTGAACAACGGTGCATTTTAAATGGTTAAAAGATGGTATACTGTAATAATTAACGGAAGATGCTAACAGTTGGGCGAGGTTACATAAAATTAAGCCTTCTTTTACTTCTAATTTAAAAAAAAAAAAAAAAAAAACACTTCAAAAGAAGTTGGCTTTAAAAATATAAATTAACGTAATGGTATGTAAAACTCAACTATTAAAATAAAAAGTAACAAGACAAAATTATGTATTTTTTAAATATAAGTTCCAAAAATTGTAAAACTAGTCCAGTTAAAAGTTGGAAATTTCGAAAAACAAATAGTGTTGTCATTCTTCAATTTTGAGAAAAGAATCATAATTCCACATATTAAGGAATAAGATTTCTCTCTTTTTATTACTAAAAGAAATCATTTATTTGTTTTATTCCGTTCCTCCCTATTACCTTTGTCTAAACACGCACTAAAATCATAAATTACAAACTTCCCAAATAACAGTGTCTTTATAACTACATACGATCAAAGTGCATAGTAAGAATATATAAATATCAAAATACAGATGATCTAAATTTTCTTCATGCATCATAACAAAACTGAAGAAAACAATCAAATTGATCCGCTGGTGTGGGAGGAACACTCAGTAAAGGTAGGCTGAGCAATAATGGTAAATAATGTACACAACTTTTGTGATACCAGTTTCAATCACTTGTCAATAATCTGCTCTTTGTTCACTAAATTGTCATCAGCAGAATTCTGTTTCTCTAACAGCAGGGTTGGTGGTCCTCTCTCCTTCTTGTCTTCAATAACATCTTTAGTTCTCAAAAAGCTCGGTTGGTTTGTTGAAGCCAGGAGTCTTGCCCACATCCTATCAGTAATCACAACCTGGTTCTGTTTCTCAATGATTCGCTGCAAACAAACAGTTTAAAACTAATCAGAGGAAGAAAATAAATGTTTACTTCCGTGAAAAGGTGCAAGAGGAAAGAGAAAATGGAGCATTGTTCTGCAAAACCAACAGATATGTGGTATTATGTATGAACTCACATAGAAGGGTATGTAAGTTTGTCTGCCATTGACAAGACCGCTTGTAAAACCAGTGTACCCAGCCATTGCTCCATGCACACAACTTTGAGCAAGAAGTGTGCAATACACATTATCGGATGCATTACTTGGAATGGCACGAATCATGTATGTAGGATCTGCCCGACAACACAGGGCAATGGTTAAACACACCAGCAAATAACCTTCCATGTGTCAAAATGTTTTATGAAATTAGGACAAGTACAAAGTAGCAACCTATATATTTAAGATTGATGACCATCTTTCTCTGCTTTGAAAAATAATCCTGCAAGAAACCAGAATGGGATCTATAAGATTGTCTGCAAGTATTTCTCTTTGCGTATATTAAAACAAACTGACATATAAGAAAATGCAAATTGGCCTTATAACTGGAGCCTTGAGAGTAGCATGAATTAGACCCCGGACGTCAAAAGTTACATAGAATGTAATAATATGTTCTTCCGTATAAAAAGATGGGAAAAGAATCAGAATAATGATGATAGGAAAACTCATTTTTAGTTGATATTAACAAAAACGGATTGCAGAGAGAAAGAAAGAGACACATAGGGAATTAGAGAAATCACCTTGATCTTCTGTGATATCCACAGCCCAACATCTTGGAGGAGCCTGTTTCCTGAAGCATCCTGCAGGGCTGATGACTGCATGCTCTCAGCAACCAGGTCCTGTCCAGCACCTTCAGCAATCACAATAACCATGTGCCCCATTTCTCTCAGTCGTGTCTCAACATATTCAAAAAGTCCACCAGGCCCCTCGAGATAAAAAGGTGACTCAGGGATCAAGCAAAGATCCACATCTCGGCTAGCAAGGGTAGCATGCATTGCAATAAACCCTGCAAAACTTATCAAGTTCAGTTTCCTAGAATAAAATATATTAAATTTGGCTTTCAATTATGGAAAAATCTACATAAAATTAGCACATCGGGAAAGCAGAGGAAAACTCCATCCATAATCCTTAAACATTGTTAGGAAGTTAAATAGGAAAGAGACATGGCTTCTTTAAAGCCTCTTAAATTTATGAAAGCTTCAATAAGGAGGAAGTAAATTTATCAGTAAGAAAACTAAAGTATTTAGGCATTTACTTATGTGCACTAACAAATATATTTAGCAAGAGTCAAATAACAGCCCCACTGAGATATTAACGAAATCTATGACCAATGTAGACAGCAAACGGAACTGAGACAGACCAATCAAGAACAATTATATTATATAAACCCTCTATGTTTTCCAGTCAAATAACTTTGATTTGAGAGCCATTAGACATGTCATACAAAACTTTTTACATTCATTGCTAAAAAACACAGGCGATTGCAGTAAGAAGATGTTTTCACAGCTAATTTCCAAAATGGTGTGTTGCCAATCTTAATGACCTACAGTTAAATGATCTCCTTGAGTATAAGAAGATCTTAATACAACTGAACGCAAATATAAACATGGATATTGAGGATTGAAAACAGGAGCGTACCACTGTAGCGACCCATCAACTTCACAACTCCAATGCCATTCTCAACACTTTCAGCTTCAACATGTGCTGCATTGATAGCACGTTGAGCTTCCTCAACAGCAGTGTCAAAGCCAAAGGACTTGTCAATAACCTGTGATGCAATAAACGAAATTAATAATTCAAAAAACTTTGAGATATGGCGTGGCATATTTAACCGAGCAACATTTTAGCACTTGGACGAGCCAAGAGACATACTGGAATGTCATTATCAATGGTTTTGGGGATTCCAGCAACTACAACTTTGAGCCCGCGTCTTCTAATTTCCTGCAGAAAGAAAAAGTAAATTTTCCGAGATCAATAATTTGTAATCATGTTAAATCACTTCAACTATGAAATTAATACTCTTGGTCAGACCAATAAAAGGATGGAACATATAACAGCCAGCAAGGTCCTAAAGAAAAATAGCAAGGAACATAGCAGTTTATAATACCAATTCCTACTAATATTCTACAAAATGAAAAGTACCTCAAATATAACTGATGCTCCTTTCTGAGTTCCATCACCTCCAATTATGTAAACCTGATTTGCCATATAACATAATGTCAACATCCCTTGTTCACATAGGTGTACTCTCTAGCTCATAAAGAGTGCACATGAGTCACTTATAAAAAATTCCAAGATGAATTAAACTTCCACAGACCTGATTGATTCCCCGGTCTTGAATGCTGTCAACTATCTTTGAGGTGTCGTGGCCGCCTCGTGAAGTACCAAGGATGGTTCCACCACGTTTATGGATATCATTCACATTCTTAGGTGTTAAAGGAATTGTATTTTTAGCATAAAAGCCCCTGTATCCTCCCTACAGAATCAATTACCTCATCAGTTGACAAGAGAACAAATGATGGAGATCAAGAACCACTTACAATTAGGAAAAATCAGTAGAATCAAACTGTAACTCTTCTTTAATTTCCAACTCATTAATTCAGCATTGTTGAAGTTTTGTTCTTCACAAGAAAAAAAAAATGTTAAAAAAATTTTCCTAAGCCAGGATAAGGATTCCATGACATTGCTTAGGCAGCAGGTAGGTCGACACATTTACTTGTGCAGGTACACTAGTACATATCTGTACATGGTTATTATGCAGTGCCCCATATTAACAAGATGCACAGCAGGAGTATAATCATTGAAACTAACACTGCAGGCACTCTTGGAAATGGTGAAATGATTATGTTGAGTGCTCATAATGTCAGTCCACTATACTGCCAGAAGCACAGAATAACTGCTTTTAAAACTTAAAATAGTCAACCTTTTGATAGATTAAGCTCCTTCCCATTATGCACCAGAAAGTATGCAGTAGATTGTGAGAGAACGAACTCCACAAGATACTGAAGTAGAGGTTGGAATAATACTTACATCTATTCCCAACACTCTAGTCACTCCATACATGTAGTGCAGACTGTAAACTATTTCTCTAATCACTGTGTTGAGTCCAGGGCATAGACCACCACATGTCACTATACAAGCTTGAACTTCATCTGACTGGAAATAGACCTGGAAAACATCAAGAGTACAAAGCAGTAAGTAAATTACAAGCAGCTACCATTCCAAACCTCACTCATGTGAATAACAACACATACCTTTTGACGAGGCCCAGCTCGTCGGAAGTGAGTCCCTCTTGGACTATCCTTGTGAACAACGACCTAGAGTGGAAATACCCAAGAAAAAACGATTTCGTGTAAGTAGCTAGCTTTAGTTTTTCAATCTCATGTCTTAAGGCACATACACATCCTTACTAACTGAGGTCTACCTCATAGAAAACAGTTGCATCCAGTAACTCACTTCATTCCACAATTGATCACTGACTTACTGGATGCCTCTCTAAACCCAGGTTATGGTAGCATTAATGAACAAGAACCAATGTACTTAAAGAGTACAGTTAACCACCGACAAAATCCCTTGTTCATAATTAGTTTGACAGAAGTTATTACCTATAAACAAAAGTACGAAAAGAAAACATGACAAGCAAAGGCTGACCTTTGTTGGTACTGTGTCATCCATGTGAACAAAATACTGCCTGTAAAATGAAAAATTTGATGCAGTGAGAGATAATTCAACGTTTACCAACATCACTTAGAAGCGGACATATCAGATGTCTCAAAAACAGCAAAAGAAATCAAGTAAATCTAAATCAAACTTACTTAACAACCGAGAATGCAGGATTGTCTTGCAGTGGGTTGCAATATGTCTGCCACAACAAAATTAGTCAAAACAAAGTAAAATCTCAGACACAAATCAATCGCGGAACGAAACAGCAAAAAAATTGAACATAATATTATTTCTTGCGTCGGTTATAAAACACAGCAATAAAATGAACAGATCAACAAAACTGGAAATTGATTGAGGCTTCAAGGGAAGCCATATAGAATAAGGAGGGAAAAAATTTTAAAGGAAAAAAAATAAAAGCCATATTCGAACCATTACGTTATAGGCGGATATATTAGAAACTTCATACAGTTTGAAATAAAATTATTAAAATGCATTGATCATTGAAAAAGACAAGTCAATTTCTCCTACTTGAATTTAGAAAATGATCTCTAAATGCAATCGAAGATAAAAATTTGATCTTCCAAATTTCGTTCTGTACAGTGTTCCATATACGAGCACCAAACAATCAAAGCAACAAAGACACATAGATCAAATAAAAGAAAAGAAAAATGAAACTTACAGGAAGATCAGGAATATAATCAGTGAGATGGGGAACATCTTCAAGAACATAACCATTAGAACCATTGACAATCTTCGGTTTCAAATTCCCAGCGGAGCCCATTGAAACACTAGATGTAGGAGATCCAATATTAGAACTGCAACAGGAAACACTTTTTGTAGGAGATCCAATATTAGAACTGGAAGGCGAACTTGAACTAGAACTAAAACTAACAGAAGAGAACTTCCTCAGACAAGAAATCCCAGAATTGGAAGGCTCCAAGAAACGCGATTTCACACAAGATGATGAAGATGACGATACAGACACTGTGTCCATTCAATATCCGCGTTGCAAGCCAAGTAATCCATATTTATAGGAAAGAAGAAAACAGTGTTTGACCCAAAATTAAGAAAACACAGAGAACCATCCAAGTAAAAAACAAAACCACAACAAAAACTACGTAAAGCTTTAGTTGTTTTTCAAAGGAAACAGGTGGATTTAGATTTGAAGGCTCTTACTTGTGGTGGTTTTTGACGAATATAAATGAATAAATAAAAGTGTTTTCAGGGAACAAAAACTGACGACAAGTCCTAATATTATTCGAGAGCGTTGACAGAGTAATGGGAGAAGAAAGTGGCTGGCAAAGGGCAACGGAAAGTTGGATGTTTTTGGAATTTTAATTATGGCTTCCAGATTGCGTTGCCTTGCATATACAATGTTAGCAGTTTGCTTCCTTGGTTCACTTTCTGTCTTGGTCGCTACGTAATTTACGGCCACAATTACTTTTGGAAAGTGTTTTTACTGTTTGCAAATGTATTTAATAATATATATATATATATATATTTTGTTTTATAAATATGGAGTACTTTTAATAGTACATTTTTATTATTATTTATTTTAGTTAAACTGAGGCGCGTCTTGTTTTTGTTTTGATTCACATGGGTTAGGTTAAACATGGATCATAAGAGTATATACTGCAGTAGCGTAAATCAGTAATTAATTTAACTGTTTCTGGATTAAAAGGGCTTCAATTTCAACCAAACAAACAGGGCAAGGCGTGATCATGTATGTGGCTTGACTGCGAAACATTAATATGTTTTTTCAATGATTGACTTGTATTTGATGGAATGGGAAGGGCCATAACGATCATTATATATTTTTTTTATATTTGAAAAAATTAGTCAAATATTATCGGCGATTGACCATACTCTAATTAATGGTGTCATCTTCCATGCTTTCTTTCCAGAAGGCGGAAATCACAGCTCACAGAAACTCCATGATGTAATCTGTGGACGAATTGAGAATAAAAGTCTTAGTAAAAAGCAAAGAATACCCAACCACGAGGTTCTTGGAAATCCGGCCTCTCTAGACTCTACAACAGAATACCTTACATTTCTGGAAGACGAAAATTAAAGCTCTCCATTTCAAATATTGACACGTGTCTACCATCCAGACAATGCTTTCTCTGCGACTTCCTATGGACACGTGTCAGCCACCTTTTTCTTTTTCTGCCCTTCGTTTACATAAGTCGGTAAGCTCTTATGGCTCTGAATGCGCTCATAGATTATCTTTTTGATTCATCCCAGAATAAGCATCATGCAAATTGGGTCTGAAAGCATTATTGAAATGGGACGGAATATGATCTTCATTATATATTTATGAAGCATATGCCAAAGTAAAAGTATTGCTTGCTAATATCATATGCACATTTATTTCCATAGAATAGAAGTTGTTTTACAAGCATATTCCTAAATTTTATTCAACTCATTGTAATATAAGTATGATAATTTTCCGTCTAATTTTGAGGTCAATTGATGAGCAGTGAATCCATTGTAGCGATGTTCGTACGCTTTAATGCAAATGTCGATGAAATTTCTTGACATATGATCTTCGACGTAAAATGGCTGCTCCACAAATTCTTCAACACGCATCCACTGAAGAGACATAAAGGGAATCAACACCAGCGGCAGCTGCAGCTATAGGAAGAAGACAAGCTTGTAGATAAAGCAAAGAGCGTTTCTTTATTATATTATTACCTCTGCAGCTTGTATTTCCTTCTCATCAATTGTGATTTCAGAGGATAAGGGCTTCAGGGTACACACAAACAACAAATCCGACATCTCGAAAGCCACCAGATGAGCATGCCTATAAGTAAGGCAAAAGTCCACCGGAAAATAGATAAATAAATAACTAAATAAAAAGGTGGCCATTTTTGAAACTTGGATTTTGTGGTGCTCAAGGGACACTTTACCTGAAAGCAACCATTTCCAGGAAAATTGTATCAACCTACAAATTTAGAGAGGCAAATTTACAAGTAAGCAAATAAGGGTAGGAAGGAAATTGATAGTACAAGTTTCGGAAAGGTGATAATGGATATGTTCTTACACCAGTTTCTTCTTTCACTTCTCTTATAGCTCCAGAGAATATATCTTCAGACTGAGATAAATCAAGAGAAGTACATATTATTACTCTTTGCGAATCAATGTTCCAGAAAACAGGATAAAGAATTGACACCATAGCAGATCACCTTATTGATATAACCAGTAGGAATCTTCCACACATCAGAGCATCTGCAAGGACATTTTTCTTTCACCACAAGTACCTAAACATTGAAAAATTGGCAATATGGAAAAGTAGGTTAGAAGGTGGAAAAATGAGAAACCCTCTTTCGAAACAAAAAGGGAAGATCATTGTCAATAGAACCTCTCTTTTATCATTCATCACGAATCCTCCCACGCCAATTTGATGCGAGGGGCTACCAGGAAGCATGCAAGGCTCATCAGGAATCCAGTAGGTTAACATAACATATCCCGGTTCAGCATGGTGGTAGCTAAAACCTTCCTGCCAACAGAAGCAAATAGAGAAGTTAATTGAATGAATAATTAATTTTAGATCAACAAAACTTCAAGATATTGAATGCGACATGATAAAGCATTGATAAGTCAACATTCTTTCTCTACTGTGATTCTTGTGAAACAGTGTAAAATACCTTAATTGCAATTGGAACAAGATCAGCTTTCTCTGATAATATCTTGAGCCATACTCCCTTCTTGCCCTGCATTGCACAGAAATTTACCGATCAATCACGAAGGCAACTTCAGTGAAGGGTTGAATTCAATTTGGTCTCCTATATATGTCTAGTTGATGATCTTCCAGCGTTGATAATGTTAAGGTTTTCAATTAGGTATAAACTGTTTTCCAACATAACTTGAATTGCATGTCTGTCTAGATGGCCCCTGAACAAGAAGCATTGGAGGAAAGAGTGACTAAAGCTAAAACCTGATCCATGCATGGTATATCCCATTTTCACTTGTTTCCCTAGTTTTTTCCATAATTATTTAACAGAATTATAGAACAGCGTAAAACGTATGAATCATCGTTTGGGACGATATGATACTTTTGGAAAGAATGTGTAAACCAGTGTGTTTCTCTATCAGAATGATATGTGTTAAGGCATCAAACCTTCAACTTCCAATTGGACAGAGAAGCATGAAGAGCGGATACAAATGCATTTGCACTGGAGGGTAAGCATTCTGGATCAACAATGACCCCATCATATTCATCATCGCATGCATCAAGAAATTCAGGAGTAAATGTTGCTGCAGTTATGTCTGGGGACAGAACATTAATTCCATTTTTCTTGATCAGACGTCCACCCCAAAGAGATGTTGTGGAGAAGGAACTTAATTTAGCACTTCCAGATATTAAGCCCTTGAACGAGAAATCTGAAGAACGTAATGACTAATTAGTTGGAGGAATTTTATTTGGATTAGAAAACTAAAATACTGCGGTTAAATGGCTTTGACATTACTCACCCCATGACATCCTCGGGGAACGGAAAGTTTTAGGCCATGAGGTTCTGAGATCTGTAACAAAACTCTGGCAATAAAATCCCGAGCAGCGCGAGCCATTCAGAACTGCTGCCATCGTCTTTGTTGTTGCAACAGATGTGAGGGACATGAGCTCCGATCCGTATATATAGCCTTGAAAACAAGTGCTCTGCACAAAAAGAAGTTGAATATGAAGGGAATAGCATCTTGCAGGACCAGTAGAAAGAAAAGGATGCAAATCGAAAGATTTATCCATTTTGATAACTACATTTTCATTAAGGTGAACCCAGTTCCTTGTTCAAATACGTCATTCAAACAGACTAGAGTAAAACAGTTCATTCTTGTTTAAACTAAAGCCAGTAAAGAATCATCATGATGGGATTTTACAAGTGCAACCTCCACTGGTACTGCTGATATTCCATCCGAAAATGGATGAGAATATTCTCTTCATTTCAGCAAATCATAGACTCTGTATATATCGTTTTGTATCCTTAAAATCCGCTTTTAAATAGTGGTCTGGGGGAGGAATATTGGCCATTTTGGGACAATGCTCCCTTTCTGATACATCTTATGTTAATTTGTGATGCTAGAGGCATGGCTTGTACCTTTCCTCAAGTTGCAATTGTGCAAGAAACTATTCTTATGCCCTCTTCCCTTAGTGGATCATTCAATTTGCCCTGTTTTGTTCCTCAGTTACTTCGCCTTCACACTTCTGTATACCATGCTATGTTAGGCTATCTATGTATTCTTCTCTTCTCAGAACGGAACATTCTAGCATTGCAAAGTGATTATCATAATATTGCAGAAGAAGAGGAATGCTAATAAATACAATAAATATATTAAGCAGAATTAATCATATTCATTTGAAAACAACCAATATGTCATTTCTTCCTAAGGTAATGAATAATAGGTGAAATAGTTAAATACAATACAAAGAGCCATTTATTAAAATTATAGGTGGTTAGCTCTTAGAATTAAAAGTCCGGAAAGGAATAAACATCAACCATGAAACCCAATACAATAACACATTTTAAATTAAACAAGGAAAGAGAGAAAGCCTTTTACCAGTATCCTAACGGTCAGTTGTGGGGTAAATTTTCCTTGAGTAATATTCCATGCTGATTGACATAATGAGAGAAGTATTTTTTGGAGCTTATTCTTATTATAATTTAGTTACTTAAGAATAATATACTAATAGATAATAAAGTGAAATATCATATATTTAAAATAATACTACCGATCATGTATTATTTTCTTTTAATAACTCTATCTTAAACCATTTAAGATTTTCAAATTAATATATGTTCTCAAAATATTAACTAGGATAAAAGACATATAATACCTAAAGTTTCAAAAGAAAATTTAAATCTTATTAGTTTTAAAAATACTCGCACAGATCATTGTTTTTTGAATGCTTTGTTGATTAAATGATTTACATTTTTTTTGTTTCAATCACTTTAAAATTTATAATCATAATTATTTTAGGAGTTAAATGTTCTACATTCCCTTTCATTTTTGTCCATCGTAAATTAATATATATTTCTCTATGAACTATTATATAATGTTTAGTAAATAATACTGAAGTGCAATTATTTAAAAAATTTATATTAAACATGTTTTACCATTCTCATTTGTAAAACACACAATTTTAGATATTCTCAAACACATTTTACATTTTCAAAATATCAAATCAAAAATACTATTTTTATTTTTAAAATACTACTTGATAAAACTTAGTCAACAAATAAGATTTATTTATATGTGAAGAGCACGTATTGAGAATAATGACACACCAAAGAGCTCCTAATAACCTCGACAATGCTTCGAGTGAACTACCTTCATCTCACTGATGAGTTATCTAACAATGCCACAGAGATTGACTACAAAATAGACAAAGATCAAACTTGCAAAATTTGCCCCATTGTGGGTCTTCCAATGATGAAGTCAGTTAATTAGTTCTAAAATAAATAGAAAAAGAGAAAATCAACTGTAAATATGACTAAGTTTTGGGTTTAAAAGAGAAAAAACAGAATAAAGAGATTAGAGAGCCCTTTACCTCAAGTCATCATCACGTTTTATAGTTTTTAGAAGAAAGAATGCCAATCGCCGACATCATATTATGTGTCACCCAGGCACCGATTGGCTTCCTTCATTATCATTGATAGTTTTTCACGAATTGAGTTTCCAACATGTGAGCTACCCCCAAGAATGTAGCTAGACTCATTTGATATGGTCATGATAATACGGTGTGTCTCATAGGCATTGAGTTTCTGACAAATCTAAACAAGATGAGATACTTTGGTGGCCACTTGACAGGGTACTTTGAAGTGACAACACGCGTTTAGTCATGGTCCATGCCAAAAGTCACTTTTCTACTTAGATGAGTTTCTCTTCACGAACTATCTTACTTCTATTCATGCTAAAATTTGCTCTTCTATCGTGGTGAATTCCGTCTTTAGCATCTCAACTTCTCCACATGGAGCACCCTTTGGATTGTAACTCAATCCAAGCAATAAAAATTATCATGTTTTCATTGTCATAATATATATTTTTATTGTTTTTTAATTAGTTAGATGCTTGCAACTTGAAAATTTATGATATTATAGGCCACAATTTCGAATTTTGTTGGCACATTAGCATTAGTTACAATATCAAATAAATTGGTTTGAGTTTGTTTAAATTGTTTAATTAATTGAATTGATATTTTTTTTTTTTTCGTTTTCCTTTGAACAGTTTTAAGTTTGCCAATCACTATGTAACACCGTAATATTTCGACGTCGCAAAATCAGAACTATCTAACGAGTCGTGATTGCCATCATCCAACGGCTGAGATTAAATCAGGCCAATTCAAATTCACTTAACGCACCGGATTGCTTACGCGTGTTCATCACAATTCGCAAACCGCAGTACTGAAGAGAGAGGGCCTCTTTCTCTTGAGCGTGCCAGTCTTCCAAACAAGTCCTTACGAGCTAGGGTTTCAGAGCAGTGAACATCAATCACCATGCACAGAAACGCAGCATCTCGCCTTCGGTCTCTCAAGGTCAGTACTATAATTTCGATCATCCGAAACCCATTTGATTTTATTTTGTACTATGTTTCTTAGAACATGTACGACGTGGATTAAGTTTGATGCTTGTATTATCTATCGATTGTTAAATCTCTAGGTGCGTGTATTTTGAACTGATAAATCTGTTGATACGTCGCTGGTGGTTTTGTGCTTGTTATTATGTTTGTTTGATTGATGTCGAAATGCAATAGAAAGAAGAGAAAAAAATGGTGATGCGACCGATTTCTGTATGTTGTATTTGTTGAGAAATGAAAAATAAATGGAACTAATGATGTTTATGTCCTTGTATGAAATCGCAGGGATTATGAATTTTTTATTTTGTCAAATGCGAATGCATTATACTTATTCACAGCCAAGATCTCTGTTTGATTTCGGTTTATGGGACAGTGTATTCAGTTGCATTATGTATAAAAACCAAATGAGGGAGCCAAAATGGGAAAAATTCCGCTGATCCAATTACAGTTTAGAGACTTCTTCGTGTGACAAGCTTATGTCAAGGAATTGTCTGCATGCTTGCATTGTTATAGCAACTTAAGCGTATTTTTAGTAACAATCAGCATCTTTGCTGCCCGTTGAGGGGAAAAAAAAAAAGCTAAAGATTAAAATTAAAGAATTGCAAAGATAAATATTGACCTTTTGCAACTTAATGGATGGATAATATGGAAAAGTACATTTCCAACTGGATAGCACCTTTATGTTGTTCTTATGGTATATATTACATAGATTTTCTTTTTCAGCTGTGATTGGGTCAGTGGTGAATGTTTACCTTATGTTATTACATCCTATATGTTAGACAGTGTTATCTGATATTTAACTGTGAGAACAGGGCCACATTCGCAGTAGGGTGCCTGTAACTGCAAGATTTGCAAGTTCTAGTGCTGTTGCTGCAAATACATCCTCTTCGGGTGGTCTCTTTAGCTGGCTGACTGGGGAACGTTCCAAGTCTCAATCTTCTCTAGATCTTCCACTTCCAGGTGTTTCTCTCCCACCTTCATTGCCTGATTATGTTGAGCCAGGAAAGACCAAGGTTTCAACTCTTCCCAACGGTGTAAAAATTGCTTCAGAAACATCAGTGGTATGTGTGCATGTATTTTATAAAACATAATTTATCTTATTTTAGGTCTATTGTTCTTGGAGGAAATTGATTTTGTAATTTATTGAGAAACTTGTTGTTTTCATCTTGTTGCCAATCAGAGCCCTGCAGCCTCAATAGGGTTATATGTTGATTGTGGCTCTATCTATGAGTCTCCCTTCTCATTTGGGGCCACACACTTGCTTGAGCGTATGGCTTTCAGAAGCACAAGAAACAGGAGCCACTTGCGTATTGTGCGGGAAGTAGAGGCAATTGGTGGCCATGTCCAAGCCTCAGCTTCTAGGGAGCAGATGGGATACACCTTTGATGCCCTGAAAACTTATGTTCCTGAAATGGTAGAGCTTCTTATTGACTGTGTGAGGAACCCTGTTTTCCTGGATTGGGAGGTCAATGAACAGGTACTTTCATAACTTTGTTTGCACCTGCATACATTTCTAATGTCAAGGTAGATTTGTTGCTCTGGCAAAGTGACACTTTACCCTCTGCAGCTCCAGAAGGTGAAATCTGAGATTAGTGAAGCTTCCAACAATCCTCAAGGCTTGCTTTTGGAGGCAATTCACTCAACTGGTTATTGTGGTGCATTAGCTAATCCTCTTCTAGCCTCAGAATCTGCCATAAACAGATTAGACAGTAGCATTCTGGAAGAATTTGTTTCTGTAAGTCAAATATTTGTGAAAGATGTTTATTTGTTATGCAAACGAAGTAATAAGATTTACTATTAGTTCCAGTATTTTGCATTTTGTACATTGCTAAACTGATGTTCTGTCTGAGATTTTCAGGAAAATTATACTGCTCCTCGGATGGTACTTGCAGCTTCCGGTGTTGAACATGAACAACTGTTATCTGTAGCAGGTCCTCTTTTATCTGACCTACCCAGTATCCCTCGCCCTGAAGAGCCACAATCTGTGTACACTGGAGGTGATTATCGTTGTCAAGCTGATTCAGGGGTATGTTATATTAGATTTAATCTTCTGTCTTGCTTATCTATCTAGGGAAGATTTAACTCAGTTTGTGCTTGCAGGACCAGAGAACCCATTTTGCGCTTGCATTTGAACTTCCTGGTGGTTGGCATAAGGATAAAGATGCAATGACTTTGTCTGTTCTTCAGGTTTGGATATTAATTTCCATACGAATTTGATGAGTTCAAACTGAAGTTTTTTGCCTTTGAGCACAATTTACAGTCAGATGATTAGGATTTTTCTCTGTTTGCTGTTTCCTTTCTTTGGTTCTTTATTTTGCTTTCCTTGCCTCTTATTGAAATCTTAAGTTGGCAAGCAATTATAATCGAATTATATTGTAGATGCTAATGGGAGGAGGTGGATCATTCTCAGCTGGGGGCCCTGGAAAAGGAATGTACTCAAGGCTGTGTAAGTTGATCCAATCATACTTTTGTCTCTTATGGGTTCTGTTGCTGAGTTTGAAATACTTCTGATGGGCTGCATAAATCTAAGATTGTAATGTTCGATCCATGCAGATGCATTATCTATGTTTTCTTTTTCATATAAATTGGCACCTTAGGTATATGTAGATGCATTTATCGCTGTTTTCTTTTTCATATTAATTGCTGCCTTCTATTTCATAGCAGTTGAGTCTTTATCTGCATCTTGAATTTTTTTTTTTTAAAGAAAAAAAATTTTGCCTTCTAAAACTCTGCACTACTATGATGAGCAGATCTCCGTGTTTTGAATGAGTACCCACAAGTTCAGTCCTTTTCAGCATTCAGTAACATCTACAATCACTCTGCCATATTTGGTATCCAGGGTACCACTGTAAGTAACTGTGTGAACAATTTATTTGGGTAGTTAAAGAAAATGTGTTCTCTGAACATATGGCAAATAATTTTTTTTCTGATTATGCTCTTGCAATATCAATAGTTCCCCCCCCCCCTCCCCCCCCTTTTTTTTTGTTTAGTATATCTGCATAATGCTCTATTTTAATTAGATTACTGACAGCTCTCCATGTGAAAATAAAAGGTTATGGTAGGAATGGCAGGATGGTATAATGTTGCTGTTGCACAAAATCCGTTTTTATTTCTATTATCTTCCCTGAGTGGCACTCAATTAGACTCACCAAAGCTATATGATGTTTTATTCTCCTTTATAACATGCTAGAGAGGTACTGGAGCTTTCTTTTTATGGTTATGTGTCTGGATCCAGGGCTCTGATTTTGTATCAAAAGCCATTGATGTAGCAGTGAAGGAGCTTATATCTGTAGCAACACCTGGAGGAGGTTTGTGGTCACACCGATCTTTTCTATATACGTTGCTTAAGAGTATATGACTAGGTAAGCTAATTCTGACAAACGCTTCACTATCTGTTATAAGCAGTTGATCAAGTACAGCTAGATCGTGCCAAAAAGTCAACCAAGTCTGCTATTTTGATGAATTTGGAATCAAGAGTATGTAAATTTTTTTCTTTTATTTCTTGATCTAGATAGCAGTTTTCATTCTTCATCCAGTTTAACTTTCTTTCATGCTTTTTCTTTTTTTCTTTTATTTATTTATTTATTTATTAATTTGCTGCAGATGGTTGTTTCTGAAGATATAGGTAGACAAGTTTTGACTTATGGTGAGAGGTATGGCTTGAGTCTTGAAATCTATTCCTTTGTTGACTTAAGGTGACATGCTTTGATAAACTAATGCAACTAATGCTTAAGGATATATTCTCATTTATGTATTTCATTTTCTGTATATGTGGTATTTCATTGTCTATGTTCAGCAAGTAGCATTCAGCTGGTGCAGAAAAATTGAATTATCTCTCTTGTGGTAACTTGTGTTTAATTGTGCGTGTACCATATCATCATCAAGATTGTGGATGAGGAGCTAGTGAGAGTGAGAATTTTATTTTGTGAGGTTATGATAAAGGCTTTAGATATAGTTAAAATTAAATACTCCTTTGTTGACTTAAGGTTACATGTTTTGATAAAATAATTCAAACTAATTCTGAAGGATGTGATCTCATATATGTGATTTTTGTTTTTACCTTTGTGTATGCGGTATTTCAGTGTGTATGTTTGGGAAAACTAGATTTTGATCGCTGTCAATGGTAGAAGGCACCAGATAGATTGGCACTTTGTCCTTTGTTAAATTGATTCTTTCTGCTGACCTCGATACCAGTTCTTTCATGCATACTTGCATTTCCTTTACACCAGATAATGGTACGATCTTATCCTTTTAACATCCATTGCTTTTTAGGAAACCTCTGGAGCAATTTTTGAAGAGTGTAGATGAAGTTACAGTGAAGGATATTGCTTCCATAGCGCAGAAGCTTATTTCTTCCCAACTGACGATGGCTTCACATGGAGATGGTATTTTATCAATTCAGTGAGAATATTCTTTTGTGCTTTATTGATTTTCGCTTCTGGTTATCTTTAACTTCTTCCTCTTCCTCTCTGTCTTGCAGTCATTAATGTCCCAAGCTATGATGCAGTCAGCAACAAGTTCAAGTCGAAATAAAAATTGCATTTTTTCTTGTATCAAACCGGGCAGGAGCCTTACCTGTTGTGTCTATATTGCTGTGCATCCGCATGTCTTGAAGATCTTTTTGCGGTCAACTGCAGTTCAAAATAAGAGTAGTTTTTATGACACTCCCAATTTTTATGAATAATTTGGTTTACATGCAAGCAGCATTTTTATGTGTATGCGTTGCCGTTTCTGACTGTTCATTGTCGCGGAAGAAGTATTTTTCCCAATATTCTTTTGTAGTTTGTTTCACAAATTACCCAAAGGGAATTCAATTGAAATAGCTTGTAGACACTTCAATTTTCAAGGTCGCGTGCTTGCTGATTGTCTTTCTTTTGCACTCTAGTCTAGTTAGCAATAAAAACAATGACGTATTTAGCACTGTTACTTTTCAGACAAAAAAAAAAAAAAAAAAAAAGGTTCCTTGCGCTTTTGCAAACGGCAACAGATCTTTTGAAAATAAATTTTAGAAAAAGAATGAGAATTTGTGTTTTCAAATCAGATTTCTTTGAAAAATTAAAAGGACAAACTAGTGAATAAATAAACCACAAATATTGAAAACGACAAGAGGAGGGCTCCCGACTTGTGCATTGATCGTCAGACATAATTATACCTAAAACCCAACAAACACGAGGCTCATTGCATTTTACATAAATGGTGATGAAAAGGCATTGTGGAAACACAAAATGGAGTAAAGTAGAAGCAAGAGCCCGAATATTAGATAAACCTAGAGGCTGACGAGTCCTAACCACCAATTTTAGCTCTTCCAAAACAAATTCTGAGTTGGTTAAACGACCAAAAAGTTTCTTGCATAAATCTCTTTTCGGATTACTTTTCTGAATCAATTTCAACGTGCAGTTATCATGATCTAAACATATGCATCAACTTAATTGTATTCAGGTTTAACATATAATAAACAGTAATTAATATGTAATGCCAGCCATGCAATGCGTACTCAATTAGTATTAATCAGATAATAATATTATAAATATTGGAGACATAATTAGTTTAGTTGGCTAAATGAACACACAAGCGTCAAGAGTCAATAGTCAAGAGTCAAATCTGGTATTTGGCAGATTCGAAATCATTTTAATTGATGGGTGCGGTCCGGTCCAGTCCAGTCCAGTCCAGTCCAGTCCAGTGACTCCCCATCCAAAGTACACGATTTTTCTTTGACAAAATGTAAGTATACTTGAGATCTGTAATACATTATACATTTTTGGCATTTCCATGCTCTTCATTTTATAAATAAATTATTTTAGTATTAATATTACTACATAAGATTTTGCTTCGTTCCGATAATCTTATCCCATATACATAAATAATATTACTGTAATCATTTTTTAATTTCTAGCATAATAACATCAGTTCACTGTTGCTTGTTGTGTGTAGGGATGTATCATGATTTCAGACACTATCGATTGTTTTTTAATTTATTCTTGTTTATAGTTGAAATTTCTTATCTGTTATTTATCAATTACTAAATCTGTGTAAATCTCATTATCTATGTTTTCTTTTTCCCTTTTTTTTTTTTAATCTAAATCAATCATCAGTCGCAATCTTGATATAAACTATATATATATATAGAGAGAGAGCCCAGATCAGGACAGGAAATGATTTATATATATATATTCATTGACTCCAGAATCTACTCTATAAATATAGATAGAGATCAATCGAATTTGTATGAAGAACAGACACACTCGCACAAATCACCAATTTCAACACCTAAACAATTTTAAGTAAATTTAATATTTTCCCACTAAGAAAATATGACAATAACCTGGATTTAAATGCAGTCAAGGAAGAAAGAAAGGTAATAAATTAAAGTGTTAGGTCAATGCCACAACGATGTGTCATATATATTATATTATATATATAAAACAAGAAGAAGGGACATAGAAAATCTCTTTTTTATAATTTCTGGCAAAAGGCAACGGTACACAAAATCTTATTATTAATAATAATAAGATATGTTTGACTGAAGAAGTACTTTTAATTTAATAAATATTTTCAAATAAAATTCCAAAATTTGGTTCAAATGAATTATATATATATATATATATAATTTATTTTGATATATAGCCATGTGCATGCACAAAGAAGAGGAGCGAGCTACCACACAGAAAATCCAGGTGCAGGTATATACGTACGTACAACATCATCCTCTTAGTTCTACAAATTTATATGCATATGCAGAATAGTAGAATATGGTTCCCTCGTAAATTCTGAATTCTATTTATGTATATTATCCTTTCTTCAGTCAATAAGAGTTTCTTTAGATGCTCTCTCAATGAACCTAGCTAGCACATATATGTAGGAATATTTCTTCTTTTTTTTTTTTTTCCTATATATAATTCATAAATATATAGGTTAAGGTATATGTATATATAATACCAGAGAAAATAAAATAATTTGTAGCACATGGTGAGAATCAAGTTCATTTATTGATCAGGAGAGTCAAAAGTCAACTTATTGGATAATTTCAACAGTCTTCTTCTTCTTCTTCTTATTATTATTCTTTCGAACAAAAAGAGAAACCCTAATCAATCAATCAAAATGTTATTCACAAGTTATTTATGAATTAAAAAAAAGAAAAGAAAAGATGGGAGACAAAGAAGTAATAATAGCCATCATCCAAGTGTTGTGCAAAGATGTATGTGTGTGTGTATATATATATATATATATATATTCTGGTCCCTTAATGATTTTAATCTTGACTGAGTACTACTACTCTATTCTAATTTCTAAAGAATGTTATAAACGTGAATGTGAACCATCATCTGTTCAATTTCATTTCTTTTTTATAATTTACATTTCCAAATTATACATGCTTTAGAGAGCAGCAGAGTAGAGGCAGGCAGAATCCTTCCGAACCTTGGCCCCACAACTCAATTGGTGGGTCCGCTTCCACTTTTTTTTTTTTCCTTCTCTCTTCTCTGCCCTACATTTATTAGAATTGTATGAGCATTTTATACTTTAATATTTCCCCAGACATAGAAATAGAAATAGAAATCGACCCTGCAGGCTTTAAACTAGAGACAAAAATAATAATTTTAAAAAAATAATAATAATAACAAAAAATTAAAATATTTCCAGGCGAGATGGTTTACTGAGTGCTGCTTGTGTTTGAAGTTTCAGAAAATTTTTTTTTTATTTTTAATTTATATGTTAAAAAATATGATTTGTATATAGTTGTGATTAGCAGGGTGGTGGTGGTCCATCAAGTACACTGCTCAACTGCCTTGTTAATCAAGCAACCCCGTAATTCCTTCTCCTTCTCTCTCTCACTTCTTTAATTTTGATTTTTTTTTTTCTTCTCGATCTGCAACATTCATGGCTAAAGTATATATCATGATCATCACTTCAGCTAAAACCCCATGTGAGTTCCTATCATCCCCTTTTCAATTGACTCCATCTTTTTCTACTCTATTTTTCCACAATCTCTACCAAAAATTTTTCAGTTTAATCACCGTCTTGCAAAAATAAAATTCTCCTGATTTCTTCTTCATTACTCAAAGTTTACTGTCACCTTGAAGTTGAACTACTTTCAATTTTTCATCTCATACAGTACTAAAATTTTACCACTATTTATGTTCTAGGTAAAAACTCTATCTCTCTCTCTCTCTCTCTCTCTCTCTCTTTTTTTTTAAAATAAATAAATAAAAACAGATGGGATTTAGCTTTTGAAGCTATGGCCTTGAGTAACAGCTGTGAAGGCCGTTCCATGCCTTTTGCTTTAGCAGTCAAGACCTTGAGTGAGAAAGCTTTAGAAAGAAAATTAAAACCAAACTGGGAATTATTTTATATATATATATTTATTTGTGATTTTTAATTTTTCTTGCTTTCTTTCTATCCTGTTTTCTTGCTTTATCTGTCTTTGTTTCTTTCTCTCTCTCTATTTGGCTTGCGTCGCTCGCTCTCTCGCTCACTCACATACACATAGAAACCGCCTACTCGTTCTCGTGGGTAGCTAATAATAAGATAGCTGCCTGCTTAATTAGCAAAGGGCTTAAAAGTGAAGCGGTAGTAGTAGGCTTGAGGGAGCAACTTTTCCTTTTTCTTCACTGGGCTTCGGTTAAAGTAAGCTAAGAGAGGAAATTCTGGTGTTTTCTATGGTTAAAGCAGGTTTATAGTTCAATACTACTGTGACAGTTTCCTCTTTTCCTCCTCCTTGTTCCTCTCCTTCTCTCCTTCTCTCCTTCTCTCTTCATATATTACTAAATCATATATATATTTATGTATTTCCTCCTTTGGGGCCTTATTTATTTCTCATCTGGGTTCTTCTCAACTTTCTTGTTTTAGATTTGATTTCCCTGCAAAGGTCACCTTTTCTCTTGTGCAACAACTTGTTTTAATGTATATCTACACAGTTTTTCTTGTTATTCATCTTGTTTTCTGATTGAAAAAGTCTCTTTTCTTTCTTTGAAGTTCTTGTTAGATGAATTAGTACGGGTTCATGAGTTTGTTAGTTTAATTTCATGATACATCTCTCTCCAAAAAATCCCCACAAGAAGTTGTTTGATTCATTTCTTTCTATTTTCAACATAGAACCCCTTGTTTATCAATTTCTTATTAAGTTTCTTAATAACTTTGTCTGGTTTATACATATCCTCTTGTTTGTTTATTGAACATCGATTGGATCTCAATAAACATGTGGTTTTCTGTGGGTGTAGAGAGCTAACTGGGATATGAGTAGCTGGCTGTTTTATAAAGTTGATAATTTCCTGGAATATTTCAAGAGTTTGAAAGAAAGAAGATAGCATCTGCTTTCCCATCCAATAAGAAGCCATGAGTAAGAGTAGTAATTTGGCTTCCAATATCAGCAGCTCTGATCTCATTGATGCCAAGCTTGAAGAACATCAGTTGTGTGGATCCAAGCAGTGTCCTGGTTGCGGACATAAGCTCGAAGCAAAGCCGGTACGGTAGTATCATAATATTCTTGGCTTCTGTCAAAAGAAGAATCAACAGAAACAAGAAATATGCTTGCTGTTTTATTCCGGCACTGATTATATTATTTTCATTCTAATGCTTTTTAATAAAACCCAGTTGAAGTTTTAATTTAAAGTTTCCTCCTCTTTTCTTTTGGTCTCTTTTCTTTCTTGCTTTCTTTCTTTTCTAAATTTTTTTTCATTTTTAACTTGAATTATTTTGAATGGATTTTGCAGGACTGGTTAGGTCTACCAGCAGGAGTGAAATTTGATCCGACAGACCAAGAACTGATAGAACATCTTGAAGCAAAGGTAGAAGCCAAAGATATGAAATCTCATCCTTTGATAGATGAGTTCATTCCTACTATTGAAGGAGAAGATGGGATTTGTTATACCCATCCTGAGAAACTTCCAGGTCAGATATCATACATCAGGCCTATATCATATTCTCTCTCACCCAGTCTGAGATAATATTGCTTAATTTTATCATTTTTAATCAATTTTTTTTTTCAATCCGGTTTTCTTTCTATATATTATTCTCTCCCAAGCCTCAAAAATAAAATTAAAGCAGAAAACTTAAGAATTGTATGGGCTGCTCTTGTTTGTTATGACTTTTCAAGGGAGTCTTACAGTTTGTTACACCTAAGTCAACCTAACTTTTGATTTTTGGCCATGAATGTTTCTTGCAGGAGTTACAAGAGATGGCTTGAGCAGGCATTTCTTCCACAGACCTTCCAAGGCTTACACTACTGGTACAAGAAAGAGAAGGAAAATTCAAACTGAATGCGACTTGCAAGGCGGAGAAACAAGATGGCATAAAACTGGTAAGACGAGGCCAGTAATGGTTAATGGCAAACAAAAAGGGTGCAAGAAAATTCTCGTTCTTTATACAAATTTTGGGAAGAATCGAAAACCCGAAAAGACCAACTGGGTAATGCATCAATACCATCTTGGTCAGCACGAGGAAGAGAAAGAAGGAGAGCTTGTTGTGTCAAAGATATTCTATCAGACTCAGCCGAGGCAATGCAACTGGTCCGATAGGAGTGCAACAACTGGTGAAGGAAGCAGTGACCCTAACAGTAGAAGAGATAGTGGAAGCGGAAGTTGTTCATCCAAGGAAATAATTCCACATAGAGACGAAGTGTCCGGAGCTCAAGTTGCTGCTGCAATTTCAAGTTACGGCGCCATAGATATGCAACAATTGAAATCTGACCATTTCAGCTTTGTCCCATTTAGGAAAAGCTTTGATGAGGTACATTCTCTTAATTATTTTCTTCTATCCATGCAATCTCTTCTACATCTAAATTAAACTTCTTAAAGATCTCCTCTTTCATTGGAACAACAGTAAACACCCATGAAACAAAAGTTCGTAAACACCTCCCTGCTCATTCGAACATCAGTAAATATTCAGGAAACAAGATATTACATTAAATAAAGATATTGACGCTGGTTAATTACTGCAACTCTATCAGCAATTGATAAAATGTGAGATATTACGTAATATTATTGCTGTTCGAAATATCATTAATTTAAGTGTTCAATTTATAATAATCTTTCTGCCTATAGGATATGTTGCTGTTTAAAATGAATAAGTTTTTACATCAAATTTGTCATGCTATCTTGCATATATAAGATAAAAGTAAAGGGAAGGACTCAAAAAGTTATAGGGTTGCTTTTCTCCTACTCGTTGCTTGCATATACGGCATGCAATCCCTATGGACCTCACTTGATTATCTTTGTCAGCTAACTAAACTTTGTTTACCCGCCAGACGGATGACCATGAATAACCAATATTCAAACTGATAGAGTAAAACAAAGTAAAATAAAGAGAGAAAAAGATGTTAAAGCGAAACGAAGAATGTTGAAAATGGACTAGCTAGCAAACTGATCCAAGGGGGTTAATTTCCATTTTCAGGTGGGGATAGGAGAGGCTTCAACGGCAAGGGAAGCCCCAGTGGCAGCAGGCACGTGCGAGGAAATCCGGGATCACCAGCGGTCACATCATATGGCCCATGATCACCGTCAACAACATCATCATCATCAACAACAACAACAACAGCATCACCACACACATCATCAACAGATTGCTACTGCAGCCTTCCACATCAGCAGGCCTTCACATCCTATCTCTACTATCATCTCTCCACCTCCTCTTCATCACACTTCTATCATTCTTGACGAAGACTCTTACCATGTCTCCAGAATAATGCTTCAAAATGAAAGTTTCCAGGTAGTAACCAAACCCCAGTGTTAATCTGATCAGTCGCATTCAGTTTGACCAAAAATAAATTTTGAGCTGCTTTGGTTAATTTATACATTATATTAGAAACAATATTATTAGTTTTTATCTAAAACTATGAACTTTTTTTTTTAATGTTTATACTCTAATATCCAAAAAACAGGTTAAAATAATAGTAGGTAGTGCATTTACATGCCAGGTGGCACTGTTGATTAGTGTTAGCTAAGATGGAAACAATAAATTTTCTTTTCTGTTAACCTCAATCCTTGCAGAAGACATGATGATTAAGATAGTAATACATTGTGTCTTTTTTTAATGAATAAATATAGCAGCAACAACAACAACAACAGCAACAGCAACAGCAGCAACAACAGCAGCAGCAACATCATAAACTGGGAGCGAGATCTGCATCTGGGTTGGAGGAACTCATAATGGGCTGCACTTCAACAGATATCAAAGAAGTGAGTATGAACTTTTTGACCCTGAAATCTATGAACCTTGTGTGTCATAATACCAACTAAGGAGGTGGAAAAGAAAAGCAAAGAAATGAAAAGGAGAAAATATAAAATTATAGTTTATCAAATTCTTTATTGCTATTATTTTAAATTAAAGAGAGAAACCAGAAACCTTTTTTTTTCTTTTTTTTCCCTCTTTATCTCTTTTATTCTTTGTTTTTTCATGTTTCGGTGATTTAGCATATAACATACTGCACAGTATCCTGTAAAGCAACGTAGGTAGCTATCATGTCTACAATATACTGTCTTTCTGTTATCTCACAAATAAGATCAAATAAAAAGACAAGCATAATTTGCTTTTCTCTGCATACACTTTTCTTCCCTTTTTTTTTTTTTCTGGTGGAGGCAAATGAGAAGATGGCTAGCATGTTTGAATTTCAAGGCTGATGCAATTTTTATTGGATCAGGAAATATAGGAATCTAAAGAATATGGTAAAACGTACAAAATGTGAAACCACAAGCCTAACTTGTAGAAGTAAAACGTAACTTTTATTTTCTTCTATTTCCTTCCTCTCTTGAACGACAAAGGCAGTGGAAAGACAGACCAGAATGGAGAACGAAAACCCTTTCTTTCTCATTAATAATTAAAAAAGAAAATAGTTATATATGATTTCCCTTTTAATAATAATGTTGAGTGTTTCCAAAAGATAGCAGATGATAGCACATTTAATCTTTTTTCATGCGTAGCATCGAGAGTAAAACACATCATCACACAATTTGATTGTGGGAGGGAATGAAAAGAACAAAGAGGGCAGCTTCTACATATGTATGTGTGTGTGTGTTAAAACCCTAACCCTAATCCAAGCATTGACTTGACCTGCGTGCCTGTACTGTTTTGCAGGAGTCATCTATGACAAACCCACAAGAGGCAGAATGGTTGAAGTACTCCTCCTTCTGGCCCGATCCTGACAACCAGGATCATCATGGGTAGGCGTAAAATAAATAAATAAATAAATAGAGAATAAACAAAAGAAGAAAAATTCTTGAAAAGACAACATTATTATCATCATCATTACTACTTCAAGCCTGCAGCGTAGCTCGTCCATGAAGTACTACTTTTCAAGAAGAGGGGATAGGAATCAATCTATATATAGAGTTAGCTCTTTTTCTTTTTGGGGGGGCCTGCTGCCTAAGGTCTGATGGCTCTCAACTCTCAACTGAACTAACTGTACAACAGTCCACGTCCATGTTGAAAGAGAAGAGAAAAAGAAAAAAAAAAAAAGAAAAAAAAGAAAAGTGAAGAGAGCAAAAAAGGCTGCTCTCTACTGACAAATACAAGGAGAACCAAAGACCCAAAGTAAATCCATCCTGCATGAAAATCATCACCATTATCATTACAATATCATCCTTACATTGGCTATTTCTTATTATTTTATTATTTCCAAGAGGTTTGTATATTTTTTTTTTCCTTTTCTTTTTCTTTCGTTCTTTTAAGCAGAATACCAAAGAGTTTGTGCAAATTGCAACATAAACATTGTTAATTGTTGCTTGTAGTCACCTTTTAGTAATATATGAATATATGATTTCTCTTTTAATTGTGCTTATCAAGTGTTTAATTATCCGTTTGGTCCCTTACTGTCTCCTCATCATATTTTATTTTAGTTTGATTATCTAGCCTTCTCATTCCGAATCACAAGATTAGATAATCTGTACTCTGTACCAAAAGTATGATGACAAAGATTAATATTTCAGAAGAGTTAATTAATTGTCCTTCATATATATGGTCAGAGATTTTCTAATGATCATTACTTTTGTTCATCTATATATATATATGTATGTATGTATATGTATATATATGTATGTATGTATGTATGTATGTATGTATGTTTTTAGGATAAATAATAACTTAATTTTCCTCTCACATCCTTTCTTTCTTGTGCTCGTTCTATTATACTGATCATCTAGCTATCGTATGCCCATAATCTCATATATATCATGTTAAAATTCTGTTCTTTTGCAATTCAGAATGAAATCCTTAGTCCAGACATGCATGCACGAGATGATGTCATGATTACGATATTAATGTTTTGATTTATTATGTTAATAATAATTTGTGTGAATCAAAAGAAAACTACAGTGGATCGATACACATTTCGTTCTCTTTTGGCCACAATTAAGATTGAATGTCCTTTACTTATTAATTACCTTTAATAATTATTGGAGTGAGTGTTTTTCATTGGGTTAATTTTGGTGTACATTGGGCAGGCTAACGAAAAGCAAATACACTTTAGATGGATAAGATGTTTGATGGGTCCTCTCTACTTCTTACTAGGTGATTTCCTGGAAGCCTCATACATGTTCTTTCAAAAAATGACAAATGAGACATGGCCAACCCTTGTTTAATTTATTTTGGCTAAACTCCATTATCATGTATATAATTAATAAAGGACTTAAAAGTGGATGTCGTAATCTAAATGAAAGATGTCAACTGGTATATATTTTGGGATTTAACTAGCTACATATCAAAAGGAAAGGAGGAAAACGAAGAAGATGATAAGCTTAGTTAAAATTTCCAATTGGGAACCAAGGAATCTATCTGTAGTCATAACAACAAGAGAAAACACAATTTAATAAAGTTGGTGTGTCTTTGTTTTTTTGCTTCTTGGGAAACTTCTTTACTGCTTTATTCTATTCCAGATTCGATCTTTTTCTGCAGTAGTGTTAATAATTATTATTGTATATATAGAGAGTATAAATATATAGATATAGAAGTGTGCTTAATGCTTATCCCTCAAGAGAGAAAGAGAGAAAGAAAGAGAGGGTAACGTGCATGTTATTACCTTTTTCATGGGACGTGCATGAAATTAATATATAAAGATAAATTAGCACTTAGGGGAGGCTGCAGCTTCATTGCAGTTTCTGAAGGGAATAAAGATACGGAACATGGAATAGCAGACAAGAATAACCTTTAAGTTTGGATATGACACTTCTTAATATTACTCACTATCAAAATTTGTTAATTAATATTCTATTCTTATACTACTTTTATATACCTTCTTTCTAACTTGTAAATTAATTTGTACACTTAGCCATTCAGCTCATTATCTGTAGTATCATAAAAGGACTTATCATTGACGTGTATGCAGATATACTCATTTATAATTAAGTTCGCAATATTATTGATGGAACATTGACGAAATTCAGAGAATTATAAATTCCACTTTTATGGATGCCAGCAGAATTAAACTCAAATAGTTTAAAGAGAGATTGTGTATTGGCGTCATTCTTAACGAGGATACACCCGTTAATTAATTAATTAACAACGAGAGCAAATGAAAAAGGGATTTGGGTTATGTTTAAGATGTTTTAATTTTAGAGAATCTAAACATTGTGGTTTGCAGTTGCTTCAATAATTACATATAATTTGTTAAAAGAAAATAAACAAAATAAAGAGAAAGATCCTAGCCTGTGATTTAACAAAGAGTTTGGTAAGGTGGGGGAGATCAAGAGAAATTGAAGAGTATTAGTAGTGTTGTGTGTTTCCACATGCTAGTATTAATGAAGAAATTAATAAAAAAGGAACGGGAATTGAATGACATGTCGTGTTCAACCTAAAAAGTTGATATTCAGCTCTTTCACTTTATGGAAGATTTTGGATGCTTTTAAAGGAAGAATAGTAAATATTATTAATTAGTATGCAATTTTAGGGTTTCAGAGATTTGGTCCCATAAAGAAGTTGCAGAAAGAATTGTGTAGTGCGAGAAGGAATATCACAACATGGCCTTACCTACTTTTTTAGATTCTTCTATGTGTCTCCCCTACACAGTACCCCTTCCTTCTTTTTCATATATACATTTTGTAATTAATAGTAGCTATAGCTAGCCAGCTATAACCCACCTTCTATCTTCAAGATCGATTAATTTGCTTCAACTTATAACACGTGCTCCTATTAGTCTTCTAAGGAATTAATTAAAACAAATTAGGGTTAATTTGTTTATATACAAATTAAAATGCAATATTCTTGTAGAAGAAATGAAATAAAGCTTGTAATTTGTATATAGTAAGTCTTCAAATTTTATATTAATTATGAGGTGATTTCATTTGGATTGGCTCTCCAATCACAATGCATTGACATTGCTTTCTTCGGACGAACACCCACTTGTCTCATAATCTGATTGATGAAGTAAATTGTTAAAGTATTCATCCTTTTGAATTTGCTTTTCTTCTTTTGTATATAAATTATAAAGAAATTTTGAATGAATTAATTTTATTATCAATAAAATATTCATTTTATTCATTATTTATGTATTGTTTATGAATAGGATTGGATTATGACAAGACATAACTGGATGATTGGTCATGGGCACGAACTTGGTGGAGCCAATTAATCTCCTTTCAGATTTGTTGAAGTTAGGAACGTTTGGTAAGCATTTCCCCTACTTTATTATTATTATTATATATAATATATAATATCAGTGTCACCTTTTTCTTTTTATTGACATTTTAGTCATTAATTATCTTCTCTCCAAATTCCTAACAATTAATTTTTGTCATATTAATTATAACAAGCAAAAAATGGAAAAAGATTCTTCATTTAAATAAATTTAATTTCATTTTATGTGAAAAATGTTAGAACATATAGTACATTTGCATGTCTTGTATAGGAATACAGTTAAATTTTCACCGTAGATAAATATTGACTATTAATTAATTTCTGATAATAGAATTGAAAGAAGAAGAAGTTAGATATATAAGAACTGGGTTTGTAGATAGATTAAAAATTAAATAAAGTATAGAACCCACCAATACATACCATAGGTTTTAGTATTCTTTTTTTGTTACAAAAATGGAAAAGAATCCATACGTGTATAAAAAAAATGAAGTGAAAATAAACAAAGAAAAAGTTGTTCACATGTTCGATTAATTTAAAATGTTTTGTATTGTATTGTATTGTATTGTACGTACGTAGGTATAATTCATTTAATATAATGGTTAGAATCAACAAGTTGATTGTATACATAATTTGATTAGATTTTGGGAATAAAGCTAGCTTTAGCTTATTCTCCTTGGATCCTTAATGTCCACATAAATAAATCATTTAATAAGAAACAAAAAACTATGATGAACTAACGCAATAGGAATAATCCCATTTAATTAACGAAATTAAACTCTCTCTGCGTAATTTTAAAAGGGAAGAAACATAGTCATGATATGAGTGGAGCATTTGCTAATTAGGCTTTAATATTGAATGAACATTATTATTGTATGTATTTTTATTTTTTGAAGATATAAGAATAATTAATGAGTCATATATATATATATATCCTAATTATATATATTTTTGAGTTTACAGTAACATTTGGTCACCTTCTTTAAAGAATTTTAAGCTAAGCTATAGCCTATTCGAAAGGTCTGCCTAATCTTAATCTACATGATGACTGACGAAGATAAATCCTACACTTCTCAAAACATCGAATTTAATTAATTAATCTTTATTCAAATGTCCAATTCAACGTATAGTGGGGAGTTGAAGTCAATGAAAGTGGTTGGGTATTTATTTATTTATTTATTTATTTATTTATTTATTTTTGGCGATAGAAACCCTCTAATTCAATGGTAAACATTTTTAACAGTGTTATAATAATAATAATCACATCAATTTTTGGTTATATTTTAAGTGTAAGTATTTATATCCAACCATTAAAAAAAAAAAAGAGTCCAGTCCGCTTGATTATATATTAGTAGTGCTCAGTCTCAGTTGTTGCATAACTGACTCCTACCAAAACCCTCAGGTTAGGTAGCCCAATATCAAATCAAATGATAATAAGGTGAGAATATAGATGTCACATATTAAGTTGGCCGGTTTAATGACCACTATATTTGGCATAATTCTACAGTAAATGTTGTTCCATTTATTATTGTTATTATGTGCAAAATCCCAAGTTTTTCTCTTATTAGACTATCCCGTTCAATGCAATTCAATAGTTTATTTGTATATTTTCAACGAAAGAATTTTCATATAAAACCAGTACATTTTCAAACTATCCAGTGGATGAATAAAAATCTTGCAAAAAAAAAAAAAAAATTACCCCAATTTGACATAATATTAGACAATACCGACCAAATTATATATGGAATTCAAAACTAAACTCTTATTCTCCGACCAGTAGAACTCTCATAGGCTCCTTAAATGGCCTGTAATACCTGTCATTGGGCCCCCGTCCAATGGGGTTTAAGCCTGCTGATGAAGCATCTTCGATCTCCCGAAGGCCGTGCATGCTCTCCCTTTCAGGTGGTAAGCTCGTTTGCTAACTATCACTACAGTATCATCTTCATCGTCAGGTAATATTACCCACAGACGGACAAGAAAAATTCAGAGAAATAAAAAACTTTTATCTCCATATGATATGATTGATTGACTACAATTGCGAAAAATATTTATTGACATCAATATATACCCGCAGAATGACAGTGTATAGAATGTGCGATGTACACAACATTGAGAACTCTTCCAATTCTTCTCGTTTTCCCTTGCCTCTACCATGACCACAGCATTACCCGCATTACCGTGGCACGGGAAGATTGTAACTCTCAACTTATTTCATAATGTGTTGCTGTACAAACAACTTCATAACATCTTGTGAAAGGGAGTCTGGGTTTAGCAGGCACGTGCTTCAGACAGCCTCCCAGTGACTGGTCCACTAACACCGGAAACTTTCAAAGATGCAAAGAGGCAAGAGAGCCTGGCCATCATGGGCCTTGTCCTCACCATTCTGGGTACAACAGCCAGTGCCTTACCATCATGATCATCACAAGTGCCATGATATCCTTCAAGATCTGCTTGTGTTATTAGCACCACATCACCTGAGGGAGAGTGTGTAGCTGAAGTTGCTGGTTTTCTCCAGCTGAATTCCTGAACTGCCTGCTCATTACAAATAATCATACAAAAGCAAGCAACATTAAAGAATATTACCCAATTACATAAGATAGTTTTGGAAGAAATCCTAGAGCCATTGTCAACATGAAAATGGTGACAATCTTAGATTGCATGGGTACTGGAGCTTATGAGGTTATGTTATACTTAGCAACAGGCATACCAGCTTGTTTCACAAGACAAAACCATACATTTATCAAGTAATAGATGACTCTACTATTTCTAAATTCAAATATTTATAATTTAAAACGGGAGAATGAGAATGGTTCTCATCTCCAAATGCGGAAAAAAGATATTAAAGTGTAATTAAAAAACTTAGAAGTTCTAAAAGCAGTGTTATCCATCCGGACAAAAAGTCCTCTTATACTATCCCCACTCCCGTGGCTCCCTTTTACAAAGTGATAACCTAAATGATCATGAAAGAAATTTATACTTTTACATTCTCCATTAAAATCATTTTGAGAAATATAGGTGCACTTAAAAGTAATAGCATGAGATATTATAGTATGACTAACCTCAGGGACATAATGCAATCATCAAATAATTTTGACAAAACTTGGTTACCTTCCACTGTGAGGGGGCCAGCAACACTCTAGGTCTTCTTGACCGTACATATTCCAAGGCTGCAGCCGGTGTCATGTGCTTATACTCTACCTGCACAACATAAAATTACACAATCTCCTGCTAAACAAATGAGCCTGCTAGGAATTCACTGCTAGATCACTTCTCAACAGTTGTGCAAAGTTCAATATCTGTTCTACTTAACAAAGAACCTCACCAAATAACAAAGGACGATTGTTGTGCTCCTTCCACGCCCAGCTTTACAGTGAACATAAGTAGTTTTACCAGAACATGAATTGCCTTCGGCCAAAAGGAATAGATAAACGTCAAATTACAACTCAAGCACAATACAAAAGAGCCAAATCACTAAGCGTGCTAACAGAGCAGAGTTGATGTCAAAGTTATATATACTCACTATGAATGAAGTCCACGGCTCTCCTAATATCCACAAATGAAGGGGCAAAAAGATAATCTCTTGTAGGAATTACTAGGTGTTCAATCCCGTGGGCCTGCAAACCATAAGACAACAATCAAAAACTCATTTGCATGCTGTTTGGTCAAACCCATAATCATATCTTAAACAAAACAAATCAAAGAGCCACTTTTTCAAATCAGAAATCAATAATCTAATCATGAAACAGCTCTACTCAAATGATATTACTAATTTGATGAACTCAAACTTTGTAATTCATAAAGCATCGAACCAAACCAACATATGCAGATGATATAAAAGAAAAGGAAAATTACTCACATGATATAAGGAAGTTGGGACCAGAGTTTCATAGGGTTCATTGAGAGTGATGACTCCACCCACACCAAGTTGCTTCAACCGCGGCACGTCCTTAGGAAAGGGAACCGCACCCAGTAAAAGAAACTGGAAACAGAGAAGAAAAAAACAATAATAACTTCATAACTCAGTCAATCTAGATCACTAATTTAAAATTACCAGAAAAATTTTTTAAAAAAGTGAAAAATGAAATACCTGATCAACTTCATCCCACCACCTGAACTCAGCTTGGATTTTGTTACGAAAGACATTATACAAAAGGGTAGGGTAAAACAGGATCCGAGCACCTGCCCCGACCAACGCTCTCTTAGCGTCAACCCTCCTAACTATCTGATTCTGTTTTGTGTAGCAAAGCTCGTCGTTTCGATCGCGTTCATCCTCCACATCATCCAACTCCTCGATCTTCATTTGAAGAACCAACTGGGTTTACCAAAAACACTTAAATCCCAGATAACTTAGAAAATTGAGAAATAAAATTATGCTAAATTAGGAAATATGGGTATTAGAAAAAAAGTAAATTGTGGGATGAAAATGTAATTTTGGGAAAATTCAGGGGAAGTGAGAGTAGCGCTTTTGGGTTCTGACTCTCAGAGAGAGTGTATCTCTAGATGATGAACATGAAGCGTTGATTAAAGATTGCGGAGAATTAACGGAAAATGAATAGTCAAATCCAAATTAATTTTAATTTGTCAAAGGGGATTGATAGTGTAGTACGAGCTCTACGGTTTCAAATTTACAACTGAGTGGTAAGTGCCGCTGGTTAAGTAATCCTTTTTTTTTTTTTCTTTTTCCTAATCTGAAATTTTATTTTGAACTAATACAGAATTTTAAGCGAAATATGAATGAATCTTAAATTCAAATCAAATAACTATGAATATTAAAATTTAAATTATTTTTAATAATATTTTTTTTTATTTAATACACTTGAATATACATAATTATGTTTATTATATCAAATTTATTGAAATCCTAGATTTTCATAAAGTTAAAAATTTAACTATTAAATTTTTAATGTTAAATTAGAAAATAAATACTTTTAAAATATATGAATTACGAAAACTGAAAATAAATTATATTCAAATTTTATATTAAAAAGAGACAGGCAATAAGAAAAAAAATTTATAAATTAAAAGTTGCTGAAGATGGAATTTGAGAATTTAAAAAAAAAAAATATTTCAATTTAGGGTTAGTTGTAAAAAGTTGGTATGTGTTGCCCAACTTCGCACCGGGTGTCGGCGAATAATGATAGGACGGACTGGTTGAGTAGAGTTGAGTGTTTGGTGGTGAATTAGCTTTTAATGATTTAACTTTTTATTTGTGATTATGATTGGGATTCAAATAAAAATTGTCCAATTCCATTTTTAAAATTGGATTAAAAAAAAAAAGGCATTTTAGCCCTTTAAACATGGATTATTTACAGCATTATTAAATCACAAAATAATATTATCCTATTTAATTTTATTTTATTATTTCTTATCTAACTAGGTACAATTTATATTAATATAACATGTCAAATAAGGAGTACAAAATTTTTATGACGTGATTCATGTGAACTATTTTGGATTTTTTTTTTTTAAATAAAAAGGAAAATCATGAGATATTTTTAATAACTTGAGCGAAAATCAAGGAATGGATAGAGAATAGGGATTGAGTGGATGAAATGATGAGACTTGCTAGATTGATAGAAACGACAATGTTTTTCATACACTAAGGATACAAGAAATTATCAAAAAAAAAAAAAACCAAAAACACGATTTATCTGGATAATATGAAATTTTTGGGTTAATAAATTAAATGAAAGAGGTCTCTGTCTAAAATTTAAATCCTGCTTCCCGATTTTCCAGAACACCCACGAAAAAAGAAATAGACATTTTTCCATTTTAGAAATAGATCACAGTGGGTTAAAATTGTAAGCCCAAAGGGCCCAACTGAAGAGTCCAGGAGGCCCATATTAAGATGGTTAAAAATGTAATTTCAGGTTAAGCCCAAAGGGTGGGCCAGTTGATGGCGATGGCGTAGTTACCAAATTCCAGTACAAGCGCACCTTAAGGGCTGTGTATTGGGAGTTAGGAACCCCCACTCACTAGCCTTTGGCATTTTCACAATACACTGTTAAAATTGTCACCTCACTTCCATGTCCATTTGTTTTTATTATCTTCATAATTAGCGTAATAATAATTATATACGCATAAATAGCAAAACTGGGAAATGAATCTACTAATAATTAAGCGCAACAAATGTTGGTGATTGATGATCACAGTCACATAGGCAGCATTCACAACAGTTGATGTCGCACTGCAATCACTTGTTCAATTTAACACAATTAAATCCTCACCTCGCCTAATTCAAGTAGCTACCCTCATTTCATTACAACTACTACGACTGTCTTTTCTTTTTCTTTTTTTTTTTTTTTTTTTTTTTGGGTGTATATTTTAAAGTGGGCAACCAATGAAACATTATAATTACGCGTGGACAACCTTTAAAATGGCAACTACTTATCGTGTGCCACTTCAATTGGGCTACAGGAATCATTTTTATCATTATTATTATTTGGTCATTTTTCGTAAATGTGGTAAAGCAATTGGAGCTCAATTAGCTGCCATCCATTTGAACATGAATGATGATATTCATTCATATATGATTGCATTTGCAGTGCAGGCGTTTCACTTTATTAGTATTGTTCCATATTCCCATGACCTATTTCAAATGATGGACTCTGTTTCTACTTCTAACCATTTCCTTTTATTATAATATTATTGGGGGGAACAATGCATGTTACTCTCCACTCCTTTGTTCCTGTTCATATTGTACTGGTTTGTATTCAGCATTGGATTGGATTGGATTGGATTGGTATTGGTGGCACTTAACTAATTATGTTATTGTCAATTCCCAATACACCTATAATGATACCATTAGTTTCCATAAAAACCCAAGTATGTCTGTACAACAATAATTGTCATATTAAATAATAAACCCCCCACTTAATTGCAACATTTCTCTAACCCAATCTTTATATTAGAGTTTTACATTACCACAATCAACGCCTTTGTGATATAGGTTTATTAAGGGTACATTCGTTATACTTTGAAAAATTAATGTGAGAGTTTATCAAACACTCTTCATGAATCATGAGCAACACATAGTCAACGCTGTTCATCTGCCTTGGGTCTTATTGCATTAAATATATATCTAACGTGTTGTCAAAGAAATCAAAATCTTTTACTACAGATTTCAGGCAAGATGTCACGTTTAGATGTGAGATATAACATTTCCAAGTTTCTTTAATTAAAATTATTTTTTTGTAAATCAAATTTATAACATTTATTGTTCTATCATTAGAACATCCGTCCTGAATGAGCAGTAGGTTTCTTAAGCAAGCATGTTTTCTTTTACATGCTTTTGCTCAATGGAGTTCTGATTTGATAAAAAAAAAAAATGAAGTGGAATTATCTTCAACTGTTGTTCTGGTCAGTAATTAATTCTCGAACAACCATTCTGTTGGTTCCAGCTTGAACACTTGATGATAATACTAGTCAAAATGTACAGTAAAAGTTTTATTGTGATAATAAGCCTATGCTATTGCTATGCCTTGTAAACATAAATAGGAAACCAAAATAAAAATAGAGAACACTCATGACCAATTAACCCCACCATTTTTGCTGCATTCAATGCTGCATCCTCATTTTCATTTGCACAACATTACAGCCAAACCCTTCAAAAATAATCATCTTCAACTGAGAAATGATGAGGAAGAGATGCTGTCTTCTAGCTGCTTTTCTCCTCTTCCATCTAATTCCTACTGAAGCTGCAGCTTTTGGTGTCGGTGGTGGTGTTGGGATTGGTATTGGCAATGCCGGCGGTGGCGGAGGAGGAGGTGTCTGGATTGGTGGAGGAATCAACAATGGTCCAACCCCAAGTGGGTCTTCTTCTGGTTCAAGTCTCAGCACTGCTTACACTGCTCTCCAGGCTTGGAAATCTGCCATTACTGATGATCCTTTGGGAATTTTGAGCACATGGGTTGGCACAAATGTTTGTTCTTACAAAGGAGTCTTTTGTTCAAATTCTCAAAGCCCTGTTGTTGCGGGAATAGATCTCAATAGTGCAAGTCTGCAGGGCATTCTAGTCAAAGAACTGTCTTTCCTTACAGATATGACTCTACTTCATCTCAACAGCAACAGATTTTCAGGCACAGTGCCTGAAAATTTCAAAGACCTCACATCTCTTCAGGAGTTAGACCTCAGTAACAACCATTTCTCAGGTTCTTTCCCTATAGTCACTCTCTACATTCCAAACCTTGTTTACTTAGACATCAGATTCAACAATTTCTCGGGACCCCTTCCTCAAGATCTTTTCAATAAGAGACTCGATGCAATCTTTGTTAACAATAACCAATTTAGTGGTGAACTTCCCCAAAATTTGGGAAACTCTCCAGCTTCTGTCATCAATCTAGCTAATAATAAGTTGAGTGGAAGTATTCCAATTAGTTTTGGGTTAACAAATTCTAAATTAAAGGAGATTTTGTTCCTGAATAACCAGCTAACAGGTTGCATTCCAGAGGGTATTGGTGTGTTCACTGAGATGCAAGTTTTTGATGTAAGTTACAACTCACTGATGGGTCATTTGCCAGACACAATATCTTGTTTGAGTGACATCGAGGTTCTGAATTTGGCTCACAATAAGCTATCTGGAGAACTCCCAGAACTGGTTTGTTCACTGAGAACCCTTATGAATCTAACTGTTGCTTACAATTTCTTCTCTGGGTTCAGCCAGGAATGTGCCAGATTGTTCTTCAGGAATGTGGGATTTGACTTCTCAGGGAACTGCATTCCTGGAAGAGACATGCAGAGACCTCAACCAGACTGCTCTGCGATTCCTGGCGGAGGATTAAGTTGCCTCAGAATCCCTTCTGTACAACCTCTTGTTTGCGGGTCATTAGTTGGTACCTTAGAGGTTAATTTGAGCTCATCATCTCCATGAAAGAGTGAAAGAGACAGTTACCTTTTACCAGTATTGTAAAACAGGATGGTGATGATGACCTGTTTTTAATTAATATAGCAATTATGAATTAGAGCTGCCAAATTTATTGCTTCACAGATTAAGTTCATCTTTAGGTTAAAACTTACAATACATGACCTGTAATAGACAAGACATGCCCATATATTGAATGAAAGATCTTCATGAGAGATCTGTTTAACTATTAATAAAGTATATATTCCAAGTGCACATATGCAGCAGGAGCAGCAAAATTTTAGATAATCCAAAAAAGGATTTGTTTGCTTCGTCACATGACTTCTGTTCTGTGCGTCATGTGATGGGCTAAAGTGTCAAGGTTATTTAAGTTCAACCACCCCACAACCCAACAATCTTGTTTATTCGATAATGCTCAAATCAATAATCTCTTTTCCCCACTATTTTCTTCATATTTAATTTAATTATATTCTTCATATGTTTATTTTTCTTTTTCGAGTGATGGTAAACTAGAACTAAAGCACTACTAAACAAGTTCGTATTAAAATAAAAAAGGTTGCGGAGAGTGAGTAGCTTTTGACTACTTTCTTTGGGCTTTCTCAAAACTACCATAGTTAATTTTCCACCTACCGCTCTGATTGGGCTCCTTGAGTTTGATCAGTATGAAATGTAATGAAATAGCTGAAAAGTTGGGTGTTGGGCGTTCTCAATATTGATGTATGCAGTTTGTTTTGTACCTGCTACCAGAGATTGGCTCCTAAATCATATAAATGCAAGTTTAAATACATGAAACTAATTTATCTCTACAGAGAAAATAATGAAATCTGTTTTTGTTTATCGCAGTCTAGTATATTGACAAGATCAGTGAGTTCATATACCCGAATACTTTTTCTTACCTGGTATTGCCTAATCTGGTGAGTTTATACCTTAGCCAAGCATCACGGCAGCTCTGCTCAAACTGGCAACAAGACCAGCATGTATACAGACCCCTTCAAGGCACAGTCATAAATGATAGTCCCTCAAAGGCAACAAGCATAATCTTAGCCATGACATTTTTGTTCAAATATTATGCTAGCAACATGTTCAATTAGCATGAAGCAAAGAATTACGGAATGTGAACATGTACACAGTTTCCCACGTATCATATTTAGTTTAAGCAATGTAATACATTGGATTTGGGAGTTTGAAGGACCTTTCAGCTAATGCAAATCCCAATAAGTCACTCCACTGATCTCCGGAGCTCCCATGAATCCTATAACCTTCCTTCACCAACTCTAATCTCTTCTCTGATTTGTAGACTGTGGCTAGTTTTCCTTGATCTGAAGCCCCCCTGAATCATTAACCAACAAATTCGCATTGTTAACCCTGATGTTCAACCAAAGGCTAGTTATCTAATAACTTAAAAACTAATAAACAAATAAAAGAAAACCTGATTGTTTAGAAAAAAAGCCACTCAATTTATGTGAGTTTTGAATGTCACATCATGAATAATGAGTAAAGAGAATATCACATAATTTCATATTGGTTCATGTACCTCAAAATAAGCTTTTCCCAATCACTGTATCCAGCAAATAGAAGATTTTTGTCTGTGGCATTTCTTTGAAATTCACTCCTTCCAGTTAGCAAAAATATCTTAAATCCCAGCTGCTTGAGCTCCTTATATAAAGTCAAACTTGCTGGTAAAGCAGGTGCCTCCGCTAAATCCACCCATTCATCAAAAGCTTCTTCATTGAATTGTGATCTAAGCTCAAAACAAGATAGGCTCAGTGACTATGGTCAAGAAACCTTTTCTTAGTAGATAATAAGAAAATTAGTGAACATGAGGGCAAGGGGCAGATAAGTGGCACACAGGAAGCATGCAAGAGAGCTTCCGCAAATGAAAATGACTTCTTTAAACAAACATAAGAATATAATTCTAAACTTCAAAGAGTTCACGGCATACATCTAATTACTAAAACTTACCAGTAAAAGAGTCATGTCGGCCATGGTAACCTTAAGCAATCAGGTTCAGCCTACATATGCAACAGTTTAGCCTATGTTTTGCTTCTAAATGTGTGAATTTAGCATGCGTCAGGACTTCATGGTTTATATCTCTAAACTCTGTCCTTAAGAGACATCCATACAATGGATCGCCATGATTATTCAATATCTAATTTGAATTTCATTTAATCTTCTGGGAAACTTGACCATACATCCATGTATTGATACCAAGTCGCTGTAGCTCCTTGAATAAGATGAAGACATTTTGACAGTCATTCTCATCCAACACTCTGTAACAGGCTAACGTCACAATTTTTCAGTATTGTATAGTGTTAGATTCAATACAGCATAAACATAACACCGTCCCTTCCTGATTGACTCATCTATAATGATGCATATAAAGCAAGAATATGTAATTTCCAATACTAACACATGTAATAGTATACATTAACAGACAACCGAGTCCTGAAAATATACTCCATAAAAACTTAAATCCCAAACGAGAATAACTGATAGATGCATCCATTCAATATTACAAGGCATTACCTACTATCTTTGTCAAAGTTAGACAAGTATTAGCCATAATCACAATGGAGTAATAAACTAATATGGTATGAGAGAGCCTCAAAATTCATCCTTTATCTAAAATCACTAACTGTTAGTCTGTTACACCCTCCATTATTAACTTGCCGGTACTATTATATCCACCAACAAAAAACGTGCACAACTACCCATCAGAATCAGCGCAGTATTACTAAACCAATCCAACGGATAGAAATCAAAACGACATACCCGAAACCATGGGCCTCGTAGTACGGCAAGTTGGAAAGAAGGGTCTCGTCGATATCGAAAACCCAAGCGTCCTTCCCGTCGCCGGAAACGTTAACGGTCTTTGCGAAATCCAGGGAGTAGCGGGAGACAACTTCGGAGTCAGAGAGGTAATGATCACCGGTCATGTAACTCTCAACGAACTTGGTGCACCTGGGGGGAATATACTCCCAGAATCCTGCGTCGTTGGTCTCCACAGAGAATCGCCAGCTGTCGCAATACAGTATATCGTCTACCCGGGTTTTCCTGCCAACTGCAACATTTATTTTGCGGGGAAAGATTTGAATGACGGATTGAGTAAGAACGTGAGAGATTAAGATGAAGTGGACCGAGATTGAAAGGAGGAATTTACTGCACCTCATGTCTTCCTCCCTGTTATGAGCGGAGCGAAACGAGTAGAAAAACGGCTTTCAATGAAAAGAACAGTGGCGCGTCTTATTTTTGTATTAGTTAAACGACATTGCGTTTTATAACACTTTCCCTTTTGGCCATTTTTTTTATCTTATCAGAAAATCGGAGGGTCATGAAATTAGCTGGGAGTTCAGTTTTGGCTATAGTTATAAATATAATTGGAGACAACCTGTTAGTTTTCTTACTAATTACTTCTAAAATTAGAGTTAGATGGATAAGATTTTTTTTTCTTCTTGGAATAAAAAAAAAAAAATAGATCATTAGATGGCTGATTTAAAAAAATATTACAGTATTTTAGAAATAGATTGTGGGCCAATAACTAGCTGGAAAGCTGGTCAATTGGGCTATGACTAAAGTGTTTTGGACGCATTAGCTGTATTCCTTTCAAAGTTAAGTCCAAATTCATTTGCTACACCCGCTATGAGTATAAAATATTATAGTATTAAAATTTTACATATACATTGTGCATACATTTTCTTCTGTTTCGAGGATCCTCTCAAAAATAAGTTTTTTTTTTTTTAATTATTATAGAACAATAATTCCTATACGAATAGATAATTTTATATAATCTTTAAAGTTTATTTTATTTTCATATTCGTTTAGACATTTTTAGAATGTTGTCGTATTACCCCCACTCAAGTTTAAAGGTAATCATTTCCCTTTGAAGACAAAAAGACGTGGACGTGGACGTGGTATTGGAGTTTTAAATGTTTGAACATTTGGTGTAAGAAAAATATGATATTTTTCAAATTTTGAATGTAAATTTATGATATTTTTCTTTTAAAAATTAATATTATAGTTAGAAACCTAATAGGAGTTTATATCAATCCCACGCCATTACAAATGATTGAAGCCTGGAAGCCTTGCCTTTGGAGGGTAGGGTACTGGGATAGTTGGACATTTTTTATATGTTTTGAAAGTTTCTAAATTAATATTTAATTAAGCTAGCTAAATTTTAAGAGTATATGAAATTATATCATATACCAAATTGTTTATATAAAAGTAATGCTAAAAATAGAAACCCTTATACAAACTCTCGTATATAAATTGATATAATATGATAAATTTTTGAGATTTTATCTATTAAAAGAATTAAGAGCCAAAAAAAATAATTATACAATGTGTAACATTACTATAATAAGTTGGAGCTAGGTTATACATTGTACTTTCTAATCATTGGTTTTACAAGAATAAGAATTAGCTTCACTTTATTGATATGACGAAATACATGTTGACTCATCAATCAAGCAAATTCTGTAACAAAAAAGAAATAATATGTTGCTAATTTGCTAAAGTGTAATGAGAAGAACAAGGAAAAAGAATAAATAAATATGAACAAGCAACTGTCCTTTCTTTGTCTGTACAGTTTCAATCTGTAGGATGTAATTAAACTCAAGAGAACAATTATATGTAACAAGAGGAAAAACCTCTTCTCTATAAAAATTGTTGACAAAAACCCAGAATTAATTTCAGAATCCAAAAACCAGCAGCAAGAAAATCCTCTACTTCAAAGACCAAATTCACAGCGATCAAGCCTCCGGATCAGCAGCCACAAGTACACACTCCCAGAAACGGCCGGGGAAAACATTTCAGATTTGTTGGGGGCAAAAATCAGGACCAAAGAATTAGTACTGCAAATATTTATATATATAGATCTTCTTTGCTCAAACCATTAGTGCTTATTGGTTATCACTGCACTATAAGCCGGGAAAATGGCTCATTAAGAGAAGGAATAATCTTGTTCATCATGGCAAAGCTCTTTCCTAAGTTTATGTGAGAATAGCCTGCAAGCATCCATGCTGAGATCAATGGCTGCTGAAAGAGCTATAAATAAAGCAGCATCAGCCATGCAAGTTACATGCTGCACTCCAACTTCTACCACAGGCTTGCTAACTTTTCCTTCTCCTTCAACGGTTGAACCCATCACAAATCCTTTAACAGGTGACCTTGACTTTATTAGAGATTCCCTCAAATTTAATCTACTATCAATGCAGAATTTGCCGCCCTTTTTAATGCTCATTGTAGCTTCAGCTATGGATATTCCACCGTTGGGGCCGGTACTGTCTGTAACAAGCTCAAACTTGTAACCTAAACCATCGATGGGGCCTCTCTCTCGCCATGCTTCGAGACGGCCCCATGGTTTCCAGCTGCTTACGGAGAAACCGTGAGGGCGGAGGATTAGCCATGCACCAGGGTTTGAGCGAGAAACGCGGTCTGAGCCAGGTGAGGGAACAAAGGGAGTGATCATAGAAGCGGCTGCAACAGGAGAGCCTGAGAGATCATAAATCATTATCATCCATCCCTTTCGCTCTCTTCCTTGTCGTTCTTTCTCACCTGAAAAGGTCCTCATCCAACCTCTATTGTTGCTGTTATTGTTCGTAAAATCTGATGGAAGAGATCTGGTGAAATCAACACATGAAAATAACAATTAATTAATAATCTAAGTCATATAGTTCGTCCGTAGAGGCTGAACTATTAATTAAATTGTACAGAAATGGGAAACAAGAAATCAAATCAAACTGGAAATATAAATCAAAACTGCAACCAAAATATCTTTGCACATGGAAGGGAATCAAAGATAGGTAATTTGTTTGACGGTTGGGAGATTTCAGGTTGTCTGTTTGACCAAACTAGTTATGCACTGAAAGTGCTTCAATTATAGTTTTGTTTATTGCAAACGCATTATTAAATTTTCTAAAAACAACTGAGGTTCGTGATCAGTCGTGGTTATTTATGAAAGCAGACTTTTGGCATACAAGTTGATATTCTAACTCGGTTGGCAGCTTTCAAAAGAACACAACCAACAAGGAATAAGGTTACAACTTGTAAATTCAGTTGTCCTCCGTCTATTACTTGATGAGAACGTTCAAATTCCGAGTAAAAGTTGAAAATGGAATGCCTTAATCGATGGTGAATCCTAGAATTAGAGAAATTTGACGAAAAGTTATAAAAAGATTAAGAGGTAATACTAATAAGAATACACCAAGACTATATATATTAGTGTTTAAACTGAAATGGTATTCTAATCACGATGTAAACTTCCAGATCAAACAGCTGGTATGTAGTTTTGCGACCAATGTACTATCAACGGCTATCAACGATATTATTACACAACTTATATACAAGGATCTGAATAGGACTATCATTTAATGTCATGATGGTAGTGCCAAATATGGCATGACGACCTCTAGATGAGTAATGAATTAAATGGAGCATTCAATTAAAGCTGTAATTGAGCTTTTGTTGCCTTGCCTATTTTGATCTGCAAGGTTTCCTGTTAATTACTGTGAAAGAAACCCAAAAATGGATGCTAAAGAGAAGAGAAATGGAAAATAGATAAGGTAGTAGTGGTGGTGGCCAAGGCCAAGGCCAAGGCCAAGGACGACTTTTAGATAATATGGCATGTGGTATTAGTTACAGCTAAGAAAAAAGTTGACAACCCACATGCCTACTTTATCAGAAAGCACAACCATGTACGTTCCCAACCCAAGTAATGCGACAAATAATAATTTCTCATAAGAAGAATTTAGCAAAACCAATCATGAGTATCAAATAGCACGCCTTGTTGCTTGACCACCACCATCAACAGCCGTGTACGGTTGTAAACCCCACATGAATAATTGAACAACCTACTGAAAATGCATATGCAATAATTTTTAATTAATTAATTAAACGGGAAATGAAAAGAAAATTAAGTTACCGGGATCTCGAGTTCCGGTCAGCACTGAACTTGCAGCTGAAAACGGGTTGTCTGATATTCCCTTGAATCTGGAAAACCACTGGACTACATTCCGGTTCACCGCCGAACTGGAAAACGAACCTCGGATCCGGTTCAGAACGAACAGTTAAGTGAAGTCGGGCGGATGGTTTATCCGGCTGGCTTCCTAGTTTCAGCCAACCGTTACGGAAAACATTGGGCTTAGACTCGGCTCCTGAGAGGTCAATGATTACTTGGACTCGACCCAGCAACTTCCCGGAGCTGACGCCGCACGTGCTGCCCATGCGGCCGGTGTAAACAGATAGCCGAAGGGTGATGGGCTTGGATGTTAGGCGGCGGAGAGAGGTCGCGTCGAGCTGGAAGCCCAAGGCTGAGGTGGATGACTCAGGAGGAGCATCGTTTGTAGACGTACAAAGAGGCAAAAGCGCAGTTTGTGAAGGGAAGTTCTTGATCTTGAGCTTGCAGAAACAAGGAGTTGATGAGGGATGAACACCGGGACCAGCTGGTTTGGCGGTGGCGAGAGGGAGTTTGAGAGCGAGAGATTCAACGATCAAGCGAGCAAAGGGGCAGGGATCCATTTTTGTGTTGGGTTGAGTTGCTAAGTTGTTCGACTGTGTGAACTTTGGATTTTAAGAAGAAGAGTGAGTAGTGAAGCTCGTAATGTACGTCAGTTGATGAGATGGGTAAATAGAGAAGAGAGCTTAGGAAACATCTATCTTCATAGACTCAAATGAATGTCGGCTCACCTGTCTTAACGTTTCACTTTCTCTCTCTCTCTCTCTCTCTCTCTAAACTTAGTACTAACTTCTGTTTCTCTTCGTTTCGTTTCGTGCCGGAAATTTCTCTCCCTTCTCTTGCTCTCTTATTCTTCTCGCGTTCGCGGGATAATTAGAAAATTAATAAATTATTCCTAAACTTCACTAAAAGTATATCCTGTTAACTTGCATAGCAATGAGTTCGTGTTCTGTGTGATTGCGTGAAGTGTGAACTAACTTAATCTCTATTAAGAAATTTAAATATTATAACAGTCTCTATCTTAAAAAAAAAAATTTATTGTTTTTGTATTTATAATTAATTAAAAGGCACAAATTATTTCTAATATTAAAAAAAAGATTCTTTTATATATCATAAAATTTTTTACACATGTTAAAATTTTATTAGATGAATGTAATATTAATAATTAAATTTTACTCGTTAATTAATATGTAAAATATATGATTATCAAATTCTTTGTAGTATTATGAAATGATATGTAAAATATGATGCGTAAATTGACAAGATTGTTTTTATCATTAATGTATTAGTTGAAGTAATTATATAATGCATGTTTCAATTATTAGTTGTTAAAAATTAGAAATTAATAAGTAAATTTTTAAATATGATATGGTAAGTTCATATCTTGTAAGATTTTTAATTTTATAATTTTATAATTTATATGAATGTTAATTATAGCAATGTATACAAATACTTCTTTATATGTGAAGTAAAATAAATACACGCGAAGCTGTAATCCAAGCATTCTTTTAGTATATTAATTTTTAAAACTTTTATATTTAGAAGGATCCAAATAATTTTGCTGGTAGCTACTAGGCCTATGTTGTTTGGCTGGCTAGTTGTTTTTTTAAAAAAATATATAAATAATTTTAATAAAAATAAAAAATAAAAAAAAAACAAGAAAACGACAAACCGGCGAGAAAATGGTGGTGATTTTATCGGAGACATTCAATTATGGGACCCACAGTGGGGTCCTTAACAGCTGGTTTAAGGTTGTCACCACGTTGTCATGGAAACTTTGGCCAAGCAGGAGTTTGATTGGATGAGAATTCTCCCGCATCCACATCAGCATCCAATATCAAATTTTACAACGAAGAGAAACTGTTGACGTGTCATTCGTTGGCGCCCTTTGGACTGTAATCGCCGTTTCGGACGGCTTCACTTGACGGCGCTAATATTATTAATTCTTTTTTATTATTATTTAAATTTTTTTTAAGCTACGAATACGAGCTTAACAAAATCGGACACTGACCCATAATTATAAATTATAATCTTATCTTTGTATTTGCAACTTCCCTCTTAAAGAATAATGGGATAATGCTTCGAATATATAATATTAAACATATTCTTCAACAAAATTTGAGAATATCTATTGCATTACGTCGAGGTACATGGCCTGGCATTCTAGTTAACCTTTTTCTTTTGATTCGTCGTAGCATCTAGAGTGTTCTAATATCTATATATATATATATATGTATATATATATCAAGAATGGTTTCTATCCTTTTCAAAAACATTATGTATTTACAATTTCGTAACTAATCTAACATAAAACAAAAATTAATTACTTTTAGATTGTTTTTCAAACCTTATCCTATTTTCTTTTTTGGAATTAATCATTCGAATGGTTAAGCTTTATTATTTGAGAGGGACAGAAGGAAAGGAATTGTTGGGTTGGGTGGGGGACCCTTAATATAGATGGAATTTATAAGTGATCGGAGCGTGGGGGGCAAGCGTGTTGGCGCACCATTCCGATTGCTTGGCAAATCCCATTCAAAACATGATGTTTGTTTCTTTTCTACGCTACCAAACGCTACGACAGTTGTAGTTGACGCACACTGTACTACCACTGATGACATAAAGACATTCATTCATTATTTCCAATCAATTCAAATAAAAAAGCTAGCTAGCGATAAAGTTCAAGCCATTGACGTCTCTCGCTTGCTTTCTTTCTTTCTTTCTTTCTTTGATTGAGGGATGACTTTCTGCCTTGAATTAGTAGCTTCATCATACAGATGATTGCTAGTTTTTAACAAATTAATTAATGATCAGTTGGGTTCCAAGTTCTTTTTTAACTGTTACGTTGCATGGCCCCACGTGGGCTCCGATGTCCTCTCCATGCATGGGACGTGAGGTGGCTCAATTTGATTGGTCGCTACCCATCATTGTGGGGTTGGCGGTCGTTGCTGTCTTGGTAAGAAAAATGAAAGCGAAGCCAAGTCTCTATTTATATATATAATTATGTAGCTTGCTTTTATTGTGTTTGTAGAATGAATTGTTTAATTGCCCTTTTCAACTGGATTGCGGATGACCGACGACAGTTCATTTCTATTTAGTCAACTTTTATACTCTTAAATTACTCTTAAAATGTTAGTGCTTTGCCAAGGATTACAATTAATTACGTGTCAATATGTCAAATTATTGATTATAATTAAAGAAAGAAAAATAAATGGATAATATTTATTTTTATTCAAAAAAAAAAAAAGGAAAAATACAGAATCATCCTTTTTTGTAATACCTTGGATAAAGCTTAAAATAACAATAAATTTATTTGTTTAGGCTAGAAATACTCTTTTTCAATTACGTTCTCAAAATAATTGCTCGAATGATTACCCAAACAAACTTTCTCCTCATCATCCCTTGACCTATTTCCGTGGAAAACTAACTAATAAATCCGTAAGTCGACCAATGGGATCTAGCCAAAACGACATTATGGATATTTGACCTTAACCTTACATAATTAACCAATTGAATTGACCAGAAAACGTTAGTATGGAGTAAGCATATCGTCACTCACATCAGTTGATCGGATCATCAAATTAAGCTGAAAGATCAAGTGCCACTCTGGATGTTGGGGCTACAGCAATCCAAATCAGACATGTTACATCAGTGTCGGTTATCGTTATCAACACCACGTCACGACAATAACACGATCTTGTTCTTATTTTCAAGAGCAAACTCAGTTCGACCCCACATGGGGGAAGTATTCCTCACGTGCTTCGTCCGATCTGTGTTTCTGATGCAGAATTTTTGTACCCACGTCATATATATATATATATATATATAAAAATAATAATACGGAAATTGTCCATATATGATCTGATCATATTCTGAAAACATTTTTCGGGTACGCTTCTTGTTGAAAACTTTATTCTGAAAAACTTTTGTAAGTATGAATCCAGGTAGGCAAAAGAGGAAGTGGCAGGGCAGCAATGGAAGACAGGCAAGCCACATTGCTGTAATCTGCCCGATTGATTTGATCCACAGGCTAGGGGTGGGTCCTGTCTTCCACACCTTTGATTGGGACCCGCCGTTTCTAATCATACCACTCATTATTTATGATCACGAATATAATTAACTGACTGGCAAGCCAAACTTAAATTATGCGTCTTAACAACATCCATAATCATGGTAATTAGGACCACCGAGACCATGCCTTATTGGACCCATTGATGATGATTGGTGGCTATAAACTATTACTTTTCTCTAAACAAAACTAAATACACCAACTGCGAATAATTATTTAATAAAGAAAATATTTTTATTTTTCTATGGGCCTTTGGAAAAAGATGAGTGTTGTTAGAAATAGGTCCACTTAGCGAATGGCCCAGAAAGCCTGACAGGCGAAAGCTTCAGAAGCCCAACCCAAGTAGCATTCTAGTTGGTTCACACGTGCAAGAGCAAAGGAACCGGCGAGACACGGAAACTTCTGGGTCGTACTCGTTCTCGTTTCGTAATGAAATCGTTGACGTCGGCGTCTTGAGTTCAAAAGGACAATAAAAATATAAATTAGCTAACAGTTCTAGAAATTTGGGCATTTCTGGTTGTAGTTTTTGAAGCAGACAATCCGAAAGGGAAGGAGAATCTGAAGCTAGGTTTCAATTGAATTAGCATTCTGTCTGTGCGATGTCTACACCTGCTGAGTAATGCCCTTGTCTACCTCTTTATTATACTCTCCAGATTAATAGATTTTTTTAGTTTGTTATTAATTCTTTGCTTGTCTCCCTGGTCTGTGCCTTCTTATTATGAAAAATTTGCTCATCTTTGTGCGTGTATGCTTCTAATCTGTAATAATATTCAATACTTTAGCTGAAAGTTGGCTCACGGATTTTGACTTGGTGGTTTCTTCGTTGAGGTATTAGAATTAGAACCACTGAACTTGTATTATTATAGCTAATAATATTGTTTTTCTAGGCTTGTAATTCATGATTAGTTAATGCTGTTGAGTTGTGCTTTAACTGTCATGTCTCAAACTCAATCTTTATTATGATGTAGCAAAACCTTGATAACCCATTAAATTTCGTTGTTTTCTGAATCGTCATTGTTCCATTTTTAAATGTCTGAGTTACTTTCCGGTCTTTCTTTTGCTCATAAAACTTGTGGACTGGCATGAAAGTATGTTGGAAAATGTGGGTCATTGTGTATCTGATCTGCTTTTTATTATTAATCTGTTTGCTTAAAATGCAAAGAAGCGTGAATGACAGAAAAACCCAATTAAGGATATGTTTGAGAATGAGATGCTGTAGTTTTGAAGCTACAACTTTGGTTGAATGGATATGTAGATGTGAAATATTGGGTTATAAGTGAGTGGTTTCCGCTAAAAGTTGGAATTTATCAAGGACTTTAATTGATTTGCTTTCAAAATGTTTAAGTAGAAGCACAATGGACTTTGTTGCTTATGCTGACTTGGTTAAAGGTTAGGCATTTCCACTTTAATAGGTTTTTGTTTGTGTGTTGGTAAGGTTTTTTTTAGTGCTATTAATTCTACTTAACTTTAAAAGTAAAATTGAAAAAGTGTTTGATAAATACCAACTTTTAATTGGTCCCATTCACATGCTAAATTAATGTTTGACTTCTTGTGGTTCTGTTATACGATAGTTAAGGCTTCAAAGTCACAACACCTTAAACCTGCATGAAGCCTAAATGCAGTAAGGCATTGAAATGCCTGTTGTTTATCACAGTGAAGTTTACGGAGGCCAGGCTATCATGCTGTATGTGGCAACTAATTTTAGTTGTGGTTTTTATGTTACGCAAATTATTAACAGAAAATATGTAATAAATTATTGTTTTTCTGAAAAAAGAATAAGTGTGTGCTTACTAAACAAGATAATATGTCCAGATGTAGAATCTTGGAAACCATGCTTGGACTGATGTTAAGCTGTTTCTTAACCTATACTTTTATAAATAGCCTGGATTTTTTTAAGAGAAAATAAATGTTTCTGAATAAGGTGATGATTGCAATCCTTGTTCCTCTTTCTATTTCAGATTCTATAACTCTCTTCCACCAGTAAGCAAGTTTTATGGGACATTGTGTGTTGCGGTCACTACAGCTTGTCAGTTAAGATTATTGGATCCTTTGATTCTTGCTTTAGATTACAAGCTTGTGTTTTCATATCTTCAGGTATGGTTACAATTCCTGTGATTATAAAAAATCATATATTCTGCTGATGCCTATAGAAAAATGGCGCCTTCTGTCAAATTATTTTCCTGATGGTTTTAACTGAATATGCTTGTACTTCTACAATTTTGAGAGATAATTGAGCTGTAATGTCATGGAAAGCCTATATATATGCTTATAAGTACAGAGCCAATGAATAGATAGCCTAATTGTCATTGAAATACATTTCTATAAGTTCAAGGGATATTAACAGTTGCACAATGTTTTAAAGATCTTCCTTCAGATGTTATGCTACAGCATTTGCATGATGTTCAGTATATATAGGTGGAAATAACATGTACCAATCTAGCAGTCCTAAGAAAACTCTACCCACACGATAATTGTTTTGTGTGGATTGTGAAAACCCCAAGTTTTCTCATAATCGGATGTTTTGAATTTTCTAAAAGTTTGCGTTGTGGGCCTTGAAAGCAGTACGATATTGTTTGTTTTTCGATTTAACACTTGGTTCCAAGCTGTACATATGGGCATCAAAGATGTGGTTTCCATGGTTTATGTAAACCTCCCAAGCGGATAAGTGGGTTACATTGCATGTTTCCTATAATGTCTAATGCTAAGAAGTTGGTTAAGAATTGTGCTAGAGAGAAGACTTTATTTTTACATTTTTGGCTGCAAAGAAAGAAGACTGCAAACACCAAGCTGGTCTCTTATTGAGATTTTCAAGTGGCCTGCACATGTTTCAGCTCTATCTCTCTTTCCCCCACTCACACACACGCACGTACAGTGACTCATGCATCCCAAGCATGCCTGCAACATTGTTTACTTATGGGGAATTAATTTGGTTGATATTTTCTTTTCAGTTTGGTATGAGATCTCATTTTATTCTCAGAGGTTTCAGTTTCTTTCCAACCACTCAGTGGAACTAAGTCACTTGACTTGCATTTGTAGGTGTGGAGGCTGATTACAAATTTCTTTTTCCTTGGAACTTTTTCAATCAATTTTGGGATTCGCCTTTTGATGATGTAAGTATGAACCCATGAATCGTTCAGTCCAATGCATCAAATGGTTTTGATTTTATTGTGCGACTCCCTTGATCAAAAAGTAATATAGATCTCGTTTTATGGTCTTAAATACCAGAAGGATAGATCCATTTGTGTTCTTTTTTTTTTGTCTCTCTCTCAATATCATCACACTTGTGCGGTAATTCTTACTGAATGCACAGAGCAAGATATGGAGTTAACTTGGAGAAGGGACCGTTTGAAAGACGTACAGCAGACTTTCTGTGGATGATGATTTTTGGAACCTTATCACTTTTGGTTGGTGATAATATCTTCATTTTTTTTGAATTTCTGGTGAAATCATTCTACATTATATCTTTCATTAAGAAGATTTGCTTTGCTGTAGAAATCATTGACTAGGCTGGCTCGGTCTCATTTGAGCTGGAGAGTTTTGGAAAGGGGATTGTGACTAAAGCAGAAATTTCTTCACACTACATTTTGGAAAATTTTTTTTTAAAAAAAAAAAAAAAAAAAAAGTTGGATCAGAGAAAAATGTTACCTTTCTGAGTTTTCCTGCTAAATGAGACTAATTTTGAAATTTAATGGAGCATATGGTCAGCTGTAGCAATGATGATCAGCCGTCCTTCAGAATTTGTTCTTGTGGAATCTTAATGTATTTAATTCATTTGCAGTACTAACATTTTTTCCTTCTGTTTTCATGGTTATTTTTCTTCTGGATTCTAGGTGTTGTCAGCCATCCCCATATTTCGGTCATATTTCTTAGGGATATCTCTTGTTTTTATGCTTGTCTATGTCTGGAGTAGAGAATTCCCAAATGCTAAAATTAATGTATATGGCCTCGTGCAGCTTAAGGTACATACAAATTTTAGGGGTCTGGTTTCTTGGTTTTGTTCTTTTCAGCTAGTTTAGGCTAGGTCCTAAATTTTCTGAAGAATATTTATTTGTATTTTTTATTGTTAATTTGCAGGCATTTTATCTGCCATGGGCGATGCTTACTTTGGACGTCATTTTTGGTTCACCTCTTATACCGGACCTGTTGGGAATCATCGCAGGACATTTATATTACTTTTTGACCGTCTTACATCCACTTGCAACCGGAAAGAACTTGTTGAAGACTCCGAAATGGGTGTATCCTTACTTTACTTTCCTTAGGGTGAAATATCATGCAGCTTGGATTAATCTTTTAACATATATTCTGCTAGTTGTGAAACAATCATGAGAGACATCTCTCTCAACACACACGCGCACATGCCCACACCGATCATGACCTAAATGCAATTCTTGCTCATCTTTTATACTGCACCATGGAATCATTACGGTCATTAACTAATCAGTTCACCGCTATCATTTGCAATGCTGCAATCATTTTCCTTTTTTATTTTTTAAGGATTCTTTTCGGCATCCAAAGATGAGGCGCTGGACCAACAATATTTTAACCCTTCATCAGCCAATTTTCAAGTCTTTAAAACACATTTCTTGACTGATTATCTGATAGTAAGTTAGGAAACAGGAAAGAAGGATAATCTCTTTAGGATATTTTTTGTCCTTTCTCATATATGGCTGCCTAGTTCTTAACTTTCAATAGACATAAACTTGTGGCAAGGTGGAGAATTGGAGCACCAGCCATCAATCGTGCCCAGCCTGGGGTCCAGCCTGAGAGAACAACTGGTGTGGCTTTCGGAGGAAGATCATATCGGCTAAGTGATTGATCATATGCTCTTCGGTTGTGGGTCAATTCATTTATATACTGTGGTGATGTTTACACAATTTTTTTCACACAGATGCTCCTAATGAAGGGAGCTTAAGTTTTTAACATCAGAGCCAACAAGTCTGGAGCAGTTATTTTTTGTGCTTATATTTCATTTAACGTTTTCGTAATTGTTCTATTACTGATGCTACACCCAGAACTGACTTGTAGAAAAACGCAACCAAAAATGAAATTATGTGAAATTGATGTGCAACTGTTGATGCAATTCAAAGATTTCATTAGATGGGATTAGAAACTGGTTAATCAAAGAAATTTAACGGTCGATGTGTTTTAATTATTTTTGTCCATTGACCGTGGGCTTGAATTTCTGGGTTGAAGCCGTATGTTGGCCGCATATTCTTTTACGATTTAGACACTGACGGGGTTGCTTGAACAAAAAAGGTGGGTAATCAGACACGTGGAGGGCGTAAAATGGAAAAGTGGAATGAGTACTAAATTAAAGGGGAACTTGAATGGCAGCGGAGGTAAACGGACGGCTGAAAAAGCATCAATCAGGATCAGAAATCATAAATCAGGACCGTTTATTTTATGAAAGCTGCCCACTCTCTCCTTAATCGTCGCGCTCTATTTATTATGCCCATTCATAACTTGTTAAAAGCCATTTCAAACAAGCACGAGCTACGTACTCGTAACCAACTTTCTACAAAACCAAAAACTCTAAACCAGGAACTTAACAACAAAAGCCTTAACACTGAACGCAAAGAAAGCACACATATTTACACAGAAAAGAGAAGATCATGTCGTGGCAAACATACGTAGATGATCATTTGATGTGCGACATCGACGGCCAAGGCCAGCATCTCTCTGCTGCCGCCATCGTCGGTCATGATGGTAGTGTTTGGGCCCAAAGCTCTAATTTCCCTAAGGTCTCTATCTATCTCTGCATTTCTCTGTTTTAATTTGATCTCTTATGATCCGATTGATTGATTGATTGATTGATTGATTGATTGATTCTCTTTATGTTTCGGATTATATTAATCTGTTTGATCTGTGTATAATGTTGTTGCATCGGATCAGTGTGTATGATTGGAGTGACTTCAGTGATTTGATGAAATGTAGGATCAATCCGATCATGACGTGCCAATGTGATTGCATGTTGATTTGTTTTAATTTATTCTACAAGCAATCCAGTTTGAAAATAACTATTTGGTACAGTGATTGATTATAATTTACTATCATATTTTTAGAAGTAAATTATTTGTATCATATTAATCCATAAATAACAAATTCGCTTGGTTTGATTGCTTATTGTAATCAATTTGTGGTTTCAGTGCGTGAGATGTTTGGACAAGAAAAAAGATTTTTTTGATTCAAATATGAATGCATAGCTTTTGATCAATCAACCTTTCAATCAAATGTCTCTGCATGTAGAGCACCAGTGAAATCATTTTTGAGGATCATTATCTTATTGTAAGTGGCTTTTTTTAATTGAAACCCGTGAAATTATTGAAAATGGTGGTGGCTTAAATGGTGAAGATTTTAATAGTTTTTTACGTTAATATTTTCATTGGATGTACCATTCATTCTAAGGATATATTTGACTGTTGTAGCTTGCTACCGAAGTGTATGGCAAACGTCCACTTTTGTTTGGCACTTAATGTTTACAACTCACCTACCCATTTATATCATACTTATATTTGACATTTAGTGATTATGTACTTCATAATAGTTGCCAATTAAAAGCTAACAACACCTTGTTCCCAATCATACTCTTAGGTAGAATTATTAATTAATTTGAGTTAAAAAGCTAGTTCATGTCTACACATTAGATATTACCAGCCAAAACTTCTTTGAGAAAGGTAAATCTTTTCATAATACCTCTTCTTGCTTGAATCTATTAAATGGCTGTATTGGCTCAAAGATTGCATGGTGTTTTCATCACCGTGGTCTACCTGTTGCTGATACATATTTATCAGCACTTACTGTCTATCCATCAATGTTTGCTGATACATGCTGCTCTTTTTCGTCAATTTTTTTGAGCCTTTAATGGATTAGTTAAATATTTTGTTTTTATTTTGGTGTTTGCAGTTCAAGCCCGATGAAATGGCTGGTATCATGAAAGATTTTGACCAGCCAGGTCACCTTGCCCCTACTGGTTTACTCCTTGGAGGCACAAAGTACATGGTAATCCAGGGAGAGGCTGGAGCTGTGATCCGTGGTAAAAAGGTTATGTATTTTTTATATGTACCCAGCCCTTGAGAATTATTACATGATTAATTCAATTTTACCTCATATTCTGTTCAATTTGTTTTTCGCTCGTCCTATTTTTCCTATTTTTTTATAGCCTAATTCTTAGGCAGGTACCCACTTTCTCTTTAGTCTCTTTTATGAATCAATACTGGTCAAGCTCAAAACTTGCTTGGAAGGACCTTATTTATCTCTTGTAATTTACTCAGAAGACCATATATTTAATTTTGCAGGGATCTGGAGGCATCACCATAAAGAAGACAGGTCAAGCTCTTGTTTTTGGGATATACGAAGAACCTGTGACTCCAGGGCAGTGCAACATGATTGTTGAGAGGTTGGGCGATTACCTCATTGATCAGGGCCTGTAGACCTAGGTCTATCATGATTCTAGTATTTGTTTTCGAGTTTAATTTTTTTTCTTTACAATTTTTCTTTTCTTTTTGGTTTCTGGTTTCGAGTTTGCCATCTTCTTCCTCTAGAGCCTTGCATTGGCAGAGAAGATGAGACAAACAATAACCATGTGAGAACTAAAATGGTTGTTTGGTGTTTGATTGTTTTGTTTTGACTTGAATACCATGAATTATCTTTGGTATGTTTTTTATTGTTCTTTATTTCTTCATCTTTTGATTATTTTTTCATACCATGAATCATTTTATTTGTGTGGCAATAGTTTGCTGATAGAGATAATTTGTTCTTTGAATTGCTGGAGACTAGAGAGGTTAGAATTGAAGACACCCGAGAACCACTTGTATGTTTGTAGAGTGATAGAGAGAGGGTATCACAGAGCTGAAACATCAGCTCCTGAAAAATCTCCGAGCAGATGAGTTTTTAAAGTTTTAGGGAATATGCATAATAAGGTTTACGAAGAAATCTATAGCATCAACCTAGGGTTGTTTCAATCAACTCAATTTTACTGGAAGATGGGATTGATCATCTGAAATTATAGATTAATCAATCTGGATTAAAATTTAACAACCTCTTTAAGCAAGCTTAGGACCAATATCTACATAAATTTTATACTTAGTTTTTTTGGTTGATTTGAAATTGTTGTGCCTTAGACATTTAATACTTACCACTCATTTTTGCACTTAATCCTATCACTTTAATTTAAAAAATATGTCCAATATTAACTTAGTTAAAATAACACGAGGACTGGACTGAATCAACAGCTCGTTCTATGGGGACACCGTCAGGGTTTTTTGAACTATTGTCTAACACAAACGCTGTATACATATGTGTATATATATATATATATATATATATATATATATATGAACTGCCCGATATCCGAAACCAGGAAATTCCCCACTCCATATATTTCGTGGAATCGATCCTAAAGCAAATAATAATAATAAGAATTATAAAATATGCGTGGAATTCGAAAATAAGGCGTTAGCAAAGAGGGATAAGTACTTTTTTTTCTTCTTTTTTCTTTATGAAATTTCTGGAACCAGGTGGACCCAAAAGCCAGTGCTATTTGACGTTGGACCATACATTACATGGAATATCCGTCAATCCAATCTATCATTCAAAAGTGACGTGGCAGCGAATCCACGTTAATTTAGGTAATCAACACCTTGGAAAAAAAAAAAAAGATAAAAAAGGTTAATCCAAAGGAGTTGTCCAAATAAAGTACTTTGAAGATTGATTGAGATTTGAGAGGGACACAGACACTCGGTCCAATTCCAATCCTTGCATTATCTCTTAACCCCATTTTCTTTTTTTAATAAACCGAACAAATAAAAAAAAAATCGAATTACGTCGCTCTATAAATAAAAAAAATAAAATAAATATTATCTACGGAAATGGATAATACTAATCGGTATCCCTCAGTTTCTAATAAGTTTTTTCAGTTGACCTCATCATTGATAATATCAAATAGGTTCTGATCTGAAATTAAATGACGCAATTACCCTTCCATCATCAATTTTGACTAAAGGGTGATTTCGTCATTTAAGTAAGGGCTAGGGACCCGCTTTACAAAAGTTGATAAATTATGTCCTCACTTAAGAAATTATGAAATATTTAAAGGACCCGTTGTGGGGCAATCCGTAACTAAGGGATAAAAAAAATTTTATTTTTTTTGAAAAATTGTATTGTATTTGTTTGCGTATTATTATAGTTATTATTTATAGTGTAGCAGATCTCATTGTTACAATGCCATTTCTCTGTGTCTGGTGCTTCTTTAAGACAAGCAAAGTAAGCTCTTACGAATCACAGCAAACGAAACACAGAACTCATCAAATCAAATCAAAGCTCCAAACTACTCTCTCTTACGAGGAGAAGATGTCGTGGCAAACGTATGTCGATGATCATCTTATGTGCGAAATTGAGGGTAACCATCTCTCAGCTGCTGCTATCATCGGCCAAGACGGCAGCGTTTGGGCCCAGAGCGCCAACTTCCCCCAGGTTTATTTTCACTTCTTTTTATGTCTTTAATGATGGGTTACGGGGATTTTATCTTATTGTTTGTTTTTGCATCTGTTTGTGATCCCTGCTGCTTCATTTTTGTTCGGCTGATCTATTTTCTGAAGTAGCGTCTTTTGAATCTGATCTGCTATTATTGATTTATTAGCTCCCCCAAGCTGATTTGATTATTGCATGATTTCTGGGCTCTGTCTGTTTTTGAGGTCAACTTAGAATGATGCAATGTTAATTCATGAAGATGGCTCTCCTTTGATGGCAGTGATAGCTGCATGTCTATTTGTATGTGCATTTGCTTAGCTGGGTTCATGCTTGTTATGATGTTTTACTCTCTGTTTTTGTTTTTTATTTTTTACTTTTGTTTTATTGATTTAGCTTGGAGTGGATAGATGATCTTGTGGTTAATGTGCAACGGTTGAGAGAACATTAAAGATGAATTGATCTATTAACATTGACCTTAGATATTCTACACGAAAATCTAGATTCAATTTTTTATTTGCTTCTTTAAAGGAAGGAGAGAAGAGAGAAAATGATTTTAAACAATGATGGGTGAAAAATCCCTATTTTGTAGATCATTTTCTTGCTTTCTCTCAAAACAAAAGTAACTGCAAAACTTTAAACAGATCTCTACACTGCAACAGTTAGTGATAAATGGTGACTGAATATCTGTTTCTTTTTTCCGTGTATTTAGATCTTCTATAGCTTTTTATACATGCTTTAAACAGGCACAGATGAAATACACCTAATCTTATATTAATGCCAAAAAAAAAGGGCTCATTGTTTTTGTGTTGATTTTGTTTCAGTTCAAGCCTGAGGAAATTACTGCTATTATGAATGACTTCGCTGAACCTGGATCACTTGCACCAACTGGATTGTATATTGGCGGCACAAAATATATGGTCATCCAAGGTGAGCCAGGAGCTGTCATTCGAGGGAAGAAGGTGAGTACTTTGTTTGGACTCTGTGTGCATTTACATTTGATTCACAAAATTTTCTTAATTTTGCAAAACTAGATTCCTGGGTTTTAGCTACTGAATTAAAAGCTGCGCCTTAGTGTTTTAACATTTAAGCTTCGTCAGGAAGTCCAATTATAAAAGGAACCTTATCCCTCTTGCAGCTGTCGATGAGCAATTAAGCTATTTCCTCTTTACATTTGTTTTGATCATTATGGATGCGTTTCACTTTAATTTCAGGGACCTGGTGGTGTTACTGTGAAGAAGACCAATCTGGCATTAATTATTGGTATCTATGATGAACCAATGACTCCTGGGCAGTGCAACATGATTGTTGAAAGGCTTGGTGATTACCTTATTGATCAGGGTCTTTAGTGTGTTTGCACGTCTTCTTATATGTTTCAATTCTTCGTGGCTTCCCTACAAACTTGCATCTGTGGATCTGCAGTTTAATAATATTACAGTGGTATTCAAAATCATGGGAATTGTTGTGTGGAAAGGAAAGATTTGGTGCCTGTGAAATTGAGTGATATGATCTTTTTCTAGTATTATTATGATTGTCAACGTACTTGCCTATCAGCAATACAGTGGAACATATCTAATAGATGTGTTAATTTGATTATCATAAATTTTTTAAGGATCTTGTTTCTTCTATGTATTTTTCGTGGGTGTTGAAACTTAATTTGTCCCTTTCAAGTTTTATGATGCTCCCATTCTGGCCAAAAATCGCAGCAGATGTCTTTTATTTGTTTCTTTTGATCAAAGCATCATTCAATGGTTGACTGAAAGTTTGTTGCTACAGAGAGTGGCAACAAGAAGGGGCTGCTCGGCCTCGTCTTAGAAATTTAATTTACTAAATTAACGAGAAATTTCGAAATGAATTACAAAACGGCAACTTCTGCTGGTTGGGAACTGTGTAAAGTTGATTAGTCTAGCTAGAATTTTTTCTTCTTTTTTATCGTTCTCAGTATACGTGTTAGTGGAATCTTAAAGCCCGTTATTGATAGTGAAACAGTACAGTTGGCAGTGCATTGTATGATCTTGGTCGGCCGGGGCGGTGGCACAGCTGCTTCATCCGTCAATTATATAACATATCCTTTTGGTCAATCATTGATGCCAACTACGTGATCAAAACACTGATAAGCCTGCTAAATACAATCAATAACTGTGAAGTAACCACATTATTCTAGTGTCAAACCGTTAGCCATGTAAAATGCTTTAGTCGTAGTATTTGTTATTGTTAAAAAAGAGGGATCACAAACTCAAAATGGCCTTAAGATGATACCAATGCACCTATGCCAAACTACAATTGATTAAAACAATCTGCACGCAGTTGCATCTTACACAACATACTTGCAATTGCGCCCCTGTTAAAATAATGTGCAAATCACAAGCTTCAAAATATGTGCAAACACATATGTAATTAATTTGAACTACAAGATTAGGTGGTCTTTACCAGCAATATCATATAAAAGCACGGGTGCAAATTGCTCCACATCACTTACAATCTTTTTCATACGCATTTGAAGGTAAATTTTCTAGATGAGTACTTCACTTCTGCCTTATCCAGAAGTGGCACCACTCTCATATCCGTGTCAAAATCTTCACAGATTCTTCAATGTTCAAAAGAATTGACAGCGAAGTCATGTACAAGAAACTTAATATCCATGTAAAGGCTTCATTTCTCGTAGACGGAGAAGTTGTTGATGAAGCTATTGCTGTTGTATTGCTTGCTGCAGTTTTGTTTGTCCTGTATGATTAATGGAAAATCAAGTTTAACACACATGTTCAATATGGATATTGGGAGTGCAGAAACAATAAGATAAGAAATGTAGGTGGCTTCTTAGGTGTTGCACTTACCCAGCAGTCATGTACAAGCAATTATCATAGCCTGCATAAACAAGTAGAAATTAGAAATCAGTTTTACAAAGCAGCTCCAAAACACAGTTTAAGAAGCAAATACTTGTTAAGTTAAACCCTGCAAGGCTTGAGCAATGGAATTTTATTTCAACGGATATTGTTTTTCACAGGCCTAAATTCCTGATCTAGATAAGTTCCAATGTATTCAAGTTAAAAGAGGCCAGCCAAACTCAGGAATAAGGAAATAGGCATTGAATGAATAAAAAGGTTAGATAGATGCTAATATACATACTTGGATTTTTGTCAACTTTGACCCCATTCCCTCCGAAACTGCAAGCAATGTCAGTAGCCCCATTTTGCTGGTAGTAGCTGTTGAATGCATAAGATGCATGAGAGAGTAGAGTATCTGGCTCAAAACAAGGCTGGCTAGGCTGAATGGCAGAACAGTCCACATTCCCAGGACCGCATGCCCAATCTAAGGCATTCTGCAAATCTGCTTCAGAAGCCTTGGTGGAAGCTATGCACCATGTTGTTGTTCCATTCAGACTAGTGGCATTTGAATCTGTTGTTGTGTCGACAACACCTTTTCCACTAAAGTCGAGATTATAGACACTTGTCTGATCTGGATAGAATAACCCCCAATTTCTTTCAGATTCCAACCCAGGTTTCCTGTTCTCATTAAACAATGAGAAAATATATACATCAAGCTCCTCTCCAGGCTTTGCAGGAGTACCAGAGTCATTAATGACATGCCGGATCAGATTGGTATTATAAATTTGAGCATTATCAGGAGTGGCAGCAGTCTCTTTTGGTGACCCTTTGGAGGGCCAGCCCGTTTCAGTTACCATAATCTTGATCGTTCTGAAATTTAAAGCCATAAGTGCAAAGTAAATGGCATCAATCTGGGCATCAAACATGTTTGTGTAAATCAAGCCAGTGTTTGGATCTATAACTTCCGAGGATGACCGAAATAGTGCATAGTCCAGAGACACATTGTTAGGGGAATCTCTGTAAGCATAGTATGGATATATATCTATCATAAAAGGTGACTGGTTTTCAGCAAGGAATTCCAACATTGGTTTCAAAAAGTATGCATGGCTACTATTAAAAGCACCTGCAGAGGGTGGGAATGATCGGGACAAAACCCCAAGAGAAAGGGTACTAGAGACTTTAATCCTTTTATGCAGGCCAGCTTTCTTTAATGCAGTGAGGACATTGTGCATAGCAGGAACAACTAGTGCGGAGGCATTATTGGTGCTTTCTGTGACTTCGGCACCAACAGTTATGTATGTGATCTTTGTTGCTGGGTAGTAAGGTAGGATGCTGTTCTTCAGCCAGGTGTCTGCATTGGTTTGGAACTGTGAAAATGGCAATAAATCTGAATTTGGAATTCCAATCATGAGTTGAATTCCTGTGTTTGCAAATGCCTTGAGGACCTGGATATTAGAATCATAGATCCTCAGATATTTGATGTTATGTTGCTGAACCAGCTGTGCCACTTTATCAGGCGTTGGAAGGTCATCAGCATTTCTTCCATAGCAGACTCCAATAGTACTTCCTCTGCAGAAACCTACCACAAGTATGGCAAGATTTATAGTCCCAGTTACAGCGCTGATGCATCCAAACAAAAGAACAACACACAGAGAGAGTAGAGCGATGGTAACACAAGTTCTCGTCTGTGCAAGTGAGAATAGTGAGTTCAAATTTTAATAATGGAATAACAGTTGCCCTTCTTCTCACATAAGATATCAAAAGTTACAGATACATTAACTAAATGTTGCTTTAAGCAAAACTGAACTGATATGGATGCTACTGACAACAAATATAGAACTTCAAGGAGATTGATCTAAAAATTATTTTCTATGTGAATGATCTTTCAGGTACTTATTTTATGTATAGAAGACATGAGAACCCTGTTAGATAACCTTTTCAGTCAGCCATTGGAGGTCAATTAAATTCTAGAGATAGCATACTAGAGAACATATACACTCTGAAAATTTGAGCTAAGATGTTGATAAAACATATGGCTAACAGGCTTTCACAAAAGCTAAGCATCCAGAAAGTCAGGTCAGGGAGCCATCAAATTTAATCATTCCAAGTCAATTTGTGTAAATCATAGCTATACAAACTACAGTGGTTAATGAAAATTCCAACAGATTTAGTATCCCAAAAAAATTTAGATTGTATGAGTAAATTTGTCTCGACGGCCAACCCAACTACAGGTGAATGATCATTTAGTACATTGAACCTCAAATAAACTATTTAACAAAACAAGTAAAGGTAAAGCATGGCATTCTTCTAGAAACAAACTCTATGCAATGAAATGCAGTTTCACCCAATCCTATAAGGATATGAAAGCTTGTAACATCCAATAATGATCTCATAACTGAGAATCATACACGTGAGATTCATCACTTTGTTATTGATGAAACATATAAGTGAAACAAAATCACAAAGGGTCCACAGGCTCGAATACTGCAATCTAGCTGTCCATATAATTGATAGCCTACCTACCTGTTGTCAATATAAATGCAAGTGTACTAGTTAGCAAGCGATTAAACAAATCGAAGAATGCAGCTACCAGCAGCATTTGTTTCGATTTACTGTTCCTTTTTGGCTGAAAGTAGTAATAGCATAAGTCTGTAAGCTCAGTGTTGTAGAAATGTGGTAACTAAATAACATGATTATAAAACCTAATTCTTTATTTTTTTAAAAAAAAAAGGACAGCTTAGCTAAGCCATCTGTTTACAACCACCATCAACGAATAGCTTACACAATAAGAACCCAAGTAGGAAAAGGAAAAGGAAAAAACAAGAGGGAAGAAATATGCAACAACAGCAAAGAATCATCAGTAACTGTTGAGGCACAATCTGAGCACAACCAAAGGAGAAAAAAACAATATATCCTCAAAAGGCTTCAACTTTTGAGTAGATTTAGCAAGCTCAGAAAGTCACCATTTTTGAAAACAAAAAACACAAAACAAAACTCCCAGAAAATGAAGATCTATACAGGAAAATAAAACTAGAACAACTTTAAAATCGCGTGATTCGAAAACATTGCAGAGAAAGACAAAGTTACAGAGAGAGATGGGAAGAAGCAGAATCTTGACTCCAGCAACGGCAAAAAGAAAACATACCCAGAAGCACAAGCAACAAAGAAACCGCAAAAATAAGCTTGAAACCTCTCGCCATTGCTCAAACGGTGCTCTCTCTCTCTCTCTCTCTCTCTACTCTCGCGCAGATAATGAAGCTCACTGTATACAACTATTCTCTTCACTTTATTCTTTTTATCGAACTCCGTTAACCCTCGCAACGTTCCTCTGCTGAACAGACAGTGTGTAACGTCTCTATGTTGCTCTCTTTCTATGCTTTTTGAGCTTCTTCTCTCGGAGCTCGAGAGGGAACAGTAACACTAAGGTGCGCTTAAGCTTTGGCTCGGGTGTACGGTTTGTTAGTGTCAGAGCGAGTCACAGAGAGTGTTCGGACCGGATTTCAGAATTGTTTATTTAAATCCGGTTAACAGGGCGTCTCGATTCCGCGAACCCGCATGTCTGTTTCTGTTCCCCAGTATTTATACTATATCGAACGGTCCTTATAGTTATTCCCACATAAATAAAAAGCACCAAAAGTCTCTCCGCTCCCCTGTTTCTCTTTTTTTTATTATTATTATTATTATTATTTCCTCTACGCTCTGGTTTTTAGCCTATGTCCTCTTTCTCCTTTAACCCTCTCTGTTTTGTCCCTCAGTCAAATCAAATCAGTCAAGCTCAACAATTTTTCCCCCTCTTCGGTAAATTACGTCAAAAGTTAAAAAAGCAAAGATTTTTAGTTTTAATTTTGGATTTATTTCATGGATTATTATTCTAATTTCATGGGTCCACCAGTACAATATACAGTGATACATGTTCTATAGGTTTTGTGATACTGTAAAGTTACTGTTTTATCTTAAAGCTTTTACAAAAGAAATAATGACATATATTCGCGGTAATAAGTAAGTATTGTGATATTTGAGAAAAGATAAATATTTTTTTAATATTTAAATAAATAAAAATAAATAAATATTTTTTTTAATTTTCATTTCTATTGATTGATCATTTATCTGATTATTATTTGTGTTTTTAATTTTTTATATAATAATAATATAATATAATATAATATAATGTATATTTTATTTAATCATAATATTTTAATATTTATTTTAATATTTTTTTTTACAATATATTTTTTTAACTATAATAATTTCATATTTAATATTTTTTCACAACATACTCTTAAATAAATATATTTTTAATTTACTATTTTACTAAAAAATTAGAAAAAAAATATTATTAAAAAAATTAATCAATGAATTAGATTAAACTCGTATTAAAATATTTATAATTTTTTGTAATAAATTTGATATTTATTTGTTGAACAAATTTAAAACGTATTTTAACATTTTATTCTTATATTAATATTTTTATTTAAAAAATTATATTATATTTATTATATTTAAAGAAAAAATTTAATATCATTTGTCAATAGAATTAGTAATTAAATATATTTTATATTCTTATTAACTAATATAATTTAATAATTAAATATTAAATTATTATTATAAAAGTGAAAGAAGAGGGTTAAAAATATTTTATTATATGAGTGTAACTTAACTCATTATTTGAATTTTTTTAATAATTGTATTTTTTAAATTTTTATTAAAATAACAAACTAAAAAATTTATTTACTCCTAAGTGTACTATAAAAAAATATTAAATAAAAATTAAATTATTATAGTTAAAAAATATATTATGAAAAATATTAAAATAAGAATTAAAATATTATAATTAAATAAAATATATATCATATTATTATTATATAAAAAATTAGGAGTACAAATGATAATAAACTAAATAATCAATTTATAGATAATAAAAGCTAAGGGTGGTATTACCTATTTATCTAAACGTAAGAGGAAAATTTTTATTTTTTTCAAACGTTAGAGGCATATCTGCTGCTTATTACGGCAAATATCATAAGTATATATGTCATTATCCCTTTACAAAACTAAAGGTAAGGGTAATTAAAAAAAAATTACTGCCTTGAATACTAAATTCATATTTTTAGGATAAATATCATCATCAAACTCATGCACGATTAATTTGATTTTGGAAAATTTTCACATACCTATCTTGATATTTGTCAAACTCACAAGTAAAGGAGAAATATGACGTAATTTACACTTACCTCCCTCTAAAGTAATGACCGTCATTTATCCGTTTAGATAAAGGGCAATAAAGAAATTTTTACCCAAACAAATCTTCTCCTATATACTAAACCTGAACTCTATTGCATTCTTGCACACACTATACAATCTCTCTTTCTCTTTCTCTTTCTCTTTCTCTTTCTCTTTCTTACCTTGCGTAAAAAAATTACACGCAGATAATCAAAACCAAATTACGATGAACCTATCAATGTGATGTGATCAATAAACTCAAAGATGAAGATATATACGTGTTGTGGAGGATAAATTTTCTGCCAAGCCAATTTCTATTAATTGAATTTAGCTCCAAAACACAGCACATAAACAACTGTGGGTTTGACGAAGAAGAAACAATCTCGCATAGAAAATTCCGAACAAATCCAACTCAACCATAAATCCCAAATCAATAACATGCATACTCAGTCATATATAGTTTTAACCCTTTATGGTGTTTGGTGGTATATGAAAATTCCCCATTTAATTTTTCTTTTCTTTCAATTATTTTTTGGTTTATTAAATTAGAGGTATAACAATAAGAGCAGCCGTGATTAATTTGATTTTATTTTTTTTACAGTAAATAAAAAAATATGATGATAAAAATAGTGTATTTTTGTAGTAGTAGAGTTGAATGGTCGGAATTGATTCGAGATAAGCTGTAAAATTATGAATATATTTATTATTTTTTATATTAAAACGTTGCAGAAATTTTCTATTTCACCCTCATTTATAGTAGTTGGCTTTTCTTTTTAGCGTTAAATTTAACTAATTATTTTTTAACAAATTATTATATTATTTTAATTATAAATAATTTATATGATATTATTTAAATATTTAAAAAAAATTAAACACATTTTTTATTTATAATTATTATTATAACATTTATTTTAATTTAGTAAATTCAACATAATTTGATGTAATATTTATTTTGTTCATAAATGTAATATAATTTTAATGATAAATTTTTTATTATTATTATTTTGTCTTCTTTCTTATTTTATATAAAAATATTTTTTCATATATTTTAATTTATATATTAATTTATAATTTATTTTGTCTTTCATACTTATTGTTTATACAACTAGTCATACTTTTTTTATATTTATAATTTTTACTATACGAGAAATGATTATTGATATAATTATACTTTTATTTTTTTAATTTTCATAATGAAAAAATAACTAACAAACAAAATAATACTGCAATAATGTTGTGGAATAAATTTAATTTACAATATACAAGTTAATTATCTAGTGAACTATAACTAATTTTATGGTTAAAATTAAAATTATTGTTATTTGTAATGTTTGTGAATATTTTTACTTTTTTTAATTTATCTTTGTTATTTTTGGTTTTTAACTCTCAATTTATAACAATAAATTCTTAAATATGTAAATGCTTTAATATATCATTACACGTAATATATGAAAATAAAAATATAAAATAAAGTTATTGCTCAAAACTAAAAGTAGGAAAAAATGCAAGAATTGACTTGATCAAAATCCAACCAAATACATTTAGTTAAGTTTAGTTCTTTTAAGAACAATTTCAATTTATTTGGTTTATATACCTAATCAACAAACTAAAAATCAAAATAAATCGAACTAAAATTGAAAATTAATCTAAATAAAGTAAATTCGAAAGAAAAATATATAATATTGAATGTTAGTAACTTTTATTCGTCATAATAAAAACTTCAAAATCTATATTATTTATTTTTTAAAATAAAAACTAAAATTACACGCTCCAAATTAGGTTCAAATAAATTCAAATTAAAATATGAAACTAAAAATAAATCAAACAAAATTGAATCGATTAAATTCTGTTTAATTTGAGTTAGTTTATATATGAGTTCGATTCAATTTGGTATAATAAAAATGGAACCAAAAATAAACTTACACACCCCTAATTAAAGTTTGGAGAATTTTCAACAGTAACCAATATTGATTACTGATTTTTTTAAATGACTACCATATAATATATATTATAAAAATAACCACTTTAAATCAAAATATTCTCGTAAAAATTTTTTAGAAAATGACCACCAAGCACATTCACGCAGGAATATTTTGGTTCAAAAAAATTTGAGATGGTCATTTTTTAAAGATATTTTAAATAGTAATTATTACCAAAAATTCACCCCAAATGTTGATCATTTTCGTTAAATTTACTTAAAAAGATTTTGGCTCCTTATGAATTAATTGGTATTAGTATACAAAGGTGTCATTTTAAAATTAAATACTTCTTATGTCAATTATTGAAAAATGAAGTTAAAGTTGGTGAAGAGTTCAACTATAATAATAATCACGAATACCGTGAGAAAGAATTGAGTTTTAAGCTTCAAATAAGTTTCGGCATCTAATTTTTACCATTGCTTGAAATATAAGATTTCATGAACTTTATCACTTAGTGAATATTAAAAAAAATATACGTAATTAGTTAAATTAAAATATTCTATGTATTTTAATAAAATTGAGATAATATAATTATTAGCACAATTTTGAATTACAATTATTTTAAGATAAAATTATTGAATACAAATTCAAGTGTGGAAGTAAGTTTATATTGACTAAAAATTGGTATTACCAAACATTTAATTTATTACTCTTTTACAGTCAAATAGATATATAATATTACTTAATAAATACTCTAAAATAAATCAAAGAGCGTTAAAATAGATTATAATTGGTATAATAAGTGAAAATTAAATCTTTTCATTTCTAAATTAGATTTCCACTTAGTATTTAAAAAAAAAACAATTCGATTTCTATTCCTATAATGTGACTTATTGGCTTGGCTGCAAATATGAATGCAAGCATGATTTTTTATTATGAAATTGAAGAGGGGAAAAAGAATAATTGCATAATTTTCAAAAGCTTCAAGATCAGATTGCAAAATGATTGTTCTTTTTTAGTGGTTTACATCTAATATTTGTGTTTTGAGGAAAGCTAGTAATGATTGTAATTATTATGACTCCTTTTTTTTTTTTTTTTCTGTTCACTAGCATAAAACAAGGGGAATTTAAAAATTAAAACACACTAACTTCTAAATTTTTACAAATCTATCTCAAATTGGTACTTACAAAAATAAAAACTATTCTTAAAATGGGCATAAACGAATCACAAATAAATCAGACACAAAATAGTAATTAATGGAGAAAAAAACTATGGGGAAGAAGATGCTCCTTTTCAAATTTCAACATAGACATCATGCTAATATCCAAAAAGAGTTTTTGCGGGAGTGTGTATTTGAAGAACATTCCACACATTTTCATTTGTCATTTGAGTTGAAATTTTGCAAATGAAACTTTTTTGAGTTATTTTTGCAAATTCATTCTTAATTTGGATTATTTGTTAAAAAACAAATATCAACGCTGAAAAATATATTGAGTTTGCAGAACACTGAGGGTAATGAAGAAGAACTTCGATATACAGCCACGTGTCAATAATCGGAAAATTTAAAACACTTAACGGTCGATCACACGTCAGCACAATTTAATTGCATGAGACTCATCGACTGCAGCTGAAGCAGAGGACCCATTTTGCTCTCACGTGGCGTCACCACTAGATTATCTTGTATGGGACCCATTAAATAGTAAAAAAATATAGAAAGGGATTTTGACAGCCACGTAAGAAAGGAAAATTGGAATTTCCTTTTTCACTGCGATTCCACCATAACATGATAAGTACGCACTCATAAGATTATTACTCTGGGCTAAATTATGAGTGACGTCGATTTTGGGCGGTCTTCCTGATTTGAATTGATGGTAACGTTAAGTTGTCACCATCTCCAGAAAAGAAGAAAAAAGAGAAAAGAAAAGAATAATCAACTCTGAATCTGAACTCACTCTCTCTGTGTATTTGCTGGTCCACCATTTAAACCCTAGGAACAAAGACAGCAGTTACTGTAAGTGTTTCGAAAAACCCTAGCACAAATGAGGACCAAGAAGTCGTTGAAACAACTTAAGCTCTCCGTTCCAGCTCAAGAAACCCCTATCACTTCCTTCTTGTGAGTATCTTCATCCACATTCTTTATTTTCTTATTGATTTCACTTCTTGATTGGGTCTTTAATTATTGCTATCAATTGTAGGAAAATTGTGAAGAAAAAGAAATCTTCAATCTTCATTCTTTCTTTGTTAGTTTGATGTCGGTAACTGATTATACAGTGAAAAGGAAAACAAAATTGAACTTGAGAATTGTGTTGTGTATAAATTTTCAGGACAGCCAGTGGCACGTTTCATGATGGGGATTTGCTTTTGAACCAGAAAGGCTTACGGCTCATTTCTGAAGAAAAGGAATCCCGTGTAAGGTTCTTTTTGTTAATTGATTTACTTCATATTTAATAGGTTGTATTTTTTATACTAGCATATATTTAACACTGTTGCAAATGCTGTTTCTGATGTGGTTAAACTGCAAATTCATTTTGGATTGAAATATTACGATGTCGTTAGTGTATTATAGTTTAGAATTTGCTGGCTTTGGTCTTTGGCATTGTATTAGCACATTATTAAAATTGATAGATTTAGAGTCCGTTAGTCATTAGTGGCCACTTAGATCATTGGACGTCAAGGATAAACGAGGGTGGAAAAACAAGCAAAGGATCCTAATCCATTAGTCAGAGCTGAGGAACCAGGTTTTAAAATGTAGATGCCGGATCAGTGGATCTTGAGATAGCTCAGTTTTTGTACATGATTTTGGTACATTTACGGATGTTCATTTCTGTAGTGATGTAACTCTCATAAAATGACTTTGACAACAACTTGACTTTGACAACAACTATCTTGACTCCTAATTCTGTGGTTTTTGCTTCTTATGTTGGTTAATGTCTTGACTCTTCAGAATGCCTGATTGAGGATTGTTGGAATTATAAGAACATTTTCAAACTTACAAAATTGGTTTCTATAACTCATCTACTCAACCATTATATGCTTACTGCAAGCCTCTGATGATTGATGTTCTCATCCTTCTGTCAGTGTATCTGATTTCTGAAAAAACTGTGTACTGAAAATTTCATGTCCTTATACCTATGCACTCCTCACTTCATTTGGTAGTATGCATTTCTTCTGACATGTAAATCAGAGTTTTATAGTCATGTCTACTGGCTGTGATTTTTGTTTTTCTTCTAATCTGAACAGCCTTCTGATTGTAAGGAGCTTGATTTTGAATTCTCACTGGAAGACCTTGAGACAATCAAAGTAATTGGAAAGGGAAGCGGTGGAGTAGTACAACTTGTTCGCCATAAATGGGTTGGAAGACTATTTGCACTGAAGGTGATTATAATATATATATATATATATATATATCATTCTACTACCCTGTTTCAACATTCAGTTTAACTTCTAGTCTTGACCCTTCTACCAGGTGAAAGAAAAGATTTTTTTTTAGAAAAAAAAAATTGGTAATTATAAGATTAAGCATCACGTCTTTCTCAATATTTGGATGCACAAAAAGTGGATTTTGTTCTCATTCCTATCCATTAACTGAACCATGGCTATATTTGTCGAAAGAGGGAGATTTACTACCCCAAGTGGTGGTATTACTATAAAATCAATTTTCAGAGTGGGGTTAGTGGAGATATTCATGAGACTTTGAGAGAATACCTTGGTTACTTTTTCCTTTTTCAGGATTTTAGTTTTTTATATGTAGTGAAAAACATAATCCCCTTATAATAGTAATAGTATACATTAAATTAGGATACAACAATTTATGGCTTATGCTTCTTTTTCTGTATGATTTCAAATATGCCTGACTTCTGCTTGTCTATTTTCAGAATTGTAATGTATCGTAGCATTATGTTCCTCCTAGTTTCCTGTGCATAGTGGATGAATTTAGGCAACAGCCTATCATCCTAAGACAACATCTTTCCTAAAATGAAATATTAATGTTATGCTCCTATTTTTGAGTTTAGTGCTACTATTACAAAAACTCTTAGAGAAAAAAAAGATGTTAAATGATTAAGGGATTGCTGCTCTAGATCAGGAAGTCGTATCTCTGTACAGTTCAGAAGTTCATTGAGTTGTGCATTACAGGTCATCCAGATGAACATTCAAGAGGAAATTCGAAAACAAATTGTGCAGGAGCTGAAAATAAATCAAGCATCACAATGTTCCCATGTTGTTGTCTGCTACCACTCTTTCTATCACAATGGAGTAATTTCTCTTGTGCTAGAATACATGGATCGTGGTTCTCTGGCAGATGTGATCAGACAAGTTAAAACAATTCTTGAACCATATCTTGCAGTTGTGTGTAAGCAGGTCTCTAAGCTTCCTTCTTCTCACTTTGTACGTTGTTTTACAGTACAAAAGTCAGTTCAATGCATTTTACACAATTCTCTCTCTTTAAACTAATACAAGTCCTTTTGTATACCTTCCAGGTTTTACAAGGTCTCCTGTACTTGCATAATGAGAGACATGTAATACACAGGGACATAAAACCATCCAATTTACTGGTAAACCATAAAGGGGAAGTAAAAATTACTGATTTTGGCGTGAGTGCAATGCTAGCCAGCTCCATGGGTCAAAGGGACACATTTGTTGGAACTTACAACTATATGTCGGTATGTGTAGTTGGAATTCGTTTTACTGTAATCACTTAGCTTGTTGGAATTTGTTGATTGCTAGTAAACATTTTTTTAGACATTCAAAAGACAGAGAGTCAGTAGAGACTCATGCGGAAGATTAATTGTAAATGGTTATTTTTCTTTTTCTAGCCTGAAAGAATTAGTGGGAGCACCTATGACTATAGCAGTGATATCTGGAGTTTGGGAATGGTTGTACTTGAGTGTGCTATTGGACGTTTCCCTTACATGAAATCTGAAGACCAGCAAAGTTGGCCAAGCTTTTATGAGCTTTTGGAGGCCATTGTGGAAAGCCCACCACCAACTGCCCCACCAGATCAGTTCTCACCAGAATTTTGTTCGTTTGTATCGGCCTGGTAATTGTCATAGATATTAATTTTGCATTTATTAGATTAGCTAAACACATTTTCTTTTTCTTTCTAGTGCCTGTGTTACAATTTTCTTTTATCATTATCAATGCTAATTTGCATTGACTGCTTACTTTTCATGTCATTGAGTTGAAATAGTCTAAGATTATTAGACTACATGATTTTCTAGTCCTTTCACACGAGAAGATCGGTGGCCATTCATCTAATCATCAATTAACATTACTGTGATGCTATGAGAGCTTTTGTGATTAGTTTTTGTCTTGGAAGTAACAAAACATTTTGAATTTGTTTGAGATAAAGTTACTATAATAATTTATTTTGTTACCATTTTATTATTGAACTCAGAATAACTTTCAAATTACTGTTTTGGTTTCCTGTTTCTTTTGCATATGCAGCATACACAAGGATCCTCGAGATAGGTCATCATCTTTGGACCTCTTGGTTAGTAACTTAGAATCCTGCATTACTTCATTTTGCGTTCTTTTATCTTACAAGCCAGGATGTTTTTCAGTTAACAAATAGCTGAGTCTTAATTGCAACATTTTCTGCGCTTGCAGAGTCACCCTTTCATCAAAAAGTTTGAAGACAAGGATATTGATCTTGGTATTTTGGTTGGCAGCTTAGAACCTCCTGTTAATTGTAATTGCCCAAGGTAGTTTGTCTGGTAAGGATATGTTAATTGTAATATGATTTTACCTGTGTATCAGTAATCAGTCTTCGTCAAACATTTATACCAATTTTCATGTAACACTTGAGCATATGGCTTATATAAATCTTTTTTACAGATTGAGTTTTTATTTTTCATTTGTGGCTTGAAGACTACTTGATGCAAAACTATGCTGTGATTCTGCTTGTATAGAAGAATCTACTGACTGAACTGAAAGTCAAATGAGTAATGAAATCCTTAGATGAGGAAACAAGATTAGATTATATTTTTCAAAAAGAAAGGATCGTGATTCATGAGCTACACATGGCCAAAACAGAATGACATCATGGGCAAGATTTCATGTGAAAAAAACAAATAATTGTTTCAAATAATACTGGTCGAAGAATCCAGCTACTGCGGGCAGAACAAAGGTGTAACGTAGGTATGTATTGTATGATATTAAACATCAAAACCATTGACAAATATTAAATAATGAGAGGTGTCCAACCTGTGGGCAATTTTGTGGATAAGAATAGCATAATTAAAATAGTTAAGGCCTACCTGTAATTACCTCTTACTCTATCATGACTCATAACTGCTGCCCAAGTCAGTCTTCTTATCCTTTTTTAAATATATCTTTGGCCCCAAAAAGATTCTGTTGATAAAATATTAATTTAAGATCCAACTTTATATTATGACACTGATTTGGTTCAAGGGGTGCTAATTTTAAATGCCAAAAAAAAAAAAAAATCCTCCAAAATAGGTGACAAAAATAGAATTTGTGTCAAGGTGACAAATAAATTTGTTGGGACAAGGAATCCAGTGAAACTGGGGACAAATGAAATTGCTGGATTTAGCATGTTAGTGTAAGTAAGAAAAAACAAGGATTGGCAGAAGGGAAGGAAAGGCAGTATTATTCATATCTTATATAAACCAAAAATTGATCTTTAAACTTATCGGAATGGTGTGTAGATTCCTCTTAGTGTTAGCGCAAAACTTTTAGTATGCAATATTGCCTTGGAACATGGAAATTCAGTAAAAGCTGTCATAGCTTTACGCGGCAAAGTTGCCAAAGATGGTGACCCTCAGTTTGAGCCAAATAAAAAGATGGTGACTCAGATATGGATGTCTTCAAATTTAAACCTTATCTTCTTTCCTAGTAGTATGGGAAAGCTATTTAATTTAAACCATACACTGCTGATAATGACAAATCTCAGCATATATGATATATCCCTGTAATAGAAAGACAAATATAATAGTATTATATATAGTTGTCAACATTTATCCAATGTTTGCAGGCCAAGCCACCAACTAGAGTAGAAGCTATCATACATGGGTTTTGTTTATACACAATTCTTAGTACCAATATCCTTCAAACTAAGATCTTCTCCTTGTGTATGTATTCTGACTCTGAAATTGTGAAACCATAATTGGGATGATCATGGAAGGTAGCAGGCAAATATTTCAACAGTTGAATTTAAAGAATATTGATAGTAATTATGCAGCAGGACAAGATAAGTGGGTGATGAATCAAGGTGGTGATAAAATTTGTGAGTCTGTATCCATTGATTCTTCCTTTGAAGATTCAACAAACTCTCTATCTTCTTCATTGTGTTCATCAGACTTGGTGGAGGATCCATCTTCTTCTTCTTCTTATTCTTCAACATTATGTTCCTCTTCTTCATCATCATCATCTTCTCCAAATGGACCTCTGTATGAATTATCTGAACTCATGGCCCAGCTTCCGATCAAGTAAGTATATGAACATTAAAGTTTAATTTATTCTAAACTGAGCTTGTAATTGAGTTCGGAAACTGATGGAGTTTTGTTTTGTGACTATGCAGGAGAGGTCTGTCAAAGTTTTACCAAGGGAAGTCACAATCATTTACATCTCTAACATATGTGAAGAACATAGAAGATCTAGCCAAAAAGAAAGGGACTAAATATAGATTGAAAATGAAGTCATGCAAGAGCTATGGAGGTGGTTTAGATAGTGGTCACAAGTTATACAGTCCTAAGGCTACCATTTCAAAGAAATCTTCAATTGCCAGAGGATCATTTTTATCTTCACTAGGTAAAACAAGTACCTTAGTGAGTGATTATAGGCCTGTTCAGAAGAATTTTTTATGGCCAAAACCAAAAATCTTCAAAGCTTGAATGTTTGGCTAGTGTTGGTTTTTTTTTTTTTTTTTTTTTTTTTTTTCACGGGTTGCACTTACGATAATGTTAATATATGTTACATTTGAGGCTTCTTCATATCAATTACTGCACCTGATCATCTGCATTCATGAGATGTTATTTGTTATTTAAGACCATTCAGAGTCTTGCAGAAGAGACCAACCTGCTAATAAATAAAAGCTTACAAATAAGAGAAGGCCTTTGAATGCGGGAAAAAGAAAATGGAATCATCAGATCATCATAAACTTCACTAAATAAAGGAGTTAATATCTACAATATGCTCTGAGCAATGACCATTTCTCTTCTTCTTCTCCTTCTTCTTCTTCTTCTTCATCATGCTTATAAATATGAGAAAGGGATGTGGCAGGGATTGCGTTGCTTTTGGCGCAAGGGCTTGTGGTATCATCACTTGTATCGAATGTATCGAGATCTCAACAGAGGTTCCATCATATGACGAAAGAATAAAGCATCCTCAATTTGATAACATTAGTAATATGAACATGATTATACAAATAAATTGCATAACATGATTTGCAATTAAATATCCAAAACATATACTAAAATTAAATAATTGGATCAAAAAGAAAACGAAAAACCATGATATTTTGATGAGGATGTTGTCGATTGCCTGGTAGTGCAGCAGCTTTACTTCCAGAAGATGCAAAAATGGCAAATCAAACCAATTACCGCGGATCAATGAATAAATCTGCTTCCAGATTTTCATTAAACCAATCCCAGCTGATATCAAAGTTACAAGTCTTTATTTATATTTTCATTCTCTGTATTATTTGTAAATCTATTTATCATTGTTCATCTCCATTATAATCCGATATGAGTGGAAACTGACACTCATAGACTATAATGTTGAATTATATGAAACAAACGATCGTTAAGTTTCATTTGAACTGAAAGATGATTTGCTTTTGTAAGCTTCAACTAATGCACTAATACATTAATGCTTTACATCAAATCCTAACATAAATTTTTTAACCAGTCATATAAATAAATATCTAAGGCTAATTAATAATTTAAATAATATAAAGCTTATCCATCGAATATAAATTCAAAAATTATAATTTGACCCACATGCTTGAGTAGGTGCCCACCAAATCTTTTTGGTGGGGGTATGAGTAGTATTCCACCGGTAATATACTATATACATCAGTGGGAGTCAGACTTTTATGTGCACCCCACAAAACACACCCAGAAATCGACTCACGATCGATAAGATTTCTTCTACACTCACAAAACACTTAAAAGGAGTTCTACCCACAAATAATAGAAAATTCTGATTCATCAATTAATTCCACCAAAAATTGCCAATAACTGTAAATCTGTTTTAACAATCTTTAGATTTATGAGGCAAAGTAACCACCTTAAAACCCTTCAAGGGTTATGAAACTTTAAACTGTCATATCTTGTAAACCGGTACAATTCCAAGGAGATAAAAGCATTTCCTCATAACTGTTGCTGTTGCTTCACATAATAAAAGTCTACTGGTTTCCTCAGCTGAACCAACAACCTGCAACATTTTTCAATGAAATGCAGTTAAAATAACAGGAGGTTTTAATTTTTAATCATTATTTCCTCCAAATTCAGTTGCTATCAACATTTCCTTGTCAAGTAGTCAAACAGATAAGTTAAAGAGGCAAATTGACTTGGTAACATATTAAAATAAAACTAGTTGTCTTCATGAAAGGTACAGAATTCACTAATTCTCAGTTTTCCTTCCCCCTCCCCCTCTCCCCCCCACAACACACCCAATTAAACACTATGGATTTAGCTAATGAACTACTTCACCGTCTCACAGTTGAAGACGAAACTCATATCTATCACCAGTCATAAGAGATTTTTTGCTTTATTTTTTTTTTCCCATGAGCACTTAAAGAGGAAAAAATTCGATTGTGTTACAACCATACCTGACAATTGGAATAAAATCTGGTGAAGTATTCAGACAAATTATAAAGGTATTCACATAACACATTGGGCAGCAGATTAGTACAGGCCTCCTCCACAACCTGAGAAGTGGGAAAGCATTTCCATTATAACTAAAAATTTCATTTGTAAGCTAATTAACTCATTATATCGCAACCAGAGTCAAGAAGAAAGGTGACAAAATCTTACCTCCGAAAATTGTAGCAAATGAAGTCCTAGTACACGTTCATCAGCATGATCCAACATTAATGATCCCGTCTGTCACAAATATATACATATATATTTTTTGGATAAGGTCAGGGACAATTATTTATACATGTAACAAGAAAATTAAAGATTAAATACAATAATGTTTATTGGCTCAGTACAACAAGAAGAATAACATGACAGCTACAGGCTTTTGATTTTTGACCATAATACAGAATATATCCCTAAATATGGCCAACATTTGGTATGGAAGCAGCAATTTGGAATCCAGCTGCATCCACATTTGATAAGAAATGAAACAGATATTGAGATATTAAAAGCCACAGGCTTCAAAGGACCAAGACATAGTCCTGGCTTATTCGGGTTTCAGGAAATAATAATATGCACAGAGAATCATGTTAATTGATAGAAGTAGAAAAAATTAGTTTTCTTACTAAACAACGCAGATTCAAGTCATGCTGACTCCAGCACAGGTGAAGAAACATGCCAGAAGGTTAAACAGAAACTTGAAGAGCAACATAACCACAAAAAAACTCAAAAGACATGGCTTCTGCTTTCAAAAGGAAACTTACTTTCTTCAGTTCTTCTATGTCTTTACCAGATTTCCTGATGATTGAGGAGATCCTAGCATGAGCATACAGCAAATAAACAGCAGTATTGCCCTGCCCGCAAAAATTGTAGAAGGTGAAAATTTAAACTAATGAAGGTAGTGGCAATCATGTAGTTAGTGATAATTAGATAGAAGACACAGAGTGAAAAGGCAGCAAAATCATATAACTATTATATATTATTAGACTATAAAGGTAATAAACAAACTAAAAGCAAAGAGAAAAAAACACAATACAAAAAATTCAATAAAATTTGACAAAAAGCTTAAATAGCCAATGCACCTTATCATTAAGCATCTGATGAAAATTAAAAGTGTAATTCGTCAATCTGTTGTTCTTAAGGTCGGCATACCTGCCATGACAAAATTGTTACACAAAAATGTATCAAAGCTGGAACAGACAGTAAAATGAAAAGGCATGCCTCTTGCAGAGAAATATTATGAGGAAGTAGGTGTTGTGAGACAAAATATGCTCAAGAATATGTCTTCATCTGCAGCAGCAATTTTGTCGTTACCTAATTCATACATTATTTGTCATTCATCATATCCAGCCACAAGCTCTCCATAAGCTATTGGATCTTGCACATTATTGCATCACTAAATTATCCTCAAATTATGAATCCGTTAACAGTTGGTGGACTGTTCATAATCCAAATTCATGGGGAGAACAAACTAGTACATCACTAGAATTATTTGAATAGTTAGACTTTTATAATTGAAACCCATAAACCCCTAAACCAAAAAGTAAAAATAAAAAGTGCACAGCTCCATAACAAGATGCAGCTATTAATTTTTATGTAAGCTTGATAGAGAATATTAGATGTACTGCAAGAACCCAATTTAATTGAATGAGTTTCATTTTTTTAAGGAATATTATATGTAAGAATTCTTTTTGGTAGATAATTGAAAGAAAGGAGTTCATTCCTAAAATTTCTAATGAAATGAGACTATTAAGTGATTAGTATTAAAATATTGGAGAGAACAGTATAAGAATTCCAAAGACCCAGCAAAATATGATTTTAATTGTTGTTCATTTTTCCCTGGAGTTGCATAAATGTTTCTATCAAATATAGGAATACTGCTGGGGTTATAAGGATGCATTTCATTCCTTTAAATCCTTTTTCTTATATCATGTAACCACTATTGTGAGTGATGTATTCCCTTCCTTTTTTAAATATTTCTCCTGTATGCATACAACTAGTTCTGAGAGCTTCAAATAATATTGATGATTCAAACTGTTATTAAGGTAAAGGCTATGAGAGATAGCTTACTTAACGGCACCATAACCCACTGCCTCAGCAGTTTGCTCAAGCTCCTCCTCACTCCACTCTTCAGCCTTACCTGATCGAGACAGAATATAATTCTCATACTTAAAAATTTTTTGAGTGGTGTCTCACAACTAAATAAACATAAAAGAACCCAGATGATATGTACAGAGAATCAGATCACAGTTCTAACATCTATAATAAAATTAGATCATTCAATATTATACCACGTTCTATGAGTGCTGTTTTACTGCGAGTCTTGGCTTCATCAAGTAAATCAACCAATCGAACAACTTCAGTACTGCGAGTCCGAAATCGCTTGCCATCTTCTCCTAGAACAAGACCAAAACCAACATGGCTAGCTTTAGGGTACGAACCATCCTCTGATGGAAGCCAACCAGCACGTTTGGCTGCCTGCAATTAAAAAAAAAAAAAAAAGAATTTCTGACCTTCCGATTCCAATTGCAAAATAACATGTGCGATTATTGTACAATAGTATTCTCTAAATTCAACTAAAGTATATTTTGCGGCAAAAAAGTTATCATAACTAGGAAGAAAAAAAATCTAGCAAAAAGTTTGAAAGAAAAAGGGGATGTTGACAACATCATGAAAAACCACAGAAAAAGCACACAGGAGATGATTGTTGATACATACACTGAAGACCATATCAAAGTGTTGCTGCTGACCAACATCAGTAACATAAATAATCCACTCAGCTTTCTCTTCATTAAGGCGATACCTACATATTTGAAGCATTGCTGTAAATAATAATAAGTTTCCTATTACTGAACTTTAGACCAAACTACAAAATCCAATGGAATGAATATTAATTTACTCATCTATACGGCATTTCAGTAAATGACAACCTAATCCACAGGTCAGAGAGTTAATGAGTGAACTCTTCTAATACAACATTTACAGTGTCATGTAGATTGTCAACATGCAAAAATGTGTCATAAGTCAATCTATTCCGAGCACATTCCTAAGGACCATTCTTAGCATGACAAAACCAATCAGCAAAAATCGGTCACCAAAATTTTCATACTCAACCTTCATTGGAAACTGATTGTGAAAGCCTGCCAGATAGGAAATTAGAAAACTGAGTGACCAGGAACTCATCTAAAAGTTACCCAAAATTTTCTAGTTCCCAGGCTCCATGCCATTCTGGACATCATAATTTCAAAAGGAAAAAAGAATTAAAATGGAAAGCAAGGTTCTACCCTACCATTCCATTAATGATTTATCCCCAAAACCATCAACTAAGGATATTTTTAAGTTCCAAATACAATTGCCACCAACAGAGAAAAGATAAGGTATGACTATTTATTGATACAACATTTTTTCCCCCAGAAGTCAGTCGCTTAGCGAAAGAGTCTGAAACTGGGGTCAATCCCTGCTGAACCCCACAATATTTGGAAAGCAGGAAAGTCGTGGCTTCAGTCAAGTAGGTAGCACTGAAGAATTGAACACTGGATCTTGTGGGAGCAAACAACAAACCCTGATCACTTGACTACTCTAAAAAATCACTTCCGCAAAGTGATTAACTTGTAACTAGCATTTATGTAAAGTGGCCACATCATTCAAAAAACACAAACAATAATAAATAACATGCGGAAAAAAAATTATATATATATATATAGTTAGACTGAAATCTGTGTTATATATATATATATATAACTGGATACTAAAATATTTTTCCAAGCATCTATCAACTAAGCAGATTGATCACTATAAAATAAGGATAGTAAAATAAACAACCATTCAAGGGTGCTGATAATTTTATTTGCAAATATAATGAAAATAACTAACTAACCAAAGAGCAGCTAGATCAGTTGAAGCATAATTGTAACCACCATCACTCTTCACAACAATGAGAGGTATGTTAACTCCTTCAATAAAGATCACACGAGCACCCTGACTTTCTTCAACTAAGCCCTTCTTGCTTAGTGCATCAATAACCACAGGAATATATGGATTATAAAAACTTTCTCCCTGATAGCATGGAAAGACATTCAGTATATATATTGTGTATTGGCTCGTAAGCTTTTGGCAATTAATGATGATAGCAAACAGTTAAACAGGTCTCCGAAGATACATAGAATCCAAGGCAATAATTTCTAACAAAGCATTCCACACAACTTTGATGCAAACTATCCAACTCCCTTGCCTTTCAACTTTCCAACTTGTAATTGAAAAGCACCCTAGTTCATTCACTATGGATTTGAAATAAGATATTACAAACTAAAGATGAACTTCTATTTCTTCACCTTGTTGCAACAAGCTTACTTCAAACTCCTTTGCACCTGAACCCCATAAACATAAATACACGCAAGCAGGTGTCAATATGCAACTTTATGTTATCCTTGTCAATTAGCAAGTCCAAAAGTTATTAAGGCAGCCTTTTACCAAAGCCACATTCAACATTAACTTGAAAAGGGTGTAAAAATTCATATATCAATGAAACAGACAGCCTCCAATCATGGAAAATGATAGACTGCAGATAACCTGGGATAACCAAACTTACAAGAAAAGACCACGGACTACAACAGAGGTCAGGAGGATTGAAAAGAATTCAAAAAGTTTATAGAAAATGGGTGATATTGCATCACATTGTGAAAACTCGTTTTTGGCAACAATCTTGATGCTTATGCAAAAACTAACCAGAGCAAATAAAATTTATCCTTTTGTATATGCACAATGCTTAAGTAAACAAAGTGAACAATCTTTAGTGGCCAATAGCCTCATTTATCAACAAAACCATCACCTAGAATGACAGGTAAATAGTTACCTTTTCCTCTATCTCAACTCTAAGGCGTTTATAGACCTTATCAAACTCTTTCCGGCTCATCTCACATATCTGTGCCCATGCCTGGTGATACTTAGGGTCCCCACTCTGGAATCAATTTTGCATAAAAAGATAAATAGAGAATTTCATACATGACACAAAATGATCTTAGAAAAGCAGCCCTTCATACAATCTAACAAGCATAAAGATCAATCTGACATAAGTCTTACAATACAAGGGTAAGCAATTCACCTGGAGCCGAACCACTGCCCGTTGTGCCCTCTCTTTGAATTCAGAATCAGAGTCAAATCTCTGTTTTGATTTCTTGTAGAAATCCTAACAGTATATTCTCCAAGTTAGAACTATAATAAATAGTATTGAAATTCACATCTGCCCATTTTTTAAATTTGTGTTTTTCAGAGCCCACCGTAAAGGAACACGGTAATATTAGGAAAATAACTGATTATAGAAATCACTTCAACTATCTCTGCAACTAATTTCTTTTGATTGATGTTTCTTACAAAGACATTTGATAGGAACTTATTAATTATCACCTCCACACCACACCATGATAGTTTACTAACAAACGTTAATCATATGCTAGTGCCCCATTGAAAGGTCTTGTCAAAAGTTTGACCGCGATTCTCATTCAATATGAGTGCTTAATTACAACTAAAGTGTATAGGTTCCTTATAGACATCGAGATATTACTAAAATTCAAAAGTCGTATCACTCATGATCATTCACTGTCACTTCACACATAAAGAGCAGAGTCTTCACTTCTAGAGCATGAAATTGCTCCAATTAACACAAAAACAAAGTGCAAAGCTACTTGTTCTTTTTTATCACAAGATACAAAGTCCTATTTTTGATGAGCAAGCTCAGGCTGAAAAACGGATATAATGGCTTCAGCGTGCATTAAAGTTGAGAATCAAAGAAATATAAATAGTCTTAGCTCACTTGTAGTTGTCCAATGGCTGTTTCATTAACATCTTCAGAATTTGGAAACTCTTCAAAGAGGAATTCAATCAACATGCCGAACTGTACAACAAACAAGAAATCTTTAGAGATACAATCAAGAAACAAAAAAATATATCAAGAGTATGTAGTTCAAAATGATAAACTGAAACTTCAGAATAGAACAAAAGGCATAAATCAACGAGTCTCTTTAGAAGAGCGTATCACCAAACTAGAATTTCACCTTTGACACAGCATGTAACCAATAATCTCTAAAGCCACATCCAATGAAGCGGCAAAAATGACAGATAGCAAACAGCAGCAGACAAATGTTGTCTGCATCCTACTAGCAAGATCCATCAACTAAATGTTATAGTTAAGTGCACCACATGTTACACGACAATGAGACCAATGAGAACAATTTAAATTTATCATTTTCCATCTGGAAATAAGTCAGCTCAGAAAGGAATGACGCTAAAAGCCTACAAATAAAGAACAAAAAGTACATTGAGTAGTCCAAAATGAAGGCTGATGATAACTTAAGCACTTGAAAAACGTGGAAAGCACCCTTACATAGTACAAATCTTAAGAAACCAAATCTACCTGTGTACCCCAATCACCAACATGATTCCGCCGAAGAACTTCAACATTTGAAAACTCAAGCATCCGGGCCAGTGAGTCCCCAATAATAGTTGATCTCAAGTGGCCAACATGCATTTCTTTTGCTATATTAGGTGAGGAAAAGTCAACCACAGCTTTTTTGACCTGAAGCCTTGGTGCCCATGTTTCAATACCATCAATGAGCATCTTCTGAATGTTCTGTAGAGGTAATAAACAAACAGCAATTGAGTGCAATAAACTATGACATATGCCTACCTGCTGGGGCTAAATAAGATAAAACACATTACATCTTATGAATAAAATGAAGATTATGCAGACACCTTAGCTATCCACTTCTTTGATAACACAACATTCACAAATCCAGGTCCTGCTACAGCGCATGATTCTATCATTTCAGATGGAGGAAGATTTTTCATGATGGCCTGCCCACAGAAAAATGAAAAAAATTGTCAATAGTCATTTGATGTGATCGAGTAAAAAAGCCATGATCAACTAACCTCTTATGAAAAAATCAAGAGGTACTAACCAAAGAGAATATCAATATCAATACCTGTCCAACTGATGGGGGACCCTTAAAATCAGTACCCTTTCCTTTGATTTTAGACCAAAGACCCATGGCATTATTACTGTGTTCAAGAAAAATTCTTGATTAATATTCACAAAGAAAGTGCATAAACATGAACCCAAAATTGAAATGTAACTCTATTTAAATACTACATATCAGAGATATTTCTAAATAAAACTCATTAATTATAATCCATAAGTATTCTATTATACGATGTTAGATTATACCATTGGTAATCGCCGAATTTTGCAGTGCATGCAGCAACCAACGGCTTTACATCCATTTCATTGGGTACTGTTGCTCTAAGAGCTGCATCAAACACTTTCTCCAATTGTTGCTTTACATTGCCACTATTTCCTTCCTCCTGAACAATATATAATTCAGTTTCCAAAAATATTTCATTTTAGCAACCCATGAATATTTGAGGAACACTCTGACTATGGAATGTAATAGCTTACGTTTGCCATGCTTGATATGGTAAGTATCTTTGTTGCTGACACAAACCTTCTAGATGTTGCCCTCAATATGTCTGTCTAGTTTTGAAATCAACACTTTAAATTACTACGAGTAAATTGAGAAGTTAACTGAAGAAAATTTAGTAGTAATAAGTGGGAGAAAGTAGTCCATACTAACAACTTCCCTGGCAAATTGTAACAAAACATTGTTAACAATCCAAAACTTGAATGTGACAGAAAAACAAAATAATAAAAATTGCCCGCCCAAACAACTAAAACATAAATTCAGCAGGCTAAGAGGACCAGAAAAAAAAAGTATTCGTAGCTCAATAACCAGATACAGCGAAGGAACAGTTAAAAAGGCAGCCAACCAAGAAAACAAAGAAAAAATAATTTAATCCACATAGTCTGGACGTTTAATTCATGCATCACAATATAATCCCACAAGAAAAACCTAACTACTTAGTAGTTACACTAAGATGCAAAACAAACTGTAAGGAATGTAACGTGAAAACAAGAAAGCCATGTAATAAGATGTAAATCAGCCACTCCGCTGTGTTGTACTGAAAACAACAAATAGGGAGACGAAAAGAGGCAAGAGAAGAGGAAATTGAACCCTCACCAGAGCCAGGGAGAGCTGAAGATAAGTGACAGCAAGAGAGGCGATTGAAGGAGAGAAATGGAGAGGAAGAGGAAGAAACCGGCGCCAGTAAGAGGTTTAAGGAACCTATCATCACTTAGCCTTTTATATATTTATTCGGTTTTATTTTAGGCAGAGAGAGAGAGGAAACCCTCGCTCGTTGAGCCTAACGTTTCTATTCCTCGCTCCAGTTACACTTCCCTGCTGCTTCAAGTTAATTGGGCTTTAGCGCATCGAATCGAATCCAGTTCTATCAGGCTTCTTTGCTGTCCGGTTTGGTTGGTCCCCTATGGCATGTCGACGTGTCAGCAAATGAAGCTGGAGGAATTTTTTACTATTTTTTGGGGTTTTATTCCTCGGTAAATTGCAAGAGAAGCTTGATTTTCAATTGAGGGTTCCGAACCGGGCTGGGCCAGATGAAACATCGACAGAATTAGCCGAAAGTATGAATTTTGTATATAAACTCAAAAATCCAAAATGAAGAATCGAAAAGCAAGAGCATGAGTTTTGCAGCATAGAATGATGGCCTTGGAATTGGAATAAAGTGAAAACGGAGGTTTAAGACGCTTAAATTCTCGGATGAAAGCTCACCACCAATCCCAATACTAAAACTAAGTTGTAAGGGTGTTGACGATCCAATTCAATTGGATTAATTCACTTAATCTGATCCGATCAAGTGAATATGGTGAATTATAAACTTATATTATCAATCCGTTAAAAGTAAAAAAAATATATATATATTTTTTTTTAATAAAAAAAAAACCATAATTTAATTAAAAAATTAAGTTATTAACTATAATTTTATATTTATAATATTATAAAATCATAAAAAAAAAAATACATACACAATCAACTAAACTATTCCCCTCAACCTTGTTTTAAGAAACCCGATCATCATTAATCGAGTCTAATCAATAATAAAATTATATACTTTTTGGATTGAATTGGATCGATTATATCATACTATTGATCGAGTTTGATTGAAAAAACTTTAATCCTATCGCTGAACAAGCCTACTAAATTTCATACCAGTAAACGTAGTATAAGACAATTCCTGAACACCATGAAAATATTCCGGCGCGTGGGTGGCTTGCTGAAGTGCGGGCTGTGGCTTTGGAGGCGGCAGGCAAGGGGTGGCTGTGCGTCTGTCAAGTTCTGGTGCGTAAAAGTTCAGAAGGGGCAGCGAGTGGACTGCTTATCTTGTAAAATTGGATTGTAGTTGAACTTTTGGCAATCGTAAAATTGAATTAATTTGGTTTAGGTTGATTTTTAAGTTGATCTTACGATGGAATCTTCAAATAACAGGCACTGCTACATTATTAAAATCAAGAATTATCATATACTACTAATGTTTTACAGTATATTATTTATAACGGGTCATTGAAAATATTTTACAATAAATAAATAATGTAATGATAATTGATAGGATAACTGGCATTTTAATGATCCTATTAATTGCTAATTAAAGTTGAGAGCCAAAAGTCTGAAGACCGACCACGTGTTAGACACGGTCGATGTCAACTGCGGATTCAGTAGCTAAGAAACAAGGCAACTTCCAGTCAAATTACCTGCAGCGCAAGTCCATTAAATGCTGACTGCTTCTTCCTCAAGGAGTGAAAGACTGCTTCTTCCCCAAGGAGTGTCCTGAGCCGTTGACACGCTTTATTTTATTATAATATTTTATTGTTTAATAGTTATATGCTACTAGTTTAATATTACAATTTTAATAATTAAAAGAGATTTTAAACAAATAAAACAATTTTTTGCCCGTAATCCTTAAATAATATTATATAAAAAAGACAGAGAATGATTTCCAATATTTCTTATTTAAACGACATATTACATGCTTATTTCTAAATCTGAAATTCCTTTATTATTTTTGACCTAATTGTATAAAATTTTTAGTTTTTTATTCTTAACATAAATGGAAAAAATTTTAAAGAAAGCACTTGGAAAAAAAAGTAATTAGATTCAAACGGGCCCTTAAGTGCTGTAGATTATTACACGTGTACGGTAGACAAAATTAAAACCAAAATATCTAGACGGTGCATGCAGGCTGAGAGTCCATGCTGGAGAGTAGTTACTCTCACACTCCCTGTCAGGGATGGAAATAAAATAAGCACGAAATTGCTTGTTCTTATCCGCTGTCCTCGAATCACATTATTACAGACCACAGTATCACTACGTACCTTCCCTATATAAAGCACTGTTAAGAGAAATTCTCATTAACAAATCCATTCATCCTTACAGCAGAGGGAGAGAGTTACGGAAAATGAAGAAGACAGGAAAGAGCAACGGTGGTGCAAAACACAACCACGGAAAATCAGAGCGGAGTGACAAGAAATCTGCAACCGGCGTGAACGGATCCCCCAAGAAAGGAGGCCACGGAGGCAAGTACACCTGGTCCGGCGACGGCTACTCGCAGGCTGAGATCGGCGGCTTTCATGATGTCCTTGATGTTAAGGATCCGAACTTTGAAGATCCAGAGGATACCGTCAATGCTTGATGATGATCGTCGTCGTCGTGAATTAGTGATTTAACTTTTTAATTTTCCGATGAGATGTAAATATCTTTGTTGTTTCTTTTTTTCAATAAAATCCATGTTATTCTCATCTCAGCATCTTTTGCGATTGTACGATGCGATGGTTTCTTAAATGTCATTAGATCGGAGTTTCATCGCATTTCGTTTGAATTCTGGTTCGACATAAATCGCCGGATTTTCAACAAAACAATCCAATCTTCGAATTAATTTTGTTTAATTGTTTTGGCTTTGGTTTTAGAATTAGTATTTTCTGAAAAAGCGTTCAATTTTTCTAGACATCGGAAATTTTGAATGAATCTAAAATTAATCCGTTCAATAGTTTTAATCGGTTTGTTTTGATTTGAACACGAAATCGGTATTAATGTACGAAACAGTGTCACATGAGTCTTGGTTACATGTGTCGAGATGCCGGTCAAGGGATGATAGACCCCGATTAGAGTTGGTCCTTTCGCGAGCCCTTATGGTCCAGGTAAGATAGACCTAGATTAGACTTAGCACGTTCGCGGACCCGTAGAAAGAACAAAAGCGAGAAACCAACAAAATAAAATATTAATTTAGTTATTTGAACTTAAGATGATATGATATGGGTAGATTTTTTTTTATTTTTAATCTGAATTTCGAATATCATTAAAAAATTTAAATTTAAATAATATCTTTATTTTTATTTTAAAACATATATTAAGTTTTTACAAAATAAAAAGTTTAAAAATTAATATTTTAAATATATATATATCTTTTTAAATAATATATTTATTTTTAAATAATTTTAATTTAATTATATTAATATAATAATAAATAAAAAATTAATAAATTATATTCGTATATATATTATTATTTGTTTGATATTTAAAAAAAAAATTTAATTAATAATATAAAAATTAATGAAAATTAAATAAAAATAATTATAATTATGTAAATATTCAAATTTATTTCAATAATTAAAGTATAAAATAAATAAGATTGAGAAAATAAGTAGAGGAGATACACAATATGAAAGAGATGCGTCAAAAACAGTTAATTAGGTTTTTAATATTATTTATAAATAATTTAATAAAATATGATTATTTTTTAAAAATAAAAATATTAAATTATTCAGACATTTGCTTATTTAGATTTAAATTAAAATTTTTAATTTAATTATATTTAAATACTTTTACCAAATATTCAGATATAAGTTAAAAACAAACGACTTTTAAACATTTAAATAATTACATTAAAATTTCAGTCAGAAAAATAAATAACCTTTTAATGTTCGTTTAATTTGACTTTTTGTTAGTTAAAGGATTTTTTTAAATTTATATTAAAAAAACGCTTTTGAAAATTAATTTTTTTTTTTTTTTTAACTGAAAGAAGTCTAAATTTTTGGCTTTTAATAATAAATTTTTTTTAGTTTTTTAAAAGATAAAATTGTCTAAAATATTTTTTTATTTATTTTAAAAATTTTACATTATTTTTTTAAAATAAAACATTAAAATTTTATTTATTAAATTAATTATCAATTTTTTTAAAAAATTATTTGTAATAACTAAACAATTAATAAATTTTTAATAAAAGTTGTACTTATAAAAGTTTTACGAGTAAAAAATTTACTCCAAAAAACTTTACTTGAAAAGTTATATCAAATGAATTTTAGAGTGTTAAGTGTGTCATTTACTCATTACCTTTTATTGTTATTCAAACTCAAGATAACTTAGAAAATGTTGTGATATAAATTAAATTATTATTGTAATTTTGGAAAAATTAAAAAATATTAAAACAAAAATTAATTATCATGAGGGCGAGAGAAAATAAATATTACAAGATTAAAAAAGTTAAAATTTGAAAATTTTGTTTTATAACGAGATTTTGAGTCTCTCTTCCCAGAGACGAGTGTGAACTTACTCACTCAGGGACCTGTTTGATATAAGTGAGAAATATTATACTTATTTAAACATTATGAAAAAATTGAGAATGTAAATTTAAACTTACTCACTTATTACTTAAGGATCTATTTGATATAAGTGAGAAACTTTATCCTTTTTTAAAAATTATGAAAAAATTGAGAAACTAAATTTGAACATGATTTAAATTTGAATTGGATTAAAATATTAATTTGACTAATATTTGAATTGAATTAAAATAAAAATTTATACTATTAATATATTTATTTTTTTTATAAATATAAAAATTAAATTTTTTATTTTTATAAAAAATAAAAAATTTAAAACAGAAACAAACCATTTTAAATATTTGAACAAATATATTCAGGCCTCAGTTTAAAAAAAATATTTTTAATATAATTTTTTTTTTGTTAAAATAAGATAATATTTTTATACAAGTTAAAATTGAAACCAAAATCTTAAAAAAAATCCGAATTTTGTAGTATGTATAAATATTCTTTATTTTTAAAAGTTAAAAATTATATTTAAATTCCAAATTAACGGGGCTTTTAACGTATGCCGATACTCTTTTAGCCCCGCATTAACACGTTTGGAACCCTTCGAAATCCAATCACTAGTCCGACTGGGAAAACGAATGCCCCCGTCCTCCTCTTTGCTTGTCACAGACGAAGTCTCTTCAGAATTAGAGATTCAAAAACAGAAACACATGTAAATTAAAAGAGACGACGGCATAATGGGCAACAAGATCGCGCGTACGACGCAAGTATCGGCGTCTGAATACTACCTGCACGACCTACCTTCTTCGTACAATCTTGTCCTTAAGGAGGTTTTGGGGCGTGGCCGGTTCTTCAAGTCCATTCTGTGCAAGCACGATGAAGGTTTAGTCCTGGTGAAGGTCTATTTTAAGCGTGGCGACTACATCGATCTAAGAGAGTACGAGCGCCGCCTCTTTCACATCAAGGAAACCTTCCGTGCTATTGATCATCCTCACGTTTGGCCTTTCCAGGTTCAATTCTCAATTAGTTCTTTAATTTTTTGTGATGTTTGTTTGCTGTCTGAGAAAGTCAGGGAAAAGAGCAGCAATCGGGAGTTAACTTGAGATTGATACAGCTAGGCTAATTTGTGTGTTCAGTGATCCGTTGGTTTACTGTGAATCATAACAATTGATGGGTTATTTCAATTTAGTATAGAAAGTTAATAGTAGTGCTTTTAGTGCAATGATCGCTTGCTGGGAAAACTCAGGAAGAGAGCAGTGATAGACGTTTTGAATTTTAGATACTTTCATGTGGTAGCAGAAAATTTACTGTACCAACTTCAACATCATTCATGTGCACTCATTAGGCCAGGTTGCACTGGGTATGAGAAAAGAGAGTAGGATATACAAAAGTCGTGTGTTTTGTTGGTTAGTTGTGTCATTGTCAATTTCAGCAAATTAACTAGAGGTCTATTTGAATTTCTAATTTGTAGTGTTCTATTGCAGTTTTGGCAAGAAACAGATAAAGCAGCTTACCTTTTGAGGCAATACTTCTTTAATAATCTTCATGACCGGTTGAGCACTCGGCCTTTTCTTAGTCTTGTTGAGAAGAAATGGTTGGCTTTTCAGGTCTGTCACTGTGGTCTTTATCTCTCTCCATGAATCCCAACTATCTACTTGTACATTCCCTTTCCACCCAACCACCACTGACCCTTCTTTTTTCCTGAAAAGAAAGTTGTTAGAACTTAGAAATTTTTTTGAGAAAAATTTAATATTCTTTCTAATTGAAAGGGGCACTCTGAGAATCTAACCTGGGACCTCTTGCACCCAAAATGATAATCTTACCGCTAGACAAGAGCAATGTCTGGGGGGATTTGAACTACTTGTGTTTTTCCCTGTTAATACTCTATGTTATGATTATGCAGTTACTTCTTGCAGTAAAGCAGTGCCATGAGAAGGGGATTTGTCATGGTGAGTAGTGGAGGAAATTTACTTACGATGTTATTGTGATTAATGAAAACTGTGTAATTGACATTGAAGTTTATCTTTGTAGGTGATATTAAGTGTGAGAATGTGTTAGTCACTTCCTGGAATTGGCTTTATCTTGCTGACTTTGCATCTTTCAAACCCACATACATTCCATATGATGACCCTTCGGATTTCTCATTCTTCTTTGATATTGGAGGAAGAAGGCTATGTTATCTTGCACCCGAGGTTCGTTCTTATTTTCCATTTATTTCGTTGAGATATTTCCAACATGCGGTATGAAAAGTTCATTGTTCTCTATGGATGCTTACTATGGGCCATTGTTAAATTGATTGTATTTTTATTTGGGGCTTCTTGTGGTGGTTTTCTTTTGCTCTTGTAAATCATGGTTTCAGGTTTTAACATACAGGCTGTTCTTTGTTTTTCAATTGTACTGTGGGTTTTTAAAATTTGTAAGTACCTTATATATAATCTCTTTAAAAATGAAAACACAAATTAACCCTTGCACCAAGTCAAGGCTTATTTAGACGAAAGCATCGGAAGGTGTCCTACCAATTCTATTCGCGAAATCTTAAAAATGTAGGCGCTCCATCAATGACTACCAAAAATCATCATGAAACCACTCTGTGGGGAACTTTGTTAGCTCAATGTAAATAAGGTTGCTTCTAGTTTTTGTGTTTGTTGGTGGCATGTCAAGAAACACTTGTGTGATTGATGAATGTGGTTTTATAATTGGCACTGTCACAGTGAAGGTGTGGTTAATACTGCAGTGTGTGCAGGTTAAAAGTTTACGATTACATATACATTTCTTCTTCTTCCTTTTTCTTTATTATTGAAAGGAAGAGAATAATATACATAACCATTTAGCTTTCTGTCATAGTATTTCTTTTTCCTTATTTATATAAACCTATTGTTTATTAACTTTGGATAATAGTCTCAATTTACCTTAGGCATGCGTATAAATTTAAATTTTACTTGTTTTATTTGTTTTTTCTGTACCTTTTGATTTGAGTTTTGCCCTTTAGACTACAATCGACATTACAGTTTTGGTTTTGAAGACTGGCTTGCATTAGCATAGTCATAATCTCCTGATTGGATTTCTGGGTCCCCAATTATTCTTTCCACGGATGATGTTTCAGGTTCCTTTTTGGTTTCCTTTTCCGCATTATCTTTGAATGTGTTTGCATTTGTAAATAGATCTAGATGTATAAATCTTAATGATATGTATACAAGTCTTAAGTTGTTTATTTTGTCAAATTAAAATATCTCAACAACAACATTTCTGTATATTTGTTTCTATAAGTTTCTTTTACTGTTGTTGGTGGTGGTGAGTGAGAGAAGAGATTTAAAGAATGAAGTAAACGAGAATGACAGTTTGTTCATAGTGCTGGTTTGTGATGGCAGTGTGGTGTGGTGCTTGTGGTTGTGTGATGAATATGTGGTGGTGGTAATGATGATGGTGTTGGTGACATGGGTGACAGATGAAATTTTGACGAAGGATGCAACAGGGGAGGGCATATAGTGGAAACCTAAACTTAAAACAAACATCTTGACCATTTACGTTAAGAAAAAAAAGCAAAAATTATTTTGACTTTTTGGACTCGTATATAAATGTCTTTCAATAAGCATTAATTTATAAAAAAGATGAAATATCATCATAATTTAACTCTTTTTTTGACCGAAATAAAAACTAGCCCTATATCAATACTTGCGTCGAAAGATCTTAGTGTGTTTGATATTTATTTTCTTTTTATCTTTTGCGATAGTAGCTATTAATCAAATCTTCTTTCTTCTGAATATAATGGTTTATGTTATTATATATTGTTTGTGTAGTTAAATTGTTTCTCGATTTTGCAGAGATTCTATGAGCATGGAGGTGAGATGCAAGTCGCACAAGATGCACCTTTAAAGCCATCTATGGATATCTTTGCTGTAGGGTGAGCATTAACAGTTATTAGCATCCTTATCTCGGCGTATTACGTTTAAATTATGGATCTCTTTTGTAGGGTGAGCATTTGCGGATTAAGTGGTAACATTTTTGACCCAACTGAGTTAGAATGGGGATCTTGGGTAGGAAAAGTAGGACACAAGTTTACTTCCATGCTGAAAGTGACTACTTGCCAGTGTTATGATATTGTCATGAGTCAGAACCGTTTATATATTATGAAATCTTTCCTTATTTTTATCTTACTATTTCCAATTGATCTTTAACAAATTCCCTGGAACAAATTTTGAAGATTATTTTTCAAACGTCAATAAGCCAAATGAAAGATAATTCTATCTTCCACACTCTTTTGTCCAGGGTCAAAATTATTTTATCTAATTTTTGCATCTTGACCTTTATTTTAGCTCAGAATTCAGACAATCAGAAACCAATTTTCTATATGATGTTACAGATTTTCTGTTTTATGCACTACTTGTTTGTCTAAGGACAGTCTTTAATAATGAGTGAAGTACAGAAAAGTTCTATCTAAAGACAGAAAAGATGATTTTGTAAAATATAGATTTATGATAAATATGACAGGATACTCCAGGGAGACTTTGAAATAAGTACTGCATAATGATTAAGTCTTTAGGGCTGTGTCTTTGTCACGTCTTTCTCATACTGATTGTCTGTGATTCCCCTGGTCTCACTGGTACTATTTCTGTAGTCATGGAGAACTTCCACCAAGTTCTAGGCTCCACTCTTTTTGCTGTCTTTTTCATACCACTGCTACCATTTCCTCCGCAGGCTGAATAGAATTTCATTTTCTTTTCATCTCAGTGTGGAAATTGTATGTTATGCAGAATAAGTTTCAATGGAGTTGTTTTCTGATGAATTAATCCTTTAATGTTATGCTTCTAGAAGCTGCCAAGTCAGATAGTCCCTTGCAATGGAGAATATGAATTTAAAGATCTTTTTGTTATTCTTTCAATAAAAGGCTTGGGCATGTAGTTGTTCCTATAAAAGCTTTGCTTTTGATGGTTTTATTGATCCTTTTTTTGTTGCATAATATGAACAGAATGATATTTTTCAATTCTCAGAACAAGATCAATTAGATGCCATTTCTTTTGAAGTATTTGTATATTTTTTGTTATTTCATCTTATAATTATCTAACATTCTTCTTGTATTGCTTTAGGTGTGTGATTGCAGAGCTTTTCCTTGAGGGTCAGCCTTTGTTTGAACTCTCTCAGCTCCTGGCTTATCGCAGAGGGCAATATGATCCTAGCATGCACCTTGAAAAGGTACAAACTTTCTCTTCTTGTCTGCCTCTCTTCTACTCCAGACTCACATTTCCTTTTTGTTATGTACTCTGATTCTTTTTTGATTCATATGCAATTAAACTAAGAGAGTTTTATTTTTACTTGAATTATACATTTCCATTTGGTAATATGGTGTTGCTAATTTAAAGTTGTTGAAGAAAATAAAATTATATTGAATTCTCTTGAATTATAAACTAAATACATAAACATGCCTTTTTATAGGCTGAAATAATAAGGTAACATAAACTAGTAAACTTAGAAATCCTTAACAAATTAGGAAAAGCCTAATAATACTTGAACTAGAACTATACTTAATAACACTAAACCTATTATAACTAAATAAGTCTAATTTTAATTCTAACACTCCCCCTCAAGCTGGAGCATAGATATTAGTGATTTTCAGCTTGGAACAAAGATACACAAAGATTTCTTTGTCTACAGCTTTAGTGAAGATGTCTCCAATTTGATCTTTCGACTTGATATATGGAGTAATGACCTCTCCTGAAGCAATAATCTCTTTAATAAAATGACAATCTATCTCTATATGTTTAGTTCTCTCGTGAAAAACTGGGTTGTTGGTCATATAAGTGGCCACCTGATTGTCGCAATACATTATAGCCGGACTCTTCACCTCAACCCCAAACTCTTTCAAAAGATTTTTAATCCACATCAATTCATAAGCTGTATGAGCCATAGCCCGATATTTTGCTTCAGCGCTAGACCTAGCTACAACATTCTATTTCTTACTCCTCCAAGTCACTAGGTTGCCACCAAGAAAGGTACAATAGCCACTTATAGATTGTCTGTCAGTTGTAGATCCCGCCCAATTTGCATCAGAGAAGTATACAATATCTGACGTGCTACCTTTTTTGTAAAGAATTCCCATTCCAATAGTTGGCTTGAGGTACCTGAGAATTCTACAGATTGCTTCCCAATAAATCTTTTTTGGTTCTTGCATATATTAACTCACAGCACAAACTGCAAAAGTGATATCAGGTCTTGTTATTGTCAAATAAATTAATTCTCCCTCAAGGCTTCTGTACCTCTTTTTGTCCTTACAGTTTGGACTATTTTCACCATCAAGCTTTACGTTTGGCTTCATAGGAGTATCAGCTGGTTTAGATCCTAACATCCCTGTTTCCAACAATAAATCTTGGACATATTTCCTTTGAGGCAACCCTAAACCTTCCTTTCCTTTTGCTACTTCAATGCCCAAGAAATATCTAAGTTAACCCAAGTCTTTAGTTTGGAAATGTTTCTTCAGTTGATTCTTCACTACCTCAATCCCATGCAAATCACTCCTAGAAACGATAATATCATCTACATACACCACAAGAATAACTATGCTTAACGAAGTTTGTTGAACGAAGACTAAATGATCAGATTGACATCTTTTAAAATTGAGAGATGTCAACACACCACGAAGTTTTTCAAACCATGCCCTTGGAGATTGTTTAAGGCTATATATAACTTTTCTCAACCGACATACCAAGTTAGACTCCCCCTGAGCAACAAACTCTAGAGTTTGCTCCATATAAACCTCTTCTTGCAAATCTCCATATAGAATAGTATTTTTAACATCAAGTTGAAAAAGAGGCCAATCATGAAAAACTGCTAAAGATATAAGAACTCTAACAGAATTAAGCCGAGCAATTGGAGAAAATGTTTCAAAATAATCTATTCCATATGTCTGAGTAAAACCTTTAGTTACCAACTGAGCTTTTAATCTCTCTACGGTACCATCTGGGTGATACTTGATGGCAAATACCCACCGACAACTTACAGCTTCTTTACCGTCTGGGAGTTTCTATAGTTCTCAAGTGCCACGATCATAAAGAGCTGTCATCTCTTCTTCCATAGCTTTGCACCAACCAGGATGTGCAAATGCTTCTTGAGATGTCCTAGGCAAAGATATAGTAGACAAAGACAAGGCAAAGGATTGAAAAGCAAATGAAAGTGCATTGAAAGAAACAAATTGAGTAAAAGGATACTTAGTTGCAGTTATTCTTTTACCTTTTCGAATTGCAATAGGGAGATCAAGATCTAAATTATCAGTTGATGGAAGAGGGTCTTGATTGGAGGTCGTCACTTGGGTAGAGGAGGGATATGGAGGAGACTCACTTTGTTGATCAAATTGTTGATAATCTTTTTTACGTACATACACATGGAGGGGTTTTTCTAGGGAATGGCAGGTACAAGAATAGGTACAATGGGATCCATAGAGTGAGAAAGAGGTGCGGTGGGAGAAATAAAATTAGTTTCGAAATTAGATCTCTTTTCTGAGAAATAAGACTCGAAAAAGGTGACATCAACACTAATGTAAGTTTTACCAGAAAAAAGATCTAGACATTTATAACCTTTCTGAGTTCTAGAATATCTTAGAAAAATACATTTAATAGACCGAGCTGAAAGTTTGTCATGAGTATTAAACATATGGACAAAACAAAGACAACAAAAAATACGAGGTGGAAGTAAAAAAAGAGATTTGTCAGAAAATAAAATATTGTATGGCGCTCGAAAGTTAAGAACGGAAGATGGAAGCCTATTTATTAGATAACAGGCAGTAAGAATTGCTTCTCCCCAGAATTTAGATGGTACTTTCATATGAAATAGGATTGTTCGAGCAATGTCTAACAAGTGCTTATTTTTCCTTTCAGGTACACCATTTTGTTGGGGAGTATAAGGGCATGAGGTTTGATGAATCACCCCTTATTTCCTACAAAATTCAGAAAGTGTAGAGTGACAATATTTTAAGACATTGTCAGAGCAAAAAATTTGAATAGACACACTAAATTGAGTTTGTACTTTAAAAAATGATTCAAATATAATAGGGACTTCTGATCATTCTTTTAAAAGATATATCCATGTAGCTCGAGAACGAATGATAGAAAATACTTAAAACCATGATAATTAGAAATTTGACATGGACCCCAAATATCAGAATGAACCAATTTAAAAGGACGCAAACTAGGTTTATTGATTCGTGCAGGAAAAAAGATACGATGATGTTTACCTAATTGACAAGACTCACACTCAATACTAGAATTGACAATGTCAGGTAGATTAATTCGTTTAAGGATTTGAGAAGAAGGATGTGCTAGTCTTTAGTGCCATTGTTCTGAAGATACTAAGGAGGATAATGCAGAACTAGAGGATTGTAGCGAACTAGAAAAGTGATACACTCCATTAATCTTTCGTACTCTGCCAATCGTCTTTCTCGTACTAAGATCCTAAAAAATACAATGAGATGGAAAGAATGTGACAGAACAATTTAAATTTTTAGTTATTTGACTAACTGATAAAAGATTGATAGGAAATTTAGGTACATGAAGAATTGAAAAAAGATGAAGAGTAGAATTGGCAAAAACAGTTCCTATTCCTACAACATTGGTTTTAGAACTATCTGCCAATACTACAGAAGATGATTTACCAGATGAGGAATAAGAACTAAAAATAGAATTATTACCAGTCATATGAGATGATGCCCCAGAATCAATTATCCAAGGGGTAGAATTAGAAGAAAAAGATGTATTTTTAATCCTTATTGAGAAGCCATTAATTAGCTGGTTACTTAGAGTAGATTGATGGCTAGCTTCTCTAGATAATGGCACACCAGAGTTCTCGGAATTACCAGAGGAAGAAGCTGCAAGTTCACAAGAGTTCTCCTTATGGATGTGATAACTTTGATTTGCATATGTTGGTTTTCCAAACCTTTTCCAACTGTTTTCAAATAGATGATTAGTACGGTTATAGAAAAAGTAACCTTCTTGTCCTTTGGCTTTTACCACATCTTTGACCTTTTCTAGAGATTTTGACTGGTAAACAGTAATTCATAAACAGTAACGAGAACAGTAGACGCGAACAGTAACGTTTGTTACTATTCGTGACTCTTACTACAGTACCGTATTAGGTTTCTTGATTTAAGGATCTTTGCGCTGCTTTGATACTATGTTGAAGAAAATAAAATTATATTGAATTCTCTTGAATTATAAACTAAATACATAAACATGTTTTTTATAGGCTGAAATAATAAGGTAACATAAATTAGTAAACTTAGAAATGCTTAACAAATTAGGGAAAGCCTAATGATACTTGAATTAGAACTATACTTAACAACACTAAATCTAATCAAACTAAATAAGTCTAATTTTAATTCTAACAAAAGTGAAACATATTTAATCATATGCTATCATTTTTTTTTCCTTTTGTACTGACCATCACTGCTAATGGTATGCGTGTGTGATATCAGTCTTAAATATCCAAATTTCAGTGCAAATTTTTACGAAGTAATATGAATAACTCGTAACTTTCATGTTGACTTTTGTTACATGCTCAATAATCTGTTCATCAATTCATATACCCTGTGGATGCAGATCCCAGATTCAGGAATCCGCAAGATGATACTTCATATGATTCAATTGGAACCACAGTTGCGATTTTCTGCTGAAAGCTACTTGCAAAATTATGCTGCTGTTGTGTTTCCAACCTATTTTTCACCCTTTTTGCATAATTTCTACTGCTGCTGGAATCCTCTTCATTCTGATATGAGGGTAAACAACTTTATAATTTAATGCTTCAAATTTGATAATTCCGACAACTCACACATTCCTTTCTGATGTACCATCCCTACTACAGGTTGCAATGTGCCACAGTGTTTTCCCTGAGATACTTAAGCAGATGATGGGCAATAAATCAAGTGAAGAAACTAGTAACATGCTCTCAACATCATCAAGTGCCACAAGCGTTGACGAGTCGCAAGAGATGGATGCAAAAAAAAAGTTGAACTTGACAAAAGACTCATTTAGGAAGAGAGAAAAGATGGATAAAGGTATAGTCGAGCATAGATTCAGACCTCTAGGTGATATTAGTACTCTACGTGGGGATGGGAAGGAAAGTAATCACTGTTCCATTGGAAGGCCAATGCTGGAGGATCTGACAAATTCTGGATTTTCTCAAGATGTTAGAAATGGTGGTGTGCAATCTTCTGGTGAGCTTTTTCAAAGTATTTCTGATGAATTCAGGAAAAATGGTCATCCCTTCCTTAAAAAGATTACAATGAATGATTTGACTTCATTGATGTCTGATTATGATAGTCAATCAGACACCTTTGGCGTGCCTTTTCTACCATTACCTGAAGATAGAATGAAATGTGAAGGAATGGTTCTTATTGCATCTCTTCTCTGTTCCTGCATCCGTAATGTCAAGTTGCCTCATTTTCGAAGGGCAGCTATTCTTTTACTGAAATCTTCTTCGTTATATATTGATGATGAAGATCGCTTGCAGCGTGTGCTTCCATATGTTATTGCAATGCTTTCTGATCCAGCAGCAATTGTGCGATGTGCTGCATTGGAAACTTTGTGCGACATTCTGCCTTTAGTCCGGGATTTTCCTCCCAGTGATGCAAAAATTTTTCCAGAGTACATCCTTCCAATGCTTTCTATGCTTCCCGATGATCCGGAGGAAAGTGTGAGAATATGTTATGCCAGCAACATAGCCAAGCTGGCACTAACTGCATATGGGTTCCTGATTCACTCAATAAGGCTGAGTGAAGCAGGTGTTCTTGATAAATTGAGTTCAACACATAAGTCATTGACGTCATCTAATGAGACTTCTGGACAGCAGCAGAGACTAAATGGTGATGCACAGCTTGCTCAACTTAGGAAATCCATAGCTGAGGTAGTTCAAGAACTTGTAATGGGCCCAAAGCAGACTCCAAATATCCGGAGGGCACTCCTCCAGGATATTGGCAACCTTTGCTGTTTCTTTGGTCAGAGACAGAGTAATGACTTTCTGTTACCCATCCTTCCTGCTTTTCTTAATGATCGCGATGATCAGCTGAGGGCAGTATTCTATGGGCAGATTATGTATGTCTGTTTCTTTGTGGGAGAAAGAAGTGTGGAGGAATATCTTTTACCTTATATTGAGCAGGCTCTAAGCGATGCAACAGAGGCTGTCATTGTCAATGCATTAGATTGTTTGGCCATTTTGTGCAAAAGTGGTTATCTCCGGAAGAGGATACTGCTTGAGATGATAGAGCGTGCTTTCCCATTGTTGTGTTATCCCACTCTATGGGTAAGAAGGTCAGCTGTGATGTTCATTGCAGCTAGCAGTGAGAGCTTGGGTGCAGTAGATTCATATGTTTTCCTTGCACCAGTCATACGCCCTTTCCTCCGCAGACAACCAGCATCTTTAGCTTCTGTGAAACCTCTCCTTTCATGTCTAAAACCTCCGGTCTCAAGAGAGGTATTTTATGAAGTCTTAGAAAATGCTAGGAGTTCCGACATGTTGGAGAGACAGAGAAAGATTTGGTACAATTCATCTGCACAATCTAAACAGCAGGAAACTGCAGATTTACTTTGGAGAGGGGCTGAAGATTTGAACTCTATTAAATGCTGGTCTGACAAACAACAAAATGTTGAAGGTCAGAGACCTGCTGTTGATGCAACAAAACAGTCAGAGTTAACTCAATTTGATGATGATGATGATGGGGCTAAGTTGAGAGCCATGGGAAGCTTGGTATACAATGCTTCTAGCATGGTTGACACCCCGGATCCTTTATGCCCAGAGAAATTACAGTTCTCAGGTTTTATGTCTCAACAAGTTAGTGGTTTGAGTAGCCTCATAGGTGATAAATCATCGGAAGGGATACCTTTGTACTCCTTTAGCATGGACAAACGAGCAACAGAAAATTTCCCTGCTGGTTCTGATTCTTTATTGCAAGCCTATTCTCGGGGAATCAGTTCATCATCCATGCCTTGGATGGATCCAACAAAAAAATCATTTAGCTTGGCAAGTTCAGTTCCTGCACCTAAACTTGTTTCAGGCTCATTTAGCATTAGTAATGGTTCTAAACAGTTTTATAGAGTGGTACATGAACCAGATGGCAGGGAAAATGATCACACTGCCTCTATAAACAGTAAATTTGCAGAGCTGGGGATATCTGGTACAGCAAAAGGAAGTTCAATTAATGTCGAAGATGCTTCTACCTCTGCTGATCTAACAGGAGTTCCATCTTTTGCACGAGCATCGTCAATGCCAGATTCAGGCTGGAGGCCTCGTGGTGTGCTGGTGGCACACCTCCAAGAACATCGTTCTGCTGTCAATGACATTGCGATTTCACATGATCATAGCTTTTTTGTGAGTGTGTCTGACGATTCAACAGTCAAGGTGTGGGATTCAAGAAAGTTAGAGAAGGACATTTCATTTAGATCAAGGCTAACATATCACCTCGAGGGAAGCCAAGCTTTGTGCACTATGATGCTTCAGAATTCTGCACAAGTTGTTGTTGGAGCTTGTGATGGCATGATACATATGTTTTCTGTGGATCACATCTCCAGAGGTCTGGGTAATGTTGTTGAAAAGTATTCGGGTATTGCTGATATCAAAAAGAAGGATACCAAAGAAGGTGCTATAGTAACCCTTGTGAACTACAATGCTGATAACCGTGCCAGTCAGATGTTTATGTACAGTACTCAAAATTGTGGGATCCATCTTTGGGATACAAGATCAAATACAAATACTTGGACACTAAAAGCATTTCCTGAGGAAGGCTATGTGTCTTCTCTGGTGACAGGTCCCTGTGGAAATTGGTTTGTTTCAGGGTCTTCTAGGGGTGTTCTCACACTTTGGGATCTGAGGTTCCTTATACCTGTGAACTCATGGCAGTACTCTCTGGTATGCCCAATAGAGAAGATGTGTCTTTTTGTTCCTCCTCCACATGCCGCTGTATCTACTACTGCCAGGCCTCTTATATATGTTGCTGCGGGTTGCAATGAAGTTTCACTTTGGAATGCGGAGAACGGAAGCTGTCACCAGGTACATAGCAGTTTCATTCTGTTGTAAAATGGAGGTTGAATGGCATTAAATAGTTCTATGGTGTTGTGAGAATCTTATTTACCTCGTAAATTAGTTTGGCAAGTTTAAACAGAATGCAAAAATGAGATAGTAGTTGATGGAGAGGGAATTTTGAAATTGTGGAGGATTTTTTGTTATCAGAAAACTGAAAATCAGCAGGCACCATTATTAAATGCAGGACTTTGTTTGGTTACTCTGCCTGAATTCCAAAAATATCTTTGAGCTTTTCTGAACATATATATGATAGGCAAAATAAGTATGACTAAGTATGATACCACGTTTAATTAATTGTTGGAAATAACTGTTTAGCTAGTGATATTGTATTGTGGAAGAGACTTGTTTAATTGCAGGCCGACAGCACTAGAGCGCCTCTTTCCTCTACAGCTAAAAGGGGCGGGTGCTTTATCTTTGGTAATATAAGATTTACACTGATAATTGCGGATAGCTGGAATCAACCACTTCTATGTATTTGAATTCTTACTACTTTGATCAGTCTCACGATATTTAAGTATTTTCTTTTGCATGTTTTAACCTTTCTTTTTCAGGTCTTAAGGGTGTCAAATTATGATGGAGATGCTGAAATATCTGATATGCCTTGGGCCTTTGCAAGACCATCCACCAAGCCAAATCCTAAACCAGATCTGCGACGGAATGTCAACCCAAAGTACAGAGTTGATGAGCTGAATGAACCTCCTCCTCGTCTTCCTGGTATTCGTTCAATGCTTCCTTTACCCGGGGGTGACCTGTTAACTGGGGGTACAGACTTGAAGATTCGACGATGGGACCATTGCAGGTTCTAGTTTGAATTCCTCTTTTCATTCGTGTGATCATTGTTGAAGAAAATAAAATTGTATTGATCATTGTTGAAAAGAATAAAATTATATTGAATCTCCCTTGAATTATAAACTAAGTACATAAACATGCCTTTATATAGGCTAAATAATAAAACAACATAAATTAGGAATCCTTATAAACTTAGGAATTCTCATGAACTTAAAAATGCTTAACAAATTAGGAAAAGACTAATAATATTTAATCTAGAAATATACTTAATATGACTAAACCTAGTAAAACTAAATAAATCTAATTTTAATTCTAAAACTCCTCCTTAAACTCAAGATGGTAGAGTAAACTTGAATTTGGAAGTTAACGCGATTGAGAAGAAAATCCCAAAGACCATAGTCGAAGATGATAGTGCCTTCTATAGGCAAATACTGATAGTGCCTCCTATAGGTAAAGAGTGCCTTTCGTGGGTGAAGAATACTTGTAGTGCCTTTTCTAGATGAAGAATACTAACTGTGCTTTTTTTAAGGCGAAAAATATTAACTGAACTTTTTTTTAGGCAGAGAATATTAATTGTGCCTTTCCATAGGCAAATAATGGTAGACGCAGGGCAGCCATATTAGGAACTCGTGAGCAGTACCAGTTTACAGTACCCAAACAGTACTGTGAACAATACCATACCTAATTAAGGTTTCAAGAATTTTTTTTTTTTGAGTAGAAACTAAATCATGGTGAGTAGAAAATTAAATTATGCTTAGTAACCACCTCATAAAGTAGTACATCGTCACCATAAAAAATTTTCTGATACGACTCTCAAACTTAAGATCAAATCTGCTCTGATACCACGTTGAAGAAAATAAAATTATATTGAATCTCTCTGGAATTATAAACTAGTACATAGACATGTTTTTATATAGGTTGAAATAATAAAGTAACATAAATTAGAAATCCTCATGAACTTAAGATTTCTTAACAAATTAGGAAAATACTAATAATATTTAGTTTAGAAATATATTTAATAAGACTAAACCTAGTAAAACTAAATAAATATAATTTTAATTCTAACAATCATCTTGTGACAGTTTTTTGGTTTGATTGACACCATACCTAATGTTGCAGCCCTGGTCGAAGTTACTGTGTTTCTGGGCCAAATATGAAGGAGATTGGAAATGATGAATTCTATGAAACAAGATCTAGTTCTGGTGTGCAAGTTGTGCAGGTATGTCGATTTGACTAATCTGAACTTGCTAAATTTTCCTATGTAATTTTCCTATGTTGGTAAGATATCCCCTCTTTTGAAAGGTTAGGGTATGGTGACTGCATCTTTCAGTTGTCGATATCATCATGCTGAAGCTGGGTAGTTTTGAATTTTCTTCTCTCTCAAAACAAAAGGGTCATAAGTTGGTTGAGTTGGCCAGCCCTTTCACTAATTGGAGGGAAGCTAAGCATGTTTTGTTAACTGAACAAAACAAAGAATGGTGTCACGTTGTAGACTTGTTTCAAGATTTTGCTTCCCTCTTAACTTTTATATTGGTTCTGTTGAATTTCCTCAGTCTTTTTATTTTGGCTGAGTGTAATTAGTTCAATGAATGCCAGTTCAAATTGCTTCATCTTTGTCTCCTGTGACAAATTCTCTCAAGTCCCTTTAGGAGAATAAGCTCCATGAACAAAATGTGCCGCTTTTCCTTCATGTTTTGTATGTACATACACATGCACTAGAGTTCATAATACCAAAATTGTGTAATTTTTCCTGTGAACAGGAGAGGAGGAGACTACCTTTAACAAGTAAGCTGACAGCAAAAGCAGTTCTTTCCACTGCTGCCACTGATTCTGCTGGTTGCCACCGGGACTCTATCCTTTCTTTGGCTTCCGTCAAGTTGAACCAGAGGTTATTGATATCAAGCAGTAGAGATGGGGCTATCAAGGTTTGGAAGTAAATGTTCTAAGCATACAAGTGCTTTATTGTACATATTTAGTATCAATGCTCATTAAAACTGTATATAATTATTAAGATTAAAAGGTTAAATTATCATCCAGATCCAGGCCACTGACCAGTTAGATATAGTTTTTCCTTTGAATTTTACCCTGTGTGATTTGTACAGCATGTAAGCAGCTAGGAACAGATAGGTATTCGTATTGTTAAGTGGATTTCCATTTTAATAATGAAATCTCAGATTACATTATCGATTATAAATTATGTGAACATGAACGTTAATGAGGTAAATGATTTCTCATGAAATGATGCATGAGTACTATTTAACTTCTACATGCAATAAAAAGTGCCAACAATAAATCTTTTTCCTTTTTTAATTTGTACACCCTTCTTGCATGACCTACTAAACTAAAATTTTGAACTATCTTCATAGCTGTTCATTTAGTAGTATTTTGTTTTTCTACAGTAAACCTTAGCTAGGAGACTTGTTGTGGCAAGAGTTCCATATGAATTGAACTATTATCGACTGTCTGAGTCTGGATTGATTGTTATAACCTAACTGAGCTCAAATAGATAGAAAGTTATGTGCATATAACATAATAAAATTATAGCTTGGTATTGATATTAAGCACGAATATCAGCTTGACTTATCACACTCAAACTAGCTTAATATTTTATAAAGCAAGTTAGTGTTGAGCTTGAGTTGCAAATCTTTTTTAAGTTATTGATTTAGAAGGAGCTAGGCTAGTTTCGCCATTATTTTTAGTTTTATTATTGTATTTGGTTTAGTAGTTGGTTTCTTGTTAAAGTCTCCCTAGTGTTGTGTTTGGGTTATTGATTTTATTAAAGTAGGATTTGTATTTCTTTATCAGACGTAGATTTCTTTCATCTTTGTCTAGCTTTATGGCCACTATAAATAGGGCTTAATTTCAGCTTTTGAGGGTAGACTTGATGCTCTTGATGAATTATTGAATAACTGCTTTGATTTCTGCCCCTAATTCTTCATTGTTTCTCCCCTTTCTCTACTTTTCGTCCTTTTCTACTTACCGGTGCTACATCAAGTTATGCTCTAGTCTGAATCTCGATTCAGTTTAAACTCAGAATCCTTTATTTAAGCCAAGCTTGATAAGCTTGATTATTTGGCTCGTTTGGGCTCAGTTCATTTGTGCACCTATTGGAGTTTCCTGGAGGCCTTTTCATGTTGCTTTTAAAATCGTTCTATAGTAGATAAAAATAAGAAGTTAGTGGAAGGAGTTTATTTTTCATAAGACATGCTTAATTTCATCGTTCACTAGTGCCTTAACAATTTTATTTCTGTCTCAATCTAAATTTGGATCTCTTTTATTGAAATACATTTATCTTTGTGAAGAGGTTACTTCTTTTTTGTATCTTTGTGTGGTATAGGGGGCAAGTCTATTAACTATTTCATGACCTGGTAAACTTGAGCCTGGATGTTGAGTGCCAATAAATTAGTTTAATTTATTATTTGTGACATTCTTTTTTTTATGGTAATTTTTCTTTCGTAGGAAATTCCTTTGGGATTTATCTGGCAATTTCTTTAGTGTTGTTATCTATGTTTCTTATCCCAAGTTAAGTGAGTTTTTCACAATTCAGGAGAACATTGTGGTGGTTGTGATTGAGATCTTGAAAATATGGTATCTTCTTGGTGTTTTTCTTTGGGTTTTGCTGGTTAAGAATCCAGTGAACCTTTAGTTAGTGTCATCTCATTAGCCTGGTTGTCAAGCAATCATTTATATTTCTTGTGATCATCATTAAACTTGTTGATGATGGTATTCAATACACATGGAATGCATTTGCTTCATGCCGCCATTTGATAAATTGGTGGACTAGCAAGGATGTAGTAGAGGAAAGCCGTGTCAAACATCAATGAAGACAGTCAAAAATAACTTGATAATATGTAATTTAATGAAGGATTAATCCTAGATAAAGTCCGATGAATTGAAATGCGTATTTTCTGGATATGGCTTATTGGTTTTCAGTAACATTTAAGTGTTATTTGACTAGTGATGTGGGTATTTTGATGACCTCCATGGTAAATAGTGCTTGAGATTTTAGCTTCCATTTAACAGTGTTGCCAAATCTCACAACATACTAAAACCATGCAAGAGAAGTTATCAACTTTCTTTTGCAGCTGCATGGCTTATCAATATTGAGGACAGTCATGGTGACTGGAAATAGTGGTATTCAGCAAAACTCTTCGTCAATTTCGTAGCACATCCAGAATCTTTATTTGCAAATTGCATTGAGAGTGATTTCATTGTAGTTTGTACATTTCATGTTAGTTTTCCATTGAGGACTAGGGAGGCTTGTCTGATTGCTCTGGAGATTCTCCAAACTTCGTGTTGTACTTTATGCCATGACTCTGTTGTGTTGAGGTTCTTTGCTTCTTCAATGCCATCATCTATTCCAGGAAAGGATTTAGATCCATAATCGTTATGCTTTGAGGGCGCATAAATCTGCAAATAGAAAAATAAGAGGTAATTTTCATTCATTTATGTGATAATCACAAGAATGCAAAACTCTGCATTTTATGTCTGGTTGTTTTTGTGCTAGAGCCTTGATGTGAAATTTGTTTTCTTAACAGTATTAAAGAAAGCAACAAAAAGACAAAAAAAGGAAAAAGCTTATATTGTTACTTGAGGGAAAACATACCAAATGCTTGCACCATGGCCGTCCAGATAGTCCATCTCGGTCTGTAAATGCCCTTTCTGCCATCATTAATCTGTCATTAAGCTCTCTCACCTTAGAATGGTCATTTTTCCATGTCGATGCCCAACCTTTCACCTTTTCCATTGCCTAGGGAATCAATTTAAATTATTTGATTTGTGATGAATATTAACTGCATCAATCTTGGACTTTGATAATTAATTGATACCTTTTTCTCTTTATCAGTTTTGGTGGCTGCTTTTGCTAGTTCTTCAATAGAGTTGAACAAGGGCAATAGGGTTATTCCCTTACCAGAGACCTCATTCTCCAACTCCCTTGCACTTTTCTGTTATTGTGAATTATTGAATTGCATATCAGTGTTTGCCTCTAGTCTCAATTATATGTGCTTCTATTGCATAGGATTGCATGTATCAATTAATATATGTTAAAAATAACATACCTGGAGCTCAAAAGCATATGAGAGATAGTTAAAAGGCAAGAACTCATCATCTGCTAGCCGAAGGGCTACTAAACCCCAAACACTGGCCGCTATTTTTTTTTATTCCAAAAAGAAGAAGAGAAATAAAAAGTGAGCTCAATGGGCATGTGAAAATAAAGATCACATGATTTTTGATTTATAAAAGTATTCATGCAACTTGACAGCCTAGGGTGGGTAGATTCTTGGATGATGATATGGTTCAACAAATACTGTAATTATTATAACCTTGGAATTTGTTTTATGTAAAATGGTGAAATGTCCCAATCTTTGCTTATCTCAATGTAGGATGGGATCTTCTAGGATCAACTGTACTTAACATTTCAGATACTATTTTTGAAGCTCTAAACTAAAATCTCATTACAAACCTGCTGCATGTCTGTGAAACATTGGGTCTCCAAACTTTTTCATCCAGACATAATCATCGTACATTGAGTGGTATACTGGGTATGGTGGGTATCCTGTGATTGGTAATTAGTAGTAGTGAGTCATGAAATCATACAAAATGCATATAGATATTATATATCATGCGTTATGTTGCTAGTAGCTACAGAGTTCTCAGCTTCAGATTTAATTAATCTATTTATATACAGTAATGAGCACTGATTTATTCATTTAAATTTGAAATTAGATGATTGTGGTATAGTAGAAGATACTATTGGCTCGTCATTTTTCATTTTTTGTTTTAGAATGACAACCAGAAATCAGTGAGTTGCTGCAGCAAATGTTATTTTATTTTTTGTACCAACACTCTGCAATGCTCACATTAAGAGAAGTTTGGCCTTGGATGCATATCAGAGCTTTATCTGGATGAAAAATGTGTAGTAACTAATTAAATGAGAGCAGTTGGGAAACTATCGAATGTTACATTTTCAACATGATCTGGAATATTTGAGTACTACTGTTGTCTGAGTTTATCTGTTTTTAATAATATTAAACTCTATTGGCTTGATATATGAATGCCGATGCTTCTTTGAATAACTGATGATCACCATTCACTAATTAGATTTTTATGTTGAGTGCTGGATTTTCCTCATCAAGGGATACTGGTTTTAATTTAAGGCTGCTTCTATGTTCTCTGTATACATGCTGTTGCTACTGTCTTCATATTTACACATAAAATAAATGTAAAAGGTCAACAAAATCATGTATTCTTTTACCTGTTCCAAAAGACATGTCAGTTGCTGGAATACCAATATGCTGAACGAAAGCTGTATAATCTGATCCTCCACCTCCTAATCTCCCAATCTTCACAGAAAAATGTACAGGTTAAAGAACTTTGAACTTATCTAATGTTTGCAAGTTTACTCAAGTAAACCATCTCTCATATATGAAGTCATTTGTAAGCTAGTATAATGCAAGAAGATCGATGATGTTTGAACTGGATAGAAATTTATCTCAGTTCTTGGGAAGTTTATTAAGTCCCATCATCAAGGAGGTGCAGTTAAGCTATTGCATTGCACTTACCACAGGAGAATTGCCTGAACCAATCCATGAATCATAAATTGTTTGTGATGAATTATCTGGATCTTGAACCTTCAAAATTCAATTTGCAAATCTGATTGAGATTAGTTGAAGTAGCAATGTCAAAAAAGATTGAAATCCAATTATTGCTCTAGGATTCACCTAAATATAATTTGTTGTACTAATTCATACTGTTACCACTACTGTTACTGTTTGCGTTGCTACCACAGTATATATTTCTTTATATTGTTTTGGTCTCTGTTGTGCGTAATTGTCGTCCATTTTTCGTGCGTGTCCATGCTTGTACATTTAGCATTGCTTTTAAGATACCTGTTGAGCAGCTTGTTTGAGTAGTTCATCAAGCTGTGGAGTAGCAGACGCACGAAATCCAGCTCCATGAACAGCAGAGTCGACATTCAAGTAAGTAACTACCCTTGAAGCTAGCATCTCCCTGTTCTCTTCTACCCATTCAGTTGATCCTATCTGGGTATTGAAGAAGGGTTGGTTTAAGCTTCTGTTCAAACAGATAAGCACACGCATGCATGCAGCCATGCGCACATACTAGAGAGAGTTTGGATTGAGTTTCTGTTCACACATAAACAAACACATGCATACATTCACACAGAATCACACACACTTGAGAGAGAGAGAGAGAGAGAGGGAGAGAGAGAGAGATGAGCACACGTATGCATGCAGCCACACGCACATACTAGAGAGAGCTTGGATTAAGTTTCTGTTTGTACACACACACATTCATGGATGCACACGCTTGAGAGAGAGAGAGAGAGGTTCAAACAGGTAAGCACCCACGCACAGCAGAGAGAGCTTGGGTTAAGTTTCTTTTCATACACACATGCATGCAAGCACACACTGGGGAGAGAGGGAGAGAGAGAGGGAGGGAGGGAGGGAGGGAGGCATACCAGGCCATACTCCTCAGCATCCCAGTTGCATAAAATAATTGTTCTTCGAGGATTCCACCCCCTCTTCTGCAATTTTTCGAGCCTCTGGGCTACCTATATTGCAAATAAAGTTCAGATGAAAGCTCAATTTTGAAAATGTGAGACCTGTTACTTGGCTAGAGTTAGAAATATGCCTCTAGGAGTGCAGCAGTGCCGCTGTTGGGATCCACAGCTCCAAATGTCCATGCATCTCGATGATTACCCAGAATGACAAATCTAGAAATAGTTGCAACGTTTACAAAAGCATATTGAAGGCGAGTAAGTTTCAGTGGTCACTGTTTAGACAAGTTATTCTCGTCTTGGTGTTGTTTAGACTGCTCTATAGTTGAATGCTTTTAATCGATTATTACTGTTTCTGAGAGTTGTATAACTTACCGATCAGGCTCCTCTGCTCCTGTAATGATACCGATTACATTTTGAATTGTTGCTGTCACATATTCTCCCTGAAGTATGTACGGAAAGCCAAATTCTTAGTATTAAGTTGTTCATTTGGAGTAGAGCAGAACCAAGGTGATAAAGTTGAGTGACTGGTTATTGAATCATTTATACAGTGGGAAAATGCATTTTCAGAACTGATATATGCTTACCTTGTAACTGAGATTTACAACACCTGGTCCGGGTCCAACCCTGTAAATCGGAGCATCTTTGTCTCCTTGCCAATCCTCATCGGCCACTTGCCCTTCAATCGCCCTCATGATGGTCTCACCATCCTTTGCTGAAATTGGCAACGAAGGTATAAATGGAAAATATCCCGCCCTTTCCACCTCTTTGATTGGTAACCTTTCACATCCTTCAGTGCTAGGCCATCCAGGAGTGGTAGGGTCACCAGCCTTGTCATAAACTGATCCCACCTGCACACCGGTTGGTGGCATCCACTTATCTTCTGGAAACCACTTTGCGTCACTACTGCCACCGCCGTAGTCTTTCCTGTCTGTGAAAATCAGGGCACCCACCGCACCTGCCTCAAATGCATTATTAACAATGTCTCCTCTGTAAATTTGCCCATATCTTGCCAATGCAATGCTACCCGTCAAATTCACGCCCATTTCTTTCAAAGTGACGTAGTCTTCGACGCGTCCATAGTTCACATAAACCACGGGTCCTGTTACAGTGCCTGACTTTGCAAACGCATGGAAAGTTGGGAGAACTTGGTCAGCCACGTCGGCATAAGGATCCCCATCATAAATTTCTTGACGGAGAGAAAAGGTGACGGGTGGCTCTGGCGATGGAAGCTTGAGTGATAAAGAACGTGAAATTGGGCGAGTCAGAGTGACACCGTAGGATGTGATATGTGCTTTTATATTGCTGCATGAATTGAAAACGGATAGAACATAGGCCGCAGCCTCGGCGTTGGCCTCAGAGCCGGCCACATGGGGCCGGCGAGTGAGGATTTGGAGGTGGTGCGATATAGAGTTGTTGTCAGACAGGGAAGGGGATATGTAGAGGGAGTGATAGAAAGATTTTGGTGGTGAAGGAAAGAAGAGAAAGGAGAAAGAGGTGGTTAGGGCTAGAAAACAAGTGATGGCTGTTTTCAACATGGAGTGAGATTTGAGTCGGGTTTTTTAATGTTTCAGAATGATCATAGTTCACAAGAAACACCATGAAAAACCATAATAGAACACAGTGTGAGGTAGAGAGGTGGAAGAAAGTGTGTTATGAACCATAATGGTTTATAATTTTTAAAGGTACTAGATAAGGTCTACATACATTTAAGTTCAATTGTTGCCGTATCCATTCACTACATGACAAGGATGATGCAGTAGTCTTGGATGGTTTTGTCATCGAGGCAAATGATCGATGCCTTTGCTTCATTTTCATATATTTTTCCTTCTCTCATTGATTGGTTGGGTTGGTTTTTATTGATTAGGACCTTTTCCTAACATTTATGTCTTTTCAATTGAGTGTGAGTTTGATTTAAGAATCTTTTGAATTCATTTGATCCAAAATCTTAGCATATATAATTAGGTAGGTATATAATTTGCTCCTATGTAATTTCTTATTTTACTTCTCACGCTTATTTCATACAGCAATAGAAGTAATTTTCGGAAGAAAGTAATAATTAATGACAACGAAATTGCGTATTTCATATATCTTTTTATTTACTTTTTTAAAATTGTAATAATACTCTTTCGAAAAGTGCCGATAAGTATACTATCATATCGTATTATTGAATTAATTTATAATTTATAACTTTATTTATGAAATTATTAGAAAATCATGTCAAATGTACTTCATGTTGAGACTCAAGTTGAAATTTTCTTTCCCCAAGTATCAGAGATTTTTGGTCAATTAGCTGAAAAAATTGCAGTTTAACGCTAATAAAAAATGTTTGCTAACTTGGGATCTGGTAACTAGTTAGGAAAATTGCAATTCAAGTTAGGATTAAGAAAGAAAAGATATTATAATAATAAAATTATCACAAAAATTTTCACTGTCGACAACCATTATCCGTCTACACCTTTTTGTGAAATTTGTATTTTTCATTTTTTTAATATCTCTTATTTTCAATTTAATTATTTTTGTTCATGAGAAGAGACAAAGTTGTTATATTTTTTTTTAATTTTTTAAACTCAAGCGTTTTACTATTGAATCTATATATTTGTGTAATTAATATTATTAAACATATTTATAACAAAATTATTCAATTTTTTTTTGGTTGTTGACTTGTTAAAAAAAATAAATTTATTTAAATATTTTATTGCTGAGTATATTTCATTCCAAAATTTTGTTGTGATTGAGCTTCCTATTCATATATATATATATATATATATTTACTTAAATTGATTTTTTTTAGTAAACTATGTATAAAAAATGATGATGTTTTCAACTGAAAACAAAATATGGTAAAGCACATCTAGGTCCTTAGGGTTTGATTAATTAGTTATTTAAATTTTGATAGTTTAAAATTTTATTTTAAAAATCTTAATCCGTTTATATGTAAAGTAAATTTGGATGAAAAAATTATAATTTTACAAGTACGTTCCTATTAATTATTATACTTAACTCTCTTAAATTTTTGAAAAATAAAATATACGCACATAATTTTTTAATAATATAAAAGTACCCTTAACTTTTAAATAAAAACAAAAATATCCCTAATTAACTTTTTAAAATTAAAAAAAAAAGTATTTTGTCTTTATATTATTGTCTTAAACTATTAAAAGATATATAAAGTAAATATATTACTATTATTTTTATTTTTCATAACTAATATAATTTTATTTTAATACTTAAATTTAAATTTTATAATTAATATTACAAAAAATTAATAATTTAGAATTTTGATAATATAAATTATAGATAATTAATATTGTAAAAAAAATGAACATCAAATTTTAAAAATAATTAACGATCAAAACATTGTTATAATTTTAAATTTAAATATTAAAATAAAATTATATTAGTTATAAAAAAAAAAAATAATAATATAATATTAAACAATAATATAGAGATAAAATACTTTTTTATTGTAAATGGTTAGTTAAGAATAATTTTACTTTTCTTTTTAAAGTTAAGGTGTTTTTTTTTATGTTATTAAAATTTTAAGTGAGCATGTTCTATTTTTCAAAAATTTAGAGGAGTTAAGTATAATAACTAATAGGGTAATAATTGCAAAATCAAACTTTTTAATATAAATTTACTGTACATATAATGATTAGGACTTTTAAAGTAAAATTTTAAATTATTAGGATTTATATAACTAATTAGCCAAACCTTAAAGAGTTAGATGTCTATTACCCAACAAAATAAATCAATATAGAAATTTAATTTAATTTTCTAATTAACTAAATTTATAATTATTTTTTAAACATTAAATATAGACTTAAAATTAAAAAAAATTAAATAGATTCAAATTAAATTTATTTTTTTATTTTTATCAATAAAATTAAAGTATTAAAGTTATTTTAATCATTTTAATTAATAAGGTTAGTTAATTAACAGTGTAGTGTAAGGGAGGTATGCGTGTTTTTCTTTCTACTGTATCTCTGAATGTTAAAATTTAATATTTCAGAGGAGTTATGTGTTAATTTCCTAAAACCAGTAAGTAGGTAATTTAAGATGTACCCTAATCGTCGTCAGAGTGATGATGAATGTGTCCACCGTACAATAAACATCATCTCACCAGGATTTTCTTGAAATTGAACTGATACTAATTTTCAGGGAGAAAGATTAACATGCAGCATTACCGTTAAAATCATTCATAACAATAGATTCTTACATTGAAGGCTCTGTTGATTTCATCTTCGGCAGGGGGCCTCTCCGATTTTGAGGTAAATTTCCTGACTTTTCAAAGCATCGAGGCACATTGTTGTGGTTGTCATTGTGCCTTGAAAACATGGAACCTTCCTGATGATTGTCTTCGTCTTCTGCTGCTAACAAATTGTTGTGATTTTCAAATTCTTAGACACCTGCCAAGTGTTTGTAAAATGAGCAATTCAAGAGAAGTTGCCAACTTTCTTTCGCTAGCAACATTGAGAATGGTTATGATGACTGGAAAGGAGTGGTATTTGTCAAGACACTCCTCTTAATCAATTTCCTAGCAAATGCAGAATATTTGTTCATAAATTGCATTGAGAGTGATTTCATTGTAGTTTGTGCATATTCATTCATATTAGTTTTCCACTGAGGACTAGAGAGGCATGTCTGACTGCTCTGGAGATTCTCCAAACTTCATGTTGTACATTACGCCACGACTCTGTTGTGTTGAGATTCTTTGCCTCTTCAATGGCATCATCTATTCCGGGAAAGGATTTAGATTCATAATCATTATGTTTTGAGGGTGCATAAATCTGCAAATAGAAAAATAAGAGGTAATTTTGCTACATTTGTCAAATAATCACAACTCACAAAAGCACAAAACTCTGCATTTCATTTCTGGATTTTATTTTATTTTATTTTATTTTATTTTGCTGCAGTTTTGATAGAAAACCCGTTTTCTTAACATTATTAAAGAAAGCAAGTAAAGACATTAGATCTCAAAAAAAAAATGAAAAAAGAACATATACTGTTACTTGAGGGAAAACGTACCAAATGCTTGTACCATGGCCTTCCAAATAGTCCATCTCGGTCTGTAAATGCTCGTTCTGCCATCATTAGTCTGTCATTAAGCTCTCTCACCTTGGAATGGTCCTTTTTCCATGTTGATGCCCACCCTTTGGTACTTTCAATTGCCTAGAGAATCAATTTAAATTACTTGATTTGTAATGAACATTAATTGCATCAATCGTGAATTTTAATGACTAACTGATACCTTCTTCTCATTATCAATTTTGGTGGCTGCTTTTGCTAGTTCTTCAATAGACTTGAACAGGGGTAATAGGCTTATTCCCTTATTGGATACCTCATTCTCCAAGTCCTTTGCGCTTTTCTGTTATTGTGGATTATTGAATTGAGTTATCAGTTTTTGCCTCTAAACTTAATTATATTTTGTTTTTATGGTATGGGAATGCATGTAACAATTAATGTATGTAAAAAATTGACATACCTGGAGCTCAAAAGCATATGAGAGATAGTTGAAAGGCAAGAACTCCTCGTCTGCTAGCCGAAGAGCTAGCAAACCCCAAACACTTGCTACTATATGTAGTCAGAAATAGAATGAAGCAAAAATAAAAGTGAGGTCAACAGGCACTAAGATCACATGATTTTAGACTTTTAAAATACTCATGTAACCTAATGGCGTAGGGTGGGTAGATTGTTGAACGATGAAATGGTTCAACAAAAACGGAAGTAATCATTGTAAACTCTGTATTATTTGTTTCATGTTTTAATATGGTGAAATGTCCCCAGCTCTGCTTATCTCATTGTAGGATGGGATCTTGTAGGATCAACTAAATTCATCACATCAGATAGTATGTTTACTGTTTATGAAATTCAAGCCATTTAGGCTCTAAATGAAAATCTCATTACAAACCTGCAACATGTCTTTGGAACATAGGGTCTCCAAATTTCTCCATCCAGACAAAATCATCGTACATTGAATGGTATACTGGGTATCCTGCAATCAGTAATTCAAATTGTAAGTCATGAAATGATACTAAATGCAATGGAAGTTATTTATTCATTTTAATTTGAGATTAGATGATTGTGTTACTTGAAGTTACCATTGGCTAGTCATTTTTCAATTTATTTTTTGTACTTATACATTGGAATGCTTTCATTAAGAGAAGTTTGGCAATGGATGCTAATAAGAAATCCAAATGTCGTGAGCACCTAGCATGTCCAGATGAAAAATATGTAGAAAAAAATATTTAAACGAGTGCAGTTGGAGAGCTATCACTTATTTCATTTTCAATATGACCTGGAATATTTGATGGATTAATGCCGTTCTCTGATTTGATATGTGTTTAATAATGTCGAATTCTATTTGCTTGAAATATGAATGCTGATAAATCTTCCAATAATTAACCTGATTGTCACTATTTACCAATCAGATCTTTATGTTGGTGCTGGATTTTCATAATCACCTCATATTTTTTTTAATTTAATTGGTGCTTCTATGTGCTTAATTTCTATATGTAGTGCTGTTACTACTGCGATCATATTTTCACAGAAAAGAAAATGTAGAGATCAAGAATATAATGGATTTTTTACCTGTTCCAAAAGATATGTCAGCTGCTGGAACACCGATATGCTGAACAAAAGCTGCATAATCTGATCCTCCACCTCCTAATCTCTCAATCTTCATAGAGAATATCTAGGTTACAAGCTTTGAACTTAGCTAATGTTTCAAGCTTTACTCAAGAAAATCATCTCTCATGTATGACTTCATTCAAAAGCTAGTATATGCAAGATGATTGGTGGTGTTTGAACTGGATTGAAATTTATCTCAGTGCTTGAGAAGTTTAGTAAATCACCTTACAAAGAGATGAATTTAAGCTATGGCATTGCACTTACCACAGCAGAATTGCTGGAACCAACCCAAGCATCATAGATTGTTTGTGAGGAATTATCTGGATCTTGAACCTTCAAAATTCAATTACAAATATGATAGAAATTAGTTAAAGAAGTAGCTATGTTGAAAAAGATTGAGGTCCATTTACCACTGTAGAATCCACTAAACTTAATTTGTTGCACTTTTTCTTCCTGTCGCTAGTACCATAACTGTTTGTCCTAAGAATATCTATGTGAAGAAGATCATGAAGAGTTTATATTGCTCTACATAGTTGCTGCATCTGCTGTGGTTAATTGTTGTGGCTAACTTTATTGTATTCATGCGTGCTTGTACATTTTGCATTACTTTTAAGATACCTGTTGAGCAGCTTGTTTGAGTAGTTCATCAAGCTGAGGAGTAGCAGAGGCTTGGAAACCGGGTCCATACACGGCAGAGTCAACATTCAAGTAAGCAACTACCCTCGAAGCTAGCATCTCCCTGTTCTCTTCTGCCCATTCAGTTGATCCTATCTGGGTATTGAACATTGGTTTAATATTCTATCCACACACATATAAGCACACATGTCCGTGCAAACACTCACACACTAGAGAAAGAGGTTGGTCAAGTTTCTGCTCACACCTATTTGTAAACAAATGCATGCACAAACACACACAGGAGAGAGAGAGAGAGAGAGAGACCAGGCCATACTCCTCAGCATCCCAATTGCACAGAACAATGGTTCTTCGAGGATTCCACCCTTTTTTCTGCAGTTTTTCCAGTCTTTGGGCAACCTATATGGAAGATAAAGTAGGGATAAAGGCTCAATAATTGAGATTTGATACTTGTTGGCTAGAGAATAAATAAACCTCTAGGAGTGCAGCAGTGGCACTGTTGGGATCCACTGCTCCAAATGTCCATGCGTCTCGATGATTACCCAGAATGACAAATCTAGAAATTGTTGCAACATTAACAAAATCATGTTAAAATGCCAGTAATTTTCATTAGTCATCAGTGTTCTGTTTTTACAGTTTTTTCTTATGGTAGTTTGTTGTGTAGTCTTACCCTTAGTTGCATGCCTATGTTATTGACACTTTCATCTATTATCACTGTTTATGACAGTCGCATAACTCACCTATCAGGCTCCTCTGCTCCTGTAATGATACCAATCACATTTTGAATTGTTGCTATCACATATTCTCCCTGAAATATGGGCAGAAAGCAACTTGTTAGTATTTATTTGTCCTGGATTAGAAGCAAGGTGATGATGTTCTGAGTGATTAGTTATTGAATCATTTTACCATGAGCAAATGCATTTTCAGAATTGATATATGCTTACTGTGTAACTGAGATTGACAACTCCTGGTCCTGGTCCAACCTTGTAAGTGGGGGAATCTTCATCTCCTTGCCAATCCTCATGGGCCATATGTCCTTCAATAGACCTGATGATCGTCTCACCATCCTTTGCTGATATTGGCAATGAAGGTATAAGTGGAACATTTCCTGCCTTTTCCACCTCTTCATTTGATAGTCTCTCACATCCTTCGACACTAGCCCATCCAGGAGTAGTAGGGTCACCTGCTCCATCATAAACTGATCCTACCTGCACCCCACTTGGTGGCATCCACTTATCATCTGGAAACCACTTTGCATACCACTGCCACCACCGTAGTCTTTCCTGTCTGTAAAAATCAGTGCACCGGCCGCGCCTGCCTCAAATGCATTATGCACAATGTCTCCTCTGTAAATTTGCCCATATCTTGCCAATACAATACTACCCGTCAAGTTCACTCCCATTTCTTTCAATGTCAAGTAGTCTTCCACACGTCCGTAGTTCACATATACCACAGGTCCTGTCACAGTACCCGACTTTGCGTATCCATGGAAAGTTGGCAGAACTTGGTCAGCCACGTCGGCATATGGATCACCTTCATAAACTTCTTGACGGAGAGAAAAAGTGATAGGTGGCTCTGGGGGCGGACATGTTAGCGATAAAGAACGTGAAACCGGGTAAGTGAGGGACACACCATAGGATGCGATATGTGCTTTTATAATGCTACAGGAAGTGAAAACAGATAGAACATAGGCAGCAGCCTCGGCGTTGGCCTCAGAACCAGCCACGTGGGGCCGGCGAGTGAGGATTTGGAGGTGGTGAGAGATTGAGACATTGTCAGATAGAGAAGAGGATATGTAGAGTGAGTGATAAAAAGATTTTGGAGGTGGAGACAAAAGCAGGAAGAAGAAAGAGGTGGCTATGGCTAGAAGACAAGTGATGGCTGTTTTGAACGTGGAGTGGGAGTTTCAGATGATTTGAGGCTGTTTTGAATCGTTTTTTTGTGTTTCAGAATGATCGGACTTAACCAGAAACACCTTGAAAGAGAGTGACAGTGAGCTGTTATGAACAATAATGGTCTTTATTTTATAAACTATTAGGTAAGATTTCCGTGTATTAATCCTATATTCGACGTCTAAATGAAAATTCAATGCGTGCATATCATGGATTTTTCGGATTTTGATTTTTTTTTTCTCTAGATTTTGAGACAGATGATCGATGCCTTTCTGTTTTGCTTTTCCATTTGTTTAATGATTGGGACCGTTTCCTACCATTTATTTCATGTCAAGTGGATTTGTTTAGAACAAAATGATTGAGTTGATTTTTATATTAAATGTTAATTAAAAATGATGTGGCATCTCTTTTCATTTGGTTGAGAATGTTAAGCAAATATAATTAGGTATGTGATTGTGAAGTGTGTACGCAAATTACTATGTAGCAACTATAAGACAAGCTGCTCCTCCACTAATCAACAACATTGGATCAACTCTTTGTAAAATGACAAAAAGATTCTATCTAGTTCATTCCAAGTGGTTATTCATCCATTTCTTAAGCAACCAATGAAATTACTTTTTTGGGATACCTAAAGTATAAAACAACTAATCCAATTGTTTCTTGTTTTAAATATTTTTATGAAAAGAATGATAATTTAATAAAAAAATATTGTCAGAAAATATTATTTAATTAATTTACAATTTTAACTTCAATTATCAAATGTTATAAAATTATCTTTAAAATAACAATAATAGAAAAAGATGGTTTCCGATTTTGTTGGTTATAATCTAGTGCAGCTTACGTTTAGGACCAGACCAGTATCTCGTGAAAATTATTAGCAATTCTCGAGAAATGTATTTTATTCTATTGAATTGTCCGTGGTCACAATCCAGAATCAAGGGCTGATGCCTGATTGTGCTGCATCACCATCATGTCATATTCCTTTTCGAGGCTCAATGGTTGTTGGGTCGTTTTCACCTTCCTAGCCCAGTCTGGTCCGGCCCGGACCAACCCAACCAAGCAAGCCCATGATCATGGCGTTGTTAAACCCTATATAGTATATATTAACTTGAGGTTGGCAGTATTTCTGCCCAAGATTTTGTATAATAATACCTCGTTAAAATCTCAAAATAATATACCTTACTAAAAGTAGCTCTATTACAATTTAAAATTTATAAAGTGAGCTGTTATTATACCTGAAATAAAAAAAAATACAAATGGTGCTTCTAATAAAGCCAAATTGGAATGAAAACACATACATTTTCTTTCGGCCGACAACAGAAACAAACAGAATATATTCTTAAAACGACTGAAACATGTGCAACACATAACACTCAACTCTTTGCACCGAGATTGCTGTGATTATTTTCACTTGAATATTAAGTCATTTGAACAATTTAGTCCAACTTTTTTACTTGAATTTTAAGCCTCGTTAATTAATCACCCTCCAGTTTTTTTCTTAAATTATTTGAGTTTTTCAAAATTGTTGTTATTGAAAGAAAAAGAAAGCAAGTACTTTGATGTTCTAATGCATAATGATGAATTTTCCACCCATCCGCGGGTGTACCAAACAAACAGAATCATTATATCTGTTTGTTTTTTTTAAAGAAACTGCACTTCAGATTGTGGTGAAGAAAGAAACTGCCAACAAGAGAAAACAGGTCAGGGAGATTGTGGTAATTTCAAAAATACACACAATCCCATTGCCAAATTTCTCAACCCAACAAAGGAAAAAAAAAATTTATGTTAAGTCTTAGCCTTTAGTTCTCGTGTGTTTCTTTTGTCTAGTCCGGCTACTAGTGGGCCTCTCCCACTACATTAATTACATCATAATTTGCAAACCCAGTTGATCTCGACCATCCAATCTCATCAGATAATGACAATAATATGTAATACAATCATGCTTACTTCTAGCTTTCAATAATTAAACGGCCATGATAACGAGGTGGGTTTAGGTTTAAGTTTTGGTCAGTTTTTAAATCCATCAATTATATCCTATTAAGAATATATTCACATTCACACACAAACAGAAAGAGAAACACTCACGGGCATTACCAACAGGCAACAACAACAACAATTTCAAAAAAAAAAAAAAAAAAAAAAGTGAAAACAGATTTTAGAAACAACGTTTTTATAATCAAAAAGTGCAACCTGTCTTGTGGCCTGGATTGAGTGCTTGGCCTTCTCTCTCTTTCTCTTTCTTTGCATGGATGTCAGTAGAAGCACCCGTGACCTCTCACTTTCTGTCATTGTTTCTCAGCTTGATTAGCTTAATTCAACAACACTTTCCACCTAAACCAGTACTTGCTAACTTATATATAAACCATAACATCTCCCCTGCTTTCTTTAACACTTCCTACTTTTATTCTCTTTACATTATTCTTCTCTCGCATTTCTTCACCAATGGCTAACTTTCAATATATTTTCTGCATTGTTGTCGTTCTTCTTCTAAGTTCAAGCCAAACGCTATGCCGGCATACCAAAGGATTGAGACCGAGAGTGTCAACTGGGAAGCAACAAACAACGAATACAACCAGAGCCCAATTCTCAGAACAGCAATTCATGAAGTGGGTCAAATTTGTTGGTAGCCTAAAACATTCACTCTTCAGGGCAGCAAAGAACAAGCTTCTTCCTTCATATACATTGACTGTCCACAAGAATCCAGCTGCTGGAGATTTCACCAAAATTCAAGATGCAATTGATTCTCTTCCATTTATCAATCTTGTCAGAGTCGTCATCAAGGTCCATGCAGGAGTTTACACGTGAGTACCTTGGAATCTGATCGATTTTTCTTGAATTTTGTTTATAATTATATATATGTTTATTATTGTCCTTACTCAATTTTGCGTGTTGTTTTTGGCTGTGCCAAATTGTTATGATTCTTCTGCACCATGGATTCTGGAGTTTGTCTATAATTATAATTATATATCAATATATATATATATACATATATTATCCTTACTCAATTCTGCGTGTTGTTTTCGGATGTGCCAAATTGTTACGATTCTTCTGTACCATGGATTCTGGAGTTTGTCTATATTCACTTACATGTATTTTCTGATTGAGTAATGTGATTTTAATTTTTGTTTCTTGTTGTGTCTTCTTCTTTAGAATCAAAATTCTCTTAAAACTTTGACTCAGGGAAATAATTTTTTTATGGATGATGAACCATCTTTGTTTTTTCGCTATAATTTTTTCGGTTACTGGATAAAAATTTGAGTTGGATTTTCTTGAAATTGAGCTAATACTATTTTGCAGGGAGAAGGTTAACATACCTCCATTAAAATCATTCATAACAATAGAAGGAGCAGGAGCAGATAAAACAATAGTTCAATGGGGAGACACTGCTCAAACTCCGGGGGCAAAAGGGCAGCCTATGGGAACCTGGGCTTCTGCAACTTTTGCTGTGAATTCTCCTTATTTCATAGCCAAGAACATCACGTTCAAGGTAATTTATCTCTGTCTCCTTCTCTGCCTCTGCCTCTGTTTCTCTCTGTACTCTAATTGTGCAAACAAATGTTATACATACAGAATACTACACCAGTTCCAGCACCAGGAGCTGTAGGAAAGCAAGCAGTGGCATTCAGAATATCAGCAGACACAGCAGCATTTTTGGGTTGTAAATTCTTGGGAGCACAAGATACATTGTATGATCATATTGGCAGACATTATTACAAGGATTGCTACATTGAAGGCTCTGTTGATTTCATCTTTGGCAATGCTCTTTCCCTCTTTGAGGTGAACTTCCTACCTTTTTTATTAACAATATTCCCTACCCGTTTTAATCCTGCAAGTAATATTAACTTTCTAGCCCACCAACCCCACATTTGGACCCAAATTCCTTTAGGCCAAGTCACCTTCACCACAGTCAATTGAGTAAATGAGAATCGATACATAATTGTTTTTTAGTGTATACATTTTAGATTACAAATCTTTCAATTAAGATTTCAGAGTTTAGGCAAATGAAATATAACGTGTATAAAAAGAAAGGAGAAACTTTTGATAGGTGTGCACATATCGATGATAATACAATGTATGGTTTGACTAATATTGGTTTGAGTTTGGTTACAGGGATGTCACGTGCATGCAATAGCACAATACACAGGAGCTCTAACAGCACAAGGGAGAAGCAGTCTACTAGAAGACACAGGATTCTCCTTTGTAAACTGTAAGGTCACGGGGTCAGGAGCTCTGTATTTAGGAAGAGCTTGGGGTCCCTTTTCTCGTGTAGTCTTCGCTTACACTTACATGGACAACATCATCATCCCCAAAGGCTGGTACAACTGGGGTGATCCCAACCGTGAAATGTATGTAACATAATCTCATAAATTCTTCTCTTTACAATATGAATTCAAATTCAACACATAAAATGATTATAATACATCGGCGGTGCGATAACCCCTACCCCTAGCCATATCCTGCTGTGCTGTAGATGGGTTTAGGTAATATATACTGTGACTGTCATATCAGCTTACGCCTTTTGAGTAGAACCTAAAAAGCACAGCTTTTCTAAATGTTGATCACCTTTGCAACTAAAGGACAACATATATTCATACACCCACCTGAATATTCCACTCGATTTCAATGAAATGGGGCGGTGAGGCTCTACTTCAGCCCATTGCCTTCTCTTTTTTCTACTGCAATGTCTACGTGTACTACACCTTCTCAACTTGTGCATAAAAAAACCTATAGATATGTATAGACTGAAAATGAGCCACCTAATTCTGAAACATTTGATTCAGGGTAGCATGCGTATAAAGGCATATGTAATTTTGTATTGATATGGTTTGGTTGTTTTTGTACAACAGGACTGTGTTTTATGGACAGTACAAATGCACAGGGCCAGGTGCTAGATTCGCTGGAAGAGTACCTTGGTCCAGAGAACTCACTTATGAGGAAGCCAAGCCTTTTATTTCTCTTAGCTTCATTGATGGATCTGAATGGATTAAATTGTAATATTTATTAATTTATTATTATATCCAATATCCAAAAAGTTTTTTTTATTTTTCCTTAATTTTTTATATACCAATCTTTGTTTAAGCTGCTTGAGTGTTAGTATAGCATTCTATCTTTAGAAGTATTTTTGACAAAATTAAAATTGATTTGTATGTTTTATACTCTGTGCTTGAAAGAAACAAAAATTACTTCAATTAATACAAAGATTGTATTATGGGCCACGGCCTATATTGGCTTGCTCTAAAGGAATGAAACCATGTTGAGTTTAAGGCTCATCTCGACCTGCACAGCCACCCTGATGTAAATTATATCATTACATTGTTCTAAACTTTTGGCAATTATAAGAATTAAAACATTTAATAGAAGGTTAAGATTAATAGAGTTTGATTTTATATAGTATGAAATAAATAAATCTAATATAAATATTTTATAATTATACTTCAAACAATCTAAATTATATAAATGTTTTTTATTCAACCAAAAGATTATGGTTTGAGATACAAATTTTTTTGTTTAAATTCTGATAACCAATATTATTATCTTATATCAGTTTGTATCTTATTATTTAAATAAAAAAGAAACACTTTTTTTAACATTATTTGCAAACCCAAAAGTAAGGATTATAAAAACTAAAACCTTCATAATTTTATAAATTACAACCTAAGTTAAAAATAAATTTTGAAATAATTTAAAATAAAAATAAAATTTTAAATCTAAACAACTGTATATAAAGGGTGGACGGCAGTATTTGAAGTCTATTCGGTGGGTGGCTCCTAGAACAGAGGCCCACAAGCAAGAACAGGCCTATTATTTTTCTATCTTTTTTTTTTTTTAATTTTTTAATATAATGACTGAAAATTTTTTAGGCATGGGCCTACATCCTGGCCTCACCCAAAAC